>CM040754.1:1210000-1257500 GCA_022829145.1 Albula goreensis
GCGACCCCGGCCTGTGCTGTGAGTCAGCCCTTTGCCCTCTGTCTGTAATGCACTGTGCTGTGAGTCAGCCCACTGCCCTCTGTCTGTAACGCACTGTGCTGTGAGTCAGCCCTCTGCCCTCTGTCTGTAACGCACTGTGCTGTGAGTCAGCCCTCTGCACTCTGTCTGTAACGCACTGTGCTGTGAGTCAGCCCTCTGCCCTCTGTCTGTAATGCACTGTGCTGTGAGTCAGCCCTCTGCCCTCTGTCTGTAACGCACTGTGCTGTGAGTCAGCCCTCTGCCCTCTGTCTGGAACGCACTGTGCTGTGAGTCAGCCCTCTGCCCTCTGTCTGTAATGCACTGTGCTGTGAGTCAGCCCTCTGCCCTCTGTCTGTAACGCACTGTGCTGTGAGTCAGCCCTCTGCCCTCTGTCTGTAACGCACTGTGCTGTGAGTCAGCCCTCTGCCCTCTGTCTGTAACGCACTGTGCTGTGAGTCAGCCCTCTGCCCTCTGTCTGTAATGCACTGTGCTGTGAGTCAGCCCTCTGCCCTCTGTCTGTAATGCACTGTGCTGTGAGTCAGCCCTCTGTCTGTAATGCACTGTGCTGTGAGTCAGCCCTCTGCCCTCTGTCTGTAATGCACTGTGCTGTGAGTCAGCCCTCTGCCCTCTGTCTGTAACGCACTGTGCTGTGAGTCAGCCCTCTGCACTCTGTCTGTAACGCACTGTGCTGTGAGTCCAGCCCTCTGCCCTCTGTCTGTAATGCACTGTGCTGTGAGTCAGCCCTCTGCCCTCTGTCTGTAACGCACTGTGCTGTGAGTCAGCCCTCTGCCCTCTGTCTGTAACGCACTGTGCTGTGAGTCAGCCCTCTGCCCTCTGTCTGTAATGCACTGTGCTGTGAGTCAGCCCTCTGTCTGTAATGCACTGTGCTGTGAGTCAGCCCTCTGCCCTCTGTCTGTAATGCACTGTGCTGTGAGTCAGCCCTCTGCCCTCTGTCTGTAACGCACTGTGCTGTGAGTCAGCCCTCTGCACTCTGTCTGTAACGCACTGTGCTGTGAGTCAGCCCTCTGCCCTCTGTCTGTCTGTGAGTCAGCCCTCTGCCTGTCTGCTGTGAGTCAGCCCTCTGCCCTCTGTCTGTAACGCACTGTGCTGTGAGTCAGCCCTCTGTCTGTAATGCACTGTGCTGTGAGTCAGCCCTCTGCCCTCTGTCTGTAATGCACTGTGCTGTGTGTGAGTGTGTGTGAGTGTGTGTGTGTTTGTGTGAGTGTGTATGTGAGTGTGCGTGTGTGCGAGTGTGTGTGTGAGTGTGTGTTTGTGTGAGTGTGTATGTGAGTGTGTGTGTGTTTGTGTGAGTGTGTGTGTGAGAGTGTGTGTGTGAGTGTGTGTGTGTGTTTGTGTGAGTGTGTATGTGAGTGTGTGTGTGTTTGTGTGAGTGTGTATGTGAGTGTGTGTGTGTTTGTGTGAGTGTGTGTGTGTGGCTGATTTTTAATGGTGTTTATGGAAAACTGCAACATGAAATCTGTGAGTAAATAATTTTTATCACCTACTTTTTTTTGTGAAGCATGAAGGCTAAAATAAAGAAAATGATTTGTTCCAAATTGTTCCAGTTCAAATGAATGAATTCGTCTCCACCACTATGAAGCCTGTTAACATGAGCCAGAATGATGGCAGTAGGCAGGTTCGGATCCCTGTGTGTTATTTTTACCAACTGTGCCCAACCACACACAGGAGTGCGCACACACGTTAAAAACCCTCTGATCAGAACACGAGTGAGCCGTTTATAGTTTATATTTATTTATATTATTTTTGCTGCACTCATCTTTTCCAGTGGAAACAGAGCTAAACTTACAGGGCGCTGTGACCCGTCTGTCTGTCAGACTGAATGAAGCCTGTCTGTCATGAAAGTGACAGAAATGTTTTTGTGGTTTGAAAGTCTGCAGGCCTGTGGTACACAGTTTGACACCCAAAGAACTGTTACCCTGAGAGCATTCAGGACACGCCTGTCATTTTTAGATAAGTGACCCCCCCCCGCTCACTGTCATCCTCCCTTTCTCTCTCTCTCCTCCTCCCTCACTCTCTCCTCCTGTTGTCTCTCCCCCCTCTCTCCTCCCTCACTCTCTCCTCCTGTTGTCTCCCCCGCCCCCTCTCCTCCTCCTCTCTCTCTCTCGTTCTTTCCGCACATGTCTTCATCTCCGAGCCGCCCTGTATTTTGTGCTATTTGCCTGAGAGCTTCAGTGCAGTGAGGGAAATGCGGTGCTTTAATTAGTTTTGTGGTTCTTTCAGGTTTCTGTTTCTGTCCGTTTTTGACATGCTTTATGTTAGTAGGCTGATGGTTAGAGAGAGCTGCACCTATAGCTGCTGTGCGTCAGAATGAGAGCGCAGCACACCTGACCTACGGAGGTGACCTCGAACGACACTGGTGTCACAGCTCTGACAGCGTTAATGATGTTTGTTTTTTAACCTCTGCCTTGACAAAGTGCATCAGCCCACAGTTTGGTTCTCTTTCGCAGTGGTGATCTGAGGAACGAGTGTTTGTGGGAACTGTGGGAGATCTTACGGGCGACCAGGTTAAGAGGCTGGTCAGGTAGCCAGATGTAGAGAGGTATTTTCTGTGGGAATCTGAGCAGGACAGTGGGGGTAACACCCCTACTCTATCAACAAGCGCCATGGAGACTAATGAGCACTGAGAGTCAGGATCTCAGTGTAACGGCACCTTCTACAGCGCAGAGCTCCCGTTACCATACAGAGATAGTGGAGTCCAGTGGGAAGAGCACCACCTACTGGCGCATGGGACAACCAAGTTTTCTCCCATCTAAGCGCTAAGAAGCGTGATTGTGCAGAAGGCTGTCTGCCAGTATGCTGGTTACAGGGCCAGCACATTGTGGGTGAGCAGGTTTTGGTGGGGGGTATTTTTAACCCCCTCTTTGTGGGGAAGATCCCCAGGAAGTGGCTCTGTTCTGGGGTGTGCAGTGAGAAGCAGGGGCCCTCTAGAGAAGAGCCATCTGCCTTTTCTGGGAGGGGGTGGGGGACAGGGCTGGGCTGGGGGAAGGGCCTAAAGACACAGTGCTTATCCTCAATCCCCAGAGACAAGCACACACTGAGCCCCCTCCCTGAGGACCTGCAGAGTGGCATAGGATAGCAGCTGACCAGCAAAAGGTCACTCGTTCATATGATAAACTCAATTCACACATTCATACACAAGCTTAAACTCACATATTCACATAAAATCATGTAAAATCAATGCTCACATTAATTTGATGAATTAAATTCACGCATCCATATGACCTCCACAGTACTGCAAAACCCAACACTGTGCTCACTGTTACAGCGCCCCCTCCTGGAGCATATGCAGGGCACCATCGCGGTTTCATTTGTGGTCCTGATGGGGCCATTGCCAAGGCTGTTGCTAAGGAAGTTTTGAAAGATTCTTCAGGATGTACAGGGCACTCTGCAGCTATTAGAATGGCAGAGTCACTGAATCAGCAGCTGATCTAGATGTGTGACTCCTGCCCTGTGCAGATACTGTATCCACAGCTAGATGTGTGACTCCTGCTCTGTGCAGATACTGTATCCACAGCTAGATGTGTGACTCCTGCTCTGTGCAGATACTGTATCCACAGCCAGATGTGTGACTCCTGCCCTGTGCAGATACTGTATCCACAGCTAGATGTGTGACTCCTGCTCTGTGCAGATACTGTATCCACAGCTAGATGTGTGACTCCTGCCCTGTGCAGATACTGTATCCACAGCTAGATGTGTGACTCCTGCTCTGAGCAGATACTGTATCCACAGCTAGATGTGTGACTCCTGCTCTGAGCAGATACTGTATCCACAGCTAGATGTGTTTGTCTTGCCCTGTGCAGATACTGTATCCACAGCTAGATGTGTGACTCCTGCTCTGAGCAGATACTGTATCCACAGCTAGATGTGTTTGTCTTGCCCTGTGCAGATACTGTATCCACAGCTAGATGTGTGACTCCTGCTCTGAGCAGATACTGTATCCACAGCTAGATGTGTTTGTCTTGCCCTGTGCAGATACTGTATCCACAGCTAGATGTGTGACTCCTGCTCTGTGCAGATACTGTATCCACAGCTAGATGTGTTTGTCTTGCCCTGTGCAGATACTCAAGGCTCTCGTTGTGTGTTTCTCTCCCAGTGAGTGAGTTCACGGTGATCAGGAAGAAGTTTGGGTGTCCGTGCTGCAGCTTCTCCGCTACGCACCAGTGCATCCTGAAACGCCACATGCGCTCACACACGGGGGAGCGGCCGTACCCCTGCACCGTCTGCGGCAAGAAGTTCACCCGCAGAGAGCACATGAAGAGACACACACAGGTAACACACACACATGCCACCCTCTTTACATTGTTCTTTACTTAGACAGGTGGAAGGCAGAGAGAGGTAGAGATGAAGAGGGAGCACAGTGAGGCAGGGAGTGCAGTGAGCTCCCTCTCACAGTGAGGAAAGCCACAGCGGAACCTGGATCTCCGAGGGACCCCATATTAAAACAGATAAATACACGTACATTTTGAGCTGAGCATGATAACGCTGTAGAACCTTCTGGAAGCAGATTTTGCTGAAGGAGTCACCCCCAAGCTTACTCTAGTGACAGAAAGAGCCACTTCTCTCACTAAACCAGTCAAACCAACCTGCTTCCTGCACTGAACGAATCAAACCAATGTGGGTTTCACATGTTAAAAAGTGTCACCCCCACTCACCCGTCACTGACTGATCTGAGATCTGAGACACATACATGACCTCCCAGCCTGATGTTAGCCCACTCATGTGCTGTCTCTCCCAGGTGCACAGTAAGGATAAAAGGTACCTGTGTAAGGTGTGCAGTCGCGTGTTCCTGTCGGCCGCCAGCGTGGGAATCAGGCACGGATCCCGTCGCCATGGCGTCTGTGCTGACTGCTCTGTGCATGGCCCGGATGTGGCAGGGGCGTGGCCTCACCGCTCACCCACAACACTGACTCACTGGAGGAAGAGGAGCTTTATGGCAACGGTGGCCATGGCGATGGTGACCACGGCGAAGGAGATGAGGAGATGGAGGTGAGAAGGTGGAAGGATGACTCAGGAACGATGAGGGAGTGTGACCTGGCGGACTCACAGAGTCGGGTGATTCAGAGAAATGAGACGGACTGAGAGGGAAGCATGGATGGCTGTGCATTCAGTCAGAGTGGGGGGTGGGGGGAGGCCACTGCCATAAAGCTGCACTTTAGCCACTTCCCAGGTTACATTGCTCTCATGTCCATCGCCATGGACAACATGCTGACCCACTGGTCCTTTAGGACATCTGATGTTGTGCTTCACAGATGTCCAGTGCCAAACCTACACTTTTTGGATATGCCTTTATCTTCTTCTCTTGTGTTTCTCTCTTTAAGGCAGAGTTTGAAGTCAGACGAAGTGTACACTAAAGGAGCTGAGCTAATGTCAGAGGAAGTGTACACTACAAGAGCTGAGCAAATGTCAGAGGAAGTGTGCACTACAAGAGCTGAGCTAATGTCAGAGGAAGTGTGCACTACAGAATCTAAGCTAATGCCAGAGGAAGTGTACACTACAGGAGCTGAGCTAATGTCAGAGGAAGTGTACACTACAGAATCTAAGCTAATGCCAGAGGAAGTGTACACTAAAAGAGCTGAGCTAATGTCAGAGGAAGTGTGCACTAAAGAACCCAAGCTAATACCAGAGGAAGTGTACACTCCAGGAGTTGAGCTAATGTCAGAGGAAGTGTGCACTACAGAATCTAAGCTCATGCCAGAGGAAGTGTACACTACAAGAGCTGAGCTAATGTCAGAGGAAGTGTGCACTAAAGAACCCAAGCTAATGCCAGAGGAAGTGTACACTCCAAGAGCTGAGCTAATGTCAGAGGAAGTGTACACTACAGAATCTAAGCTAATGTTAGAGGAAGTGTACACTACAGAATCTAAGCTGATGTCAGAGGAAGTGTACACTACAGGAGCTGAACTAATGTCAGAGGAAGTGTGCACTACAGAATCTAAGCTAATGTCAGAGGAAGTGTACACTACAGAATCTAAGCTAATGTCAGAGGAAGTGTACACTACAGAATCTAAGCTGATGTCAGAGGAAGTGTACACTACAGGAGCTGAACTAATGTCAGAGGAAGTGTGCACTACAGAATCTAAGCTAATGTCAGAGGAAGTGTACACTACAGAATCTAAGCTAATGTCAGAGGAAGTGTGCACTACAGAATCTAAGCTAATGTCAGAGGAAGTGTACACTACAGAATCTAAGCTAATGCCAGAGGAAGTGTACACTACAGGAGCTGAACTAATGTCAGAGGAAGTGTGCACTACAGGAGCTGAACTAATGTCAGAGGAAGTGTACACTACAGAATCTAAGCTAATGCCAGAGGAAGTGTACACTACAGGAGCTGAACTAATGTCAGAGGAAGTGTGCACTACAGGAGCTGAACTAATGTCAGAGGAAGTGTACACTACAGAATCTAAGCTGATGTCAGAGGAAGTGTACACTACAGGAGCTGAACTAATGTCAGAGGAAGTGTGCACTACAGGAACTGAACTAATGTCAGAGGAAGTGTACACTCCAGGAGCTGAACTAATGTCAGAGGAAGTGTACACTCCAGGAGCTGAACTAATGTCAGAGGAAGTGTACACTACAGGAGCTGAGCTAATGTCAGAGGAAGTGTGCACTACAGGAGCTGAGCTAATGTCAGAGGAAGTGTACACTACAGGAACTGACTTTCTATTTGTTGAGGTGCACACTGAATAAACATAAAAGCCAACTAAATGGATTACTTCTTTTCTCATGTCATTCACATTTTCTCTTCAAGACACAGAAAAATCTCTTTCTTCAAAATTTGTATGGAGTGGCTACTAACGTGAAACATTTTTGTTGAGATGTTCACTCTGTTGTTTTTAAGTGAAATTAGTGTTTTGCAGGAGTTTTTTCTGTTGTTTTCCAAGGCCCTCGTTGGCACTGATGCTTTTGGTTGTAGTTATTTTTGAAGTATTGCCTTTCATGTTGCTGCATGTGACTGTGGGAGTCAGAATATCCAGGATAATACGTGTTTTGACACATTCTCATATCTATACTTTGTATCAGAAACAGAAAAATGCTCCCAACATGGCTTTGTGAATGACAGAAAGCCACACAGCTTCCAGAACATTCCTACAGGAAAGTGTGCACCCATCTTTATGTTGCTGGAGTTTTGAGAAATTGTTTTATTATGAAAAACAATAATTTATGGTGTATAAATCAAGTGCTTTTATATGCTCTGTGTATAGAGCTTTTCAGTTTTTAATTCTTTACTTATGATTATATTTTTATTATTTATGCTTTTCAGTTCTGTCCTACAGCTTGTGCAAATTAACTCAACCTCATCCTGACCAACTGGCCGATGCTTTATGCAAATTATTTCTGATCTTCCGAAAAAAAAAAAAAAGACCTCCGGAGAGACTCATATTTTCACCTCAAACTCCACAGTGGACAAGATCTTTTCTCATTTATTCTGTAAAAATGTTTATATGTGTTTGGCCTTTTTGAACAACACATTTCTACGAGAATATCTGTCAATCTTGTCATTTATTTATAGGGTCTTTAAGAGTAACATCTGGAAGTTCTTGCAATATTTCGTGTTTCTGACAGACATTTTAAATGCTTGATATGTGCACATGATGAAGCCATATGTATGGTTATTCTTAATTATATTTTACTGTTAAAAAGTATTTTATTTCACATTGTATTATGGTAGTAACACTTCTGTGGTGGATACTTTCGTACATATATGGACATTACTGTTTTTTGGGATTTTTTGAGTATAAATACGATCAGATTACCTCTGCTTTAGAGGAAAATGCTGGTACATTTTAATGCTTTTCTGTTTAGGAACATATGGGCCATGTGACCTTTTTCTAGCTCGGCCAGGAAGCACCAGAGTTTCCGGCAGATTCTGTGAGACCTCCAGCAGTCTAAGGTCTGTTGTTGACCCAGCTGGTCTCAATAAATTGTGGAGTTGCTGTTGAAAAGTGGAATTGAGTGGTTTCTTTCGCTGAGTTCCTATGAGCCACAATCTCAATTTTCAGCCATTCCTGCTTCCTCTGCAAGCAGCTGCCTGTAATGAGTAGAACCCACCAGCAGAGGGCACCAACTCCTCACAATGCAGTGCTAAATCAGAGCGCTATTTATGCCCCTGTTAATCCTGTCTGTTTTTCCTCAACAAAAGTCCTGGAGAACCTCTTATTTCTGAAATATACATTCATAACAGACATTCATAATTCATACAGTGATGTTATATTAAGCCTGTGAGGTCATTTTCTAGGTCATTGCGACTGGCTTTCTTCACACACATCATCATAGACGCTCTTTATGCTTGCTAGCTGCACTTATTTCACCTTTGTCCGTGTTCTCCCTGACTGCACGTGAACTCAACACAGACATCACATACACCCAACACCTTCCTGTCTCAGATCTGAGAAAAAATGATATCTGAGAAATCATCTTTAGAAAAAGTGTATATTTACAGTCCAGTATTAGAGCGATGCGTGCAGACCCGCCTGGATGGGAGAGCAGAGAGTCTGAGATGGCAGCGCAAATGCAGATTAACATCCCCTCCCACATGTGCTGGGACATTCAGCCCACACATCACACACAGAATCTTACGCCACATGCTTTTCACATGGACATGACATCATTACATTACCATTACAAAACAGGAAATATTCCACAACATTCACTTTTTAATCATGACTGCAAGTTTCCCCATATATAACAAAATTATATATATGTATTTGGGTTGTTAACAAACTACTGGATTTTGTGGTAACTGCGCAAGCATGTTACGCACACACACACACACACACACACAGAAACACACACACATACAGAAACACACACACATACACACAATATGGGTGCACACACTGTAAAGTTGAAGTGAAATGCAAAAATTTCAAAAAACATTTTAAACATTTTTAAAAATCAGTTTCTTTACACAAATGTAGTCTGCAGCAGGGGTAGGCACGCCTGGTCCTGGAGAGAATGGGAGATGTTTCTGCTCTGTGCTCCTCATTACAGACTGAGTGAAGCTCTGACTCCAGATATCCAGACTGAGTGAAGCTCTGACTCCAGATATCCAGACTGAGTGAAGCTCTGACTCCAGATATCCAGACTGAGTGAAGCTCTGACTCCAGATATCCAGACTGAGTGAAGCTCTGACTCCAGATATCCAGACTGAGTGAAACTCTGACTCCAGATATCCAGACTGAGTGAAACTCTTTCTCCAGTTTATGAGTGAAAAACTTCAGCTCCAGTTTATGGTGGCCTGTGAGCATTAAGCCTGATTATTAAGATTATGTAGTTAGGGGGTCAAATGAAGCAAAAAGCAGAAACACCTGCAGTGCAGGACTAGGGCTGCCGACCTCTGGGTTACAGTCTGCCTGACTCCGCCCCTTCCTGTCACATGGTGCGTTATAGTGCAAATCAGGTCAGAGAGGCCCCAGACTCCAGACCGTCCAGACACTCAGCTCCTATACTGTGTGTCCAGACACTCAGCTCCTATACTGTGTGTCCAGACCGTCCAGACACTCAGCTCCTATACTGTGTGTCCAGACTGTCCAGACACTCAGCTCCTATACTGTGTGTCCAGACTGTCCAGACACTCAGCTCCTATACTGTGTGTCCAGACACTCAGCTCCTATACTGTGTGTCCAGACCGTCCAGACACTCAGCTCCTATACTGTGTGTCCAGACCGTCCAGACACTCAGCTCCTATACTGTGTGTCCAGACCGTCCAGACACTCAGCTCCTATACTGTGTGTCCAGACCGTCCAGACACTCAGCTCCTATACTGTGTGTCCAGACTGTCCAGACACTCAGCTCCTATACTGTGTGTCCAGACCGTCCAGACACTCAGCTCCTATACTGTGTGTCCAGACCGTCCAGACACTCAGCTCCTATACTGTGTGTCCAGACCGTCCAGACACTCAGCTCCTATACTGTGTGTCCAGACCGTCCAGACACTCAGCTCCTATACTGTGTGTCCAGACCGTCCAGACACTCAGCTCCTATACTGTGTGTCCAGACCGTCCAGACACTCAGCTCCTATACTGTGTGTCCAGACTGTCCAGACACTCAGCTCCTATACTGTGTGTCCAGACTGTCCAGACACTCAGCTCCTGTACTGTGTGTCCAGACTGTCCAGACACTCAGCTCCTATACTGTGTGTCCAGACTGTCCAGACACTCAGCTCCTATACTGTGTGTCCAGACCGTCCAGACACTCAGCTCCTATACTGTGTGTCCAGACCGTCCAGACACTCAGCTCCTATACTGTGTGTCCAGACCGTCCAGACACTCAGCTCCTATACTGTGTGTCCAGACACTCAGCTCCTATACTGTGTGTCCAGACACTCAGCTCCTATACTGTGTGTCCAGACTGTCCAGACACTCAGCTCCTATACTGTGTGTCCAGACACTCAGCTCCTATACTGTGTGTCCAGACTGTCCAGACACTCAGCTCCTATACTGTGTGTCCAGACTGTCCAGACACTCAGCTCCTATACTGTGTGTCCAGACCGTCCAGACACTCAGCTCCTATACTGTGTGTCCAGACACTCAGCTCCTATACTGTGTGTCCAGACACTCAGCTCCTATACTGTGTGTCCAGACTGTCCAGACACTCAGCTCCTATACTGTGTGTCCAGACTGTACAGACACTCAGCTCCTATGCTGTTTCCATGTTCCCTGCGCACTGCACTTCTGGGTGCTGATTATGAAATCATATTAATATTGATAACAGAATGATTAGAGTATTTATGAGGAGGCATGCCCGAGAAACAAACATCCATGAACCCAAATGCTGTCCAAGGTTCTGCCTCTTCGTAAATGCTGCCATTGGGTAGACCCAGCCAACAATGTTTAGTTCCCAGACCGTTGGGGAAAACATTTCCAAGAAGTGGATTCTTCCAGTTCCCCTGACATCCCATAACATTATCTGCCTGGAACATTCTCTTGTGAATTTGGCAGAACTTTTTCAGAACAGCATCCAGTTCAGTCTGTTTGGAGAATGTTGTCACAGGGCTCAGGTCCCTTAGGCCACTACCTGGTGGGAATCTGCTCTACACCTTCGTCGGTGCTCTGGGAACATTCTGAGTCAGCCGGACAGTGTGGCGCAGATCTCATAGTTAAGAACACGGAGCAGAGTGTCCAGTTTGCCAAGAGAATCTGTGGGAATTGTGACCTTAAGAGGAAATACTTCATTGTGACCTCACTGGCGACCTCTGTCTACTGATTGGCCAGTTTGGAGAAACAACCCACTTCTTCCTGATTGGTTAGCCAATCTGCAACAAACAGAGCAGCACCAGTCATAAGCTTCCAGGGGCCTGGCTGTGTGTGCAGATCAGGAGAGCCCTGGGAGGGTGTCAGTGTGTCCATCACTCTCGCCAGTGGCACAGACACACACTTTAAATAGTGCAATGCTTCCATTGATTGAAGATTAAAACAGTCAGCAGTAATAACATTTCAAAACATCTACATCCTGGCACAGCTACGAGTTTAACCAAAACACTAACACCCCGGCACCAACGAGGGTTAATCACGAATGCACTGAAACTTCACACTCCTGTTGTCAGGAAATTAATTCTGAGAATTAAGTCTCCTGGTTTCTCTTTGCCAACACAACCACAGTTTCACTGAGGTTTAGGAAACAGGATCCACTCCTCGGGTGGTAATGAGCGGTCTGCCACGCGGTTAGCATCCACACAGCGGCCAAACCCCCAAACCGGCTTCTCCTCAGCCCGTCAGCAGACACATGAAACACTACGCTGAGTTAGCATGTCAAATGCAGCCCTTTGCTCAGCGTAATTAGCAAAGCTCAGCGTGGTTTTTAATTTTTTATGTCATGTTTGGCTTTGGCACCTAAATAAACTTTTCATCAGCTAACAGGGAGAAAGGCCAGCATGTCCACACTTAAACATGATGAGCAGGTTTGTATTCACCTGTGAGCAGGTAGGTGTGAATCACAGGTAGGCAGGCTCACTGAGAGAGAGGCCCAGCAGTCTGGCTCTGGCCAGAGGTCCACGTTGCCAAGGCAACACCTGGCCCAGCCTCACCAGGGACAAACTGGGGTTCATCCTCACTCTCCGGCGCCCTCTCCTGGCCAGCCAGGTAACACTGAGGACTGGCCCGTCCCGTGAATCCTCTGGTTCAGGTGAGCTTGCTCCTCCTCCCGACCGTGCAGTAGACAGCCGCTCCCTCGGGCTGCTACGAAAGGAGGTTCATTTCATGCTCAATTCCTTCGGTGCACATGACGACAGTAATGCTGTTCACTTTTTAACTTCCTGTCTGAGTCAACCAATCATCATGCTCCTCATAGGACTTCCTGTCCCAATTGACCAATCATGACAGCTCTCATGGAACTTCCTGTTCTGGGCATCCAATCATGTAAACTACAAATTGGTAGCATTGGCAAGCTGATTAAAACAACACTGTAAACAACACAAAGTGCATATACTGAGAAACTGGAATATGTAATACAGCAGAAATACGAAAGAAGACGGGAAAATATATGTTCTTCTAGTCAAAACAGTTTATGAAAGTTTGAATAAGGCTGTGTTCTTTGACACTGATACATTCTGACTTTAAGCTAAGAAGCAAACAGCACAAAAAAGAAAAGTTGACTGACAACTTTTTGAAAACTCAGCCATGTTCCGCTGTCATTGTAGGAAATGGAAGAGCATTCTGGGAGATGTAGGCCGTCCTCTCTGGAGCCTTGTGCCATCTCCACACATCAGAATGAAACCAGGTCAACTTTCACCACCATCGACTACTGCTGAAAAATTGGAAAAATGGGAAATTCAATAGTTTCTTCAAAAAAAAATTTAAAAAGCTTTTTTTTTTTTTTTCAAAAATCTTTTGTAAGGCATGTATTTTTTACAAACAGCTGGATACCAAAAACAGTCTGCCTGATATTTAGAACAGGACCAGGAAATGTGTAAAAGGCATCCCTAAAAAGCGCGTTGGTAAAAGCTTCAGTCAGCTCATCTTCACAGGAAGACGAGCAGAAAAAAACAACAAAAAATGTTCCAAGCACCGGAAAGTTTTTTCTTTTTTTCTTTGCAGCTACAAAACAGTTTTAACCTACTTAAAAAGCACAGCTGAGTTTTTTGTCCCATTTTAGTTTTGTGGGTTTTTGCAAAATCACATTTTGTCAAAGCTTATGTATAATCAGAGACAAACAGACATTGTGCTCCAAGACCAGACGATCGGCTTCTCTTGTCTGTTTTAGCTTATGCCTGTATTTTAAGCGTCGTTTGGTTTCAGGTTGTGTGTTAACAGGAGAGATGACGTTCCACCCCGCTCGCGGAGCGTGGTAGGCTGTGCAGATGCGCCGGTGTGGGGCGGATGGAACGGCAGCGCCAGTGTCAGGCAGGGTGGCGCGTGGATGCGCCGGCGGCAGCTCTCAGTCGGTGAAACGCTGGCAGGCCTTCTTCCAGCGGCATGCCGTGCACCACAGCTCTCTCTTCTCCATCCCGTACACCTTCCGACACTTCTTCCCCTCCCCGCGCGGCTTCCTGTATCAACACAGGTACGACAGCACTAACACACCTGACACAGGTGAGGCTGCAGGTGCAGATCTGAGGTGAGGGCACTAATGAGCTTACAGACAGCCCGGTATCTGGGGTCAGAGTACACCACAGAGAGAAAAGCACACAGCATCTCACACTAAGAGGGAGAATAAGAGGGAAAATGTTCACATCATCACAAAACATCACAGCTAACTGCAATTCCTCTAGGGGTGAATCTGTGATTCTGCTCTTCCCATATGAGGAACTGAACCCTCTCACCCATTGGCGGAGTTCAATCCTCTCTCCCATTGGAGGAACTGAACCCTAACCCCTATTGGAGGAGCTCAATCCTCTCTCCCATTGGAGTAACTGCACCCTCACCCCTATTGGAGGAGCTCAATCCTCTCTCCTATTGGAGGAGCTCAATCCTCTCACCCATTGGAGGAGCTGAACCCTCTCACCCATTGGAGGATCTGTGCAGGTACCTGTTCCCTGTGGAGGGCTTGAGTGTGGGCGTGGCTGGGGGATGGGGCTTTGTGCTGCAGGAGTTTTGGATTGGCTGCCTCTTCTCTGAAGCATTAACCATCCGGATCTGAGCGGGCGGGACCTGGGAGGGAACAAAAGGTCAAATGTTAAAGGTCACGGAGAAGCCTTTTCAGAGGCAAGCTCAGAGGCTGTCAGGTGACGCACCCCCACAGTAATGGGGGGAGGGGGCGGAGTAACGGGGGAGGGGGCGGAGTAAGGGGGAAGGAGGGGGTGGAGTAACGGGGGGAGGGGAAAGAGAAAGGGGGAGGGAGGGGGCAGAGTAAGGGGGAAGGAGGGGGCGGAGTAACAGGGGGAGGGGGCGGAGTAAGGGGGAAGGAGGGGGCCGAGTAAGGGGAAGGGAGGGGGCGGAGTAAGGGAGAAGGAGGGGGCGGAGTAAGGGGAAGGGAGGGGGCGGAGTAAGGGGGAAGGAGGGGGCGGAGTAAGGGGAAGGGAGGGGGTGGAGTAAGGGGGAAGGAGGGGGTGGAGTAACGGGGGGAGGGGGAAGAGAAAGGGGGAGGGAGGGGGCGGAGTAACGGGGAGGGGGCGGAGTAAGGGAAGGAGGGGGCAGAGAAAGGGGAAGGGAGGGGGCGGAGTAAGGGGGAAGGAGGGGGCAGTAACAGCGGTGGTGCTAATGGGGTTCCAGCGTGTTCCGGGCTCACCGTGGGCGGCGGCTGCCAGGACAGGCTGACCTCCGCGTCGCTCGGTCGGCACACAGACCCCACCGTGCGGATGCTCACCGGTGCTGTTGCCTAGGAGATAAACACCGCCTGCTCCATCAGGACCACAGCAGAACAGCTCAATCACATTTCAGACATCTCAGCACAGTAAAACCGTCCAGTCACGGGTCTCACAGCCTCTGCACTCACACGGTGAGCCAACTCCGGGAGGCACTGCAGGGGGTGTTTAACTGAAACACAACTCTGTTTTCATAGGTTTAGAGGCGTTACCTGGTAGGCGTGGTCAGTGCGAATGTGGCACAGGGTGGAGGGTGCTGATTGGCTGAGAGGGGAGGCACAGCGTAGGTCCGCCCACAGAGAGATGAGTGCTGGCCGAAAGGGGGGCGGGGTTTGGGAGATGGGAGGGGCCGTGGGCGTGGTGGGGGAGGTGGGGCTGAGACAGGACAGGCCCTCGGACAGTGTGTCCACATTCACTTCCATCTCTGAGTAATAAAAATCCTCCTCTCCATCGCTGTCGTCTGAATCTCCATTCCTCCTGTGTACAAATATATACACATACCAATACACACCATCAACATACACACACACATAAACCATCAACATATACACACATGCACAGAGATCTCAAAGAATACAGAACTGGAAAAGTGCACCATTTCCTCGCTATGCAGATCTGTGAACACCAGATGGCAGCAGTGCTGTTTCTGCTGTACAGAGCCATGGTGTTCCACAGGGTCTCTCACACGCACGTGCGCACACACACACACACACACACACGTACACTTACACACACTCAGACCCACTCACACAAACACACACACCTACCCCAGGTGAAGGGTGCGGACGTGTCTCTGGATCCCTGACGAGGAGCTCAGCACAGTGTCACAGTTCTTCCACAAACACTTAAACATCACCTTTGTAGAGTTCTGCAAGACAAAACATTTCCCAAACATTCAAACAAAACATTCCCCAAAAGTTCAAACATGATTTGCACCAAACCTCAGTGCTGGTGGGCCATAGCGTCTGCAGGTTTTGGTGGTTTCATTTAAAATGGCAGCCAGTTTAGCCCTTGGTAACCTTGGCAACCAGGTGTATGGGATTCCAACTGGAGATCTAAATGCACAAACTGGGATCTCCCAGCATTCCATCCTGCCACTGATGGGTTTATTCAAACTGTTCCCCAAACATTTCACCAAATCTGCCACCAAACATCTAAACCACACATACCCCAAACAGCAAAAATTTTTCTCGCACAGCTGAACAGAATGTGCTCTGGCAGAGTGGAAGCCTGCCCCCTGCTGGGCAGGACAGATGTTGGCACTGCTGAGGGTCTGTTGCCAGGTGTAAACACTGTGATCAAACTGGCTGAGACCAAAGAACATTCCCAGTGCCATCACCGCAGTTATGCCTGATACTCACATCTTGCGCTCACAGCGCCCCCATGTGGGAGGAGGATTGAAACACTGCATTTTCTGTGCTCATTTGCAGATCTGAATGGGGGCAGTCTCATCTCTGCCCCCCACCCACCAAACCTCCACCCTTAAATCAGCACTTAGAGTCGCTCCCTCTCCTACCCTCCTTTTCCTGGGGATGGGGTCCTCGAATAGGAAGTGCGTGTTCTCTGTCTCCTCTGTGATATCCTCAGCCTGTGACAGGAGGAAGCCCTTGCTGGTGTTGGTGGGCAGTGGGGGAGAGGGTGTGCAGGGCACTGACTGGTCACTGGCATCCCAGCTCCAGTTCCCACTGGTGGAGCTGCTGTAGCTCGTCGAAAGGGTCTCTTTCCACCCTCTGCTGGTGGCCTCAGGGACTGCAGCCAAAGAACATTTAGTTAAAAGAGTAGAAGAGGGGTTAAATATTAGGAATGATAAATGATAAAAATGTTAAAAACTGCATAAATCGAACTGATTAACGATCATAAATAAACAAGTTAAGAATTGGGATTATTGAGGTACCTGTATTTGAAAGTGGTGGCTTGGGGGGTGGTATCTATTTGTGGGGTGCTGACTGAGAGGTACCTGTATTTTGGGGTAGGGGCTGAGGGGGGTTATTCATGTATCTGAATTTGGGAGTGCTGACCTGGGGGAGGTTGTCGGAGTACCTGTCGTGGTTGCTGATTGAGAGGAATTCTTGGGGTTCTCTGTACTGACTGGGGTGCTGACTGATTTCAGGGGTGCAGGCTGGGAGGGGTTATAGGGGTACCTGTATTTTGGGGGTGCAGGCTGAGGGGGGTTATAGGGGTACCTGTATTTTGGGGGTGCAGGCTGAGGGGGGTTATAGGGGTACCTGTATTTTGGGGGTGCAGGTTGAGGGGGGTTATAGGGGTACCTGTATTTTGGGGGTGCAGGGTGAAGGCGGGGGCGCTGCTGGAGGAGAGGGAAGTCAGAGCTGCAGCTGCCATCACCTCCCTGTCTGCATGTCCTGCAGCCCTGCAGAGCACACAGCACAACAATTACACATCACATGACCTCATGCAGCCTAGTGATCACATGACCTCACACAGCTCAGCGCCCTCCCAGCACTGTGACCATGGGTTATCTGAAATAGCCCCCTATTCACTATGTAGTGCACTACAGAGAGTCTCACTGACACTGATTGAAAAGGCTGACTTCCGGCATAATGAACAGGGAGTGATTTCAGACGTAGTGAAGGCCTTCAGCAGCTCTGTGATCACATGACCTCAGGAAGCGATGTGATCACATGATGACTTCCCACTGCTCATAACCTCAGCACATGCCAGAGTAAGGCAGGAAGTAATGACAAACACAAGCAGCACTTACAGACACACACACGAGAACAGGAACACACACGTGCGCAGAGGCACACACTCAAAGACAGAGACACACACACTCATCCACATATGCACTCACTCAATCTCTTAGGAAGCACACATGCATGTACACACTCAAACACATACACACACACTTACACACACTCACATACATACACACATTAGCTAGTACCGAAATATGCCCCTGGCTTTGCCAACAAATACATATCCAATATCATTTCACATGTAGAATGCTGTTTTCATTCCTGGACACTGTAGAACTGTAAGACAGAATCACTGCTGCTGTTTCTGCCCCAGTGCAGTGATGTCACCTCAGCTGTGTCCTTCCCTCTGCACCCCACCCTACCCCGCCCCGCTCTGACCTTGCCCTGCCCCACTCTGACCCCGCCCTGCCCCGCTCTGACCCCGCCCCAACCCCACCCTGCCCCTGTCCCACCCTGCCCCTGCCCCGCTCTGACCCCGCCCTGCCCCACTCTGACCCCGCCCTGTCCCGCTCTGACCCCGCCCCAACCCCACCCTGCCCCTGTCCTACCCCCACCCCGCCCCTGCCCAGCTCTGACCCGCTCTGACCCCGCCCTGTCCCGCTCTGACCCCGCCCTGCCCCGCTCTGACCCCGCCCCAACCCCACCCTGCCCCTGTCCCACCCCGCCCCTGTCCCGCTCTGACCCCGCCCTGCCCCGCTCTGACCCTGCCCTGTCCCACCCCCATCCTGCCCCTGCCCCGCCTGCCGCAGCCCCGCCCTGCCCGGTCCCAGCCCCGCCCTGTCCTGTGCCAGCCCTACCGCACCCTGCCCCTGGCCCACCAAACCTCTGCACTCAGCATAGCCAGGGCAAACCGGCCTGTGAATCTGGCAGGGCTGTGGAGTGGACAGAGATTAGCCTCTGCCAAACTGCGTTTAAACTGGGTCAACTTCCAAATATCACAGATACAGAGGAAAACAAAACACAGCACAAAAACCCAATTATAAATCAGAAAAAGGAGAAACAACGAAGGGGATGAATATCTCAAAGAGCGGGGAAATACAACAACAAGCCTGCTGAACAGCAGACGAAAACAAAAACACCAAAACTATAAAAACAATGAGCACAACAACACCAAAAACAAAAAAGCACAAAAACACCAGAAAATTAAACAAAAAAAGCACAAAAACACCAAATCCACCAAAATAAAAAAAGTGCAAGAACACAAATAACATGGAGAGCAACAAAACACAAAAGCACTAATGACACTGAAAACACCAGACCACAAAAATATACTCATAACACTGAGTCAGGAAAAGAGAACCAAATCACAGATATTCCTAATTTAGAACGTTTTAAGTCATGAATAAATGCATGAGCAAGCTGCAAAGAGAGATGAAAATCATTGCTTTAACCATGGACTCCTCTCTCTCACTGTCACTCTCTTCTCTATGACATTATGACAGCACAGAGCTCTGCAACCTTCACTGCTGTGTGTGTGTGTGTGTGTGTGTGTGAGAGAGAGTGTGAAAGTGAGTGTGTGTGTGAGCAAGTGTGTGTGTGAAAGTGTGTGTGTGTGTGTGTGTGTGAAAGTAAGTGTGTGAGTGTGTGTGTGAGAGTGTGTGTGTATAAACAGCAGTTGGAGTCCCTGTTCGTTCTCTCAGGAAGCAGTTGTGTCACACTGTTTGGCACCAGCACATGTTTATCATACAGCAGAAGCACAGAGTCAGCCAAAATCAGAGAGTTTAGCCCGTTCTCTGACACAGTCTACAGTATCAGAGAAGTTTGTCTGTACGAGTATATATACAGCGTTAGTCTGGCCTTTATGTGTTTGTGTGTGTACGTGCGTATGTACAACGCTAGTCTGGCCTTTATGTGTGTGTGTGTACGTGCGTAAGTACTGTGCTAGTCTGGCCTTTATGTGTGTGTGTGTGTGTACGTGCGTAAGTACTGTGCTAGTCTGGCCTTTGTGTGTGTGTGTGTGTGTGTACGTGTGTATGTACAGCGCTAGTCTGGCCTTTATGTGTTTGTGTGTGTACGTGCGTAAGTACTGTGCTAGTCTGGCCTTTATGTGTGTGTGTACGTGCGTAAGTACTGTGCTAGTCTGGCCTTTATGTGTGTGTGTGTGTGTGTGTGTGTGTGTGTGTGTGTGTATGTACAGCGCTAGTCTGGCCTTTATGTGTGTGTGTGTACGTGCGTAAGTACTGTGCTAGTCTGGCCTTTATGTGTGTGTGTGTGTGTACATGTGTATGTACTGTGCTAGTCTGGCCTTTATGTGTGTGTGTGTGTGTGTGTGTGTGTGTGTGTATGTACAGCGCTAGTCTGGCCTTTATGTGTGTGTGTGTACAGCGCTAGTCTGGCCTTTATGTGTGTGTGTGTGTGTGTTTGTGCATGTACAGCGCTAGTCTGGCCTTTATGTGTGTGTGTGTGTGTACATGCGTATGTACAGCGCTAGTCTGGCCTTTATGTGTGTGTGTGTACATGTGTATGTACAGCGCTAGTCTGGCCTTTTGTGTGTGTGTGTACGTGTATGTACAGCGCTAGTCTGGCCTTTTGTGTGTGTGTGTACATGTATGTAAAGCGCTAGTCTGGCCTTTATGTGTGTGTGTGTACGTGTATGTACAGCGCTAGTCTGGCCTTTTGTGTGTGTGTGTACGTGTATGTACAGCGCTAGTCTGGCCTTTTGTGTGTGTGTGTACGTGTATGTACAGCGCTAGTCTGGCCTTTTGTGTGTGTGTGTACGTGTATGTACAGCGCTAGTCTGGCCTTTTGTGTGTGTGTGTACGTGTATGTACAGCGCTAGTCTGGCCTTCGGCATTATCAGGGTTTATGTTTTACAGTAAGTATAATGTTTCACAGCCAGAGCCCACGACACAGCCCACGAATGTTTCAACCTGTACCTGAGCTACACCTTCATCACACCTGAGCTCCATGCGCTCTATACCTGAGCTGCATCAGGGCAGTCATGGAAAAACAGACAGCCAATCTGCTTTACTGCCCATATATTTATCGTAACCACAGCAACCATCCCACCAATGACAACACAGACAGTTGCAGACAGTTTGTTTTTTAAAGTGACTTTAATTTTTACAGAAAGTCAGACACGTGACTGAATTTTGCAAAACGGCATGCACAATCATACACGCGCACACATACACACACACACACACTTTGGGCTTGTGCAGATCAGAGATAGAGCTGGTCAAGGTGCAGTTTGTGTGAAGAGGTGTAGTTCAGTTAACAGAGCTAAATGTGCTAACAGAGCTTAATCATGGGACACAAGTGCCAGCAGTGAGCCCACCGTCACAAACTGAGCAAGGACAGACAACAGACAAATGCAGGGTCTGTGACTCCCCTGGTCAGAGGGGCCATCCAGCTGTCCACAGCAGCCGCTGGGCAAAAGGCCGCTCCATGCCGTGACACAGAAACGCACACATCGTAGACACAAAGTCCACTCCATGATAAACTCCCACAGAGGGCTTTCCGGGCCAGCTCAAAGCAAACATTGACATTAGCAATGAGGCTGCGCAGATGAGGTGTGCTGAGGCTGCGAGAAACAGGCGGCAGACGTGCAAGAAACTACTCATTAACATTTTACTTTTTATCCCGTGTCACGGGGTTAATCTGGGCGGGGCCTCCCAAAGGAAAGGGGTGTTAATCTGGGCGGGGCCTCCCCAGGGGAAAGCGGGGTTAATCTGGGCGGGGCCTCCCCAGGGTGAGCGGGGGTTAATCTGGGCGGGGCCTCCCAAGGGGAGAGCGGGGGTTAATCTGGGCGGGGCCTCCCCAAGGGAAAGGGGGGGTTAATCTGGGCGGGGCCTCCCCAGGGGGAAGCGGGGGTTAATCTGGGCGGGGCCTCCCCAGGGGAGAGCGGGGGTTAATCTGGGCGGGGCCTCCCCAGGGAAAGCGGGGGTTAATCTGGGTGGGGCCTCCCCAAGGGAAAGGGGGTTAATCTGGGCGGGGCCTCCCAGGGGAGAGCGGGGGTTAGGGTGGGGCCTCCCCAGGGGAGGGGGTTAATCTGGGTGGGGCCTCCCCAGGGGAAGGGGGTTAATCTGGGCGGGGCCTCCCCAGGGGAGAGCGGGGGTTAATCTGGGCGGGGCCTCCCCAGGGAAAGGGGGTTAATCTGGGCGGGGCCTCCCCAGGGGAAAGCGGGGTTTAATCTGGGCGGGGCCTCCCAGGGAGAGCGGGGGTTAATCTGGGCGGGGCCTCTCCAGGGAAAGCGGGGGTTAATCTGGGCGGGGCTTCCCCAGGGGAGAGCGGGGGTTAATCTGGGCGGGGCCTCCCCAGAGTAGAGGGGGGTTGGGGGGGGTAAGGTGGTTAGGAAACCTCTGGCTCATTGCTCTCTAGCACCCTCTTCTGGTGGACAGGGTGACTGCACAATGTGTGCAGTGCTGAATTAGCGTTCCTCTGAGAGGTAAATATTCCTTACAGAGCGTGTGAGTGGAGCCTGAGCCACAGAAAAGAATGGGGCGGTGGGATCACTGTCATGTGACTCAGAGGGGTCACATGGGTACAGCCTCTTCCTGAGTTTGTGGGACACAGTTGTTCGCTGGCGCTAAAGGAGCAACAGGTAAATTCAGGTGGGGAAAATGGGGTAAAATGCAAAAACAGACGAAGCCAAAGGTTCTATTCCAGCCTTAGGCACACTGCAGGCACAGCCATCTGGTACTGCAGTTACTGCATTTGCATTGGAGATTTGCATTTACTTTAAGCAGCGGTCTCCAAGTCATGGAGGGCAGTGTGTGCGAGCCGGTTTTTTAGTAGCCTTTACTCTTAGAATCACACAGATAGTAACACTGTTCACTCAATTATTCCTCAATTATTTCTACAGTAGGGCTGCCACAATTAGCGCATTACATTGACCGATTTACAGGTATGTGTCACGTAACGTATACGATATGAAATAGGACGTGATGTGATTTGGACGTTGTGCGAACACCATATTATAAAAGCTATATGGGATACTGTTGGGTACCTGTATTGACTAAATAGCCAAGATATTTTTATGTACACATTCAGTACTGTATTTCAGCTCATGTATCTGGCAAGGTAATATATGGGTTAAGAAGGTTCCATCTGCTACGTCCCGTTCTCCGATTGGGATTTCTGATATCTATTATAACCTTATGGGACCACGGACACATATGCAGTCGGACATTGCCCGAACGGACATTATGCAGCTCATACCTGTATTTGAAATGTTTAAGGTGTTAATAAAACAACAGCGTAACTGATTAGATACCCACCTGCAGCTGCATTCACCCCCCCCCCCCATAACCAATCCCCCTGTAAGCCCTGATGGTCAGGCAGCACACAGGAGCACACCCTGTCTGAGCAAACCCACACCCTCCTGGCTGAGATGGAGAAGGAGAGAGACAGACTTCTAGGTGGGAAGTTAAAGTTGATTAAAGTAGTCTGATGGCTCTTTGGACAAAACAAAGGTGATCTGTGCAGTTTCCAAAGCCACTGAAATGTGACTGCAGTCATAGTAGCACAAAAGAATGCAAATTTTGCTCTCACTGTCAAAAACATGCAGTTTCAATCGTGTTTGATACACTCCCTCAATGTTGATTCTGCATTCATTTGATTTGTTTCTCATGTAAATATCATTGATTTCAGAACAAATATGATTACAAAGTACAAAGTTATGATTAATCACTGTTAATTATTATTATTAATATTATAATATTAACCAAATCATCTCATTAATCACTTAACTTTCTTAATGAAAGCCGTTGCTTGCACTCTGCGCTTGAACACATATAAATGCAAACGGCTGAATGAGTAACTGCCCCAGTTAAGGCAGTGTTAATTAGCAGCACCGAAAATCTGTGGAGCCTGAGACAACTCCTGTGACGCGTTAATGTGTAAAACAAAAGCAAACAGAAAAGCACAAAGTTGAACATGTTGCCCCAGTATTAAGTTTGGACAGATGAAGCACACCTAGTGTCACCTGTCTGTGGCCCTAAAGTGATAGGTTCAGTCAGCCCACCCCCACACCCCCCCTGCACTCTGCAGGGTGGGAATCAGAGCGGAGGCTGCAGGCTCAAAACCAAACATCTTACACAGCCAAGATCAAAGGAAGTGTAAGATCGTGCAGGGTCCTGCCGTCCAATCAGAATGCAGAGACACCAGGTTGACACGCCCCACTCCAGCTGCACCAGAGGGAGGGAGTCCAGCTCCATTCAGGCATATCTGAGCCTGCTCACAGCAGGTCACATGACCCAGTGAATCCCCTGGGCCAATCACAAGTCTCCCCAGCCCACAGTGCAGTAACACAATGCTCTATAAATACCCTGTGTAAACAGTGCCCCGTTTGCCAAGTGCTCTTGCTAAATACCCCCTGAGATTATATCAAAGTGACTGTTGGCAAGTAGTAAACAGACAGAGTAAATATGGACCATGCTAACATGGGCACACTGCCAGGAAAAACATATACCACACAATAACAGACACCACAACACAGGCACGGACAGGCAGACTATATCGGCATGTCAAACTCGGCGACATACTGCCACACTCCCTTTCTGATTAACCTTCACCTTCATGTACATGGAGTAGGTTTGATAAAATGGTTAGGGAGCTGGGCTCGTAGCTCAGAGGTTACAGTGTAGTGTAATGGTTAGGGAGCTGGGCTTGTAGCTCAGAGGTTACAGTGTAGTGTAATGGTTAGGGAGCTGGGCTTGTAGCTCAGAGGTTACAGTGTAGTGTAATGGTTAGGGAGCTGGGCTTGTAGCTCAGAGGTTACAGTGTAGTATAATGGTTAGGGAGCTGGGCTCATAGCTCAGAGGTCACAGTGTAGTGTAATGGTGAGGGAGCTGGTCTTGTAGCTCAGAGGTTACAGTGTAGTGTAATGGTTAGGGAGCTGGGCTTGTAGCTCAGAGGTTACAGTGTAGTATAATGGTTAGGAGCTGGGCTCATAGCTCAGAGGTTACAGTGTAGTATAATGGTTAGAGAGCTGGGCTTGTAGCTCAGAGGTTACAGTGTAGTGTAATGGTTAGGGAGCTGGGCTCGTAGCTCAGAGGTTACAGTGTAGTATAATGGTTAGGGAGCTGGGCTCGTAGCTCAGAGGTTACAGTGTAGTATAATGGTTAGGAGCTGGGCTTGTAGCTCAGAGGTTACAGTGTAGTGTAATGGTTAGGGAGCTGGGCTTGTAGCTCAGAGGTTACAGTGTAGTATAATGGTTAGGGAGCTGGGCTTGTAGCTCAGAGGTTACAGTGTAGTATAATGGTTAGGAGCTGGGCTTGTAGCTCAGAGGTTACAGTGTAGTGTAATGGTTAGGGAGCTGGGCTTGTAGCTCAGAGGTTACAGTGTAGTATAATGGTTAGGGAGCTGGGCTTGTAGCTCAGAGGTTACAGTGTAGTGTAATGGTTAGGGGAGCTGGGCTTTACAGTGTAGCTCAGAGGTTACAGTGTAGTATAATGGTTAGGGAGCTGGGCTTGTAGCTCAGAGGTTACAGTGTAGTATAATGGTTAGGAGCTGGGCTTGTAGCTCAGAGGTTACAGTGTAGTGTAATGGTTAGGGAGCTGGGCTTGTAGCTCAGAGGTTACAGTGTAGTGTAATGGTTAGGGAGCTGGGCTTGTAGCTCAGAGGGTACAGTGTAGTGTAATGGTTAGGGAGCTGGGCTTGTAGCTCAGAGGGTACAGTGTAGTGTAATGGTTACATCCTGAAGTTGAGGGTTTTGGGATTCTTGCCTGAGAGATGCTTGAGAGGCATTTTTCCATCAGTGAATTCATAGACTTTCTCCTAGAAGTTTAAATGACACACACCAATAACACAACACTGACTGAAGCTTGGTACAATCAGGATAGCGAGAAGGAGACTCTGGACTGGCTTGCTGCTTTACCTGTGCGAAGGTACAGGGATGTGTGAGGAGGCACAGGGGTGGAGACCACGCCCGGTCAGGAGTTGACCCTTGACCTCAGTATCCCAGGGTGACTGGTCCCCTGTGCTCCTGCTGTCAGCAGAGCTTCTGTCCTCCATCTCGCACGGCTGCACCTGGAGAGGCACAAGAGTCAGTCACACACACATACTCACACACACACACTGACACGCAAACACACATATTCACACACACACACTGACACGCAAACACACACACATACTCACACACACACACACTGACACGCAAACACATATTGACACATACTCACACACACACACACTGACACGCAAACACACATATTGACACACACACACACACTGACACGCAAACACACACACACATACTCACACACACACTGACACGCAAACACACATACTCACACACACACTGACACGCAAACACACACACTGAAATGCAAACACACACACACGCACTGACACACAAACACACTGACACACAAAAACACACACACAAACACACTCATACGCAAATGCAAACACAAACACATAAACACACACTCACACACACACAAATCCAATACCACACAAATCATGTATATTCAGTACCACAGAATCCCAAAATGTGGCCCTCAGCTTGCCAGCATTTACCAGTTTCATGATGATTAAAATCCACACAGTCTAATGAGCAGAATAATATCAGTTACGTGCTGGTTTAAAATAGCTCTTTATTCTCTGCATTCCTAGCAATACTATTTCAGAGATACAGCTGAATACCAAGAGCACATGATAAGTATATGTATGTTTTAAACATCTGTTTTAAAGTATCTTGTAATGTAAGCACTAAATTATGTGAATTACACTGACATTGCCTGCAGAAATGAATCCTGGTTTGGCATTTGTTTAAATAACAGAAACAGAGGTGTCACCTGTTTCATTTGAACGCAGCATTGAGAAAATATTGAGGGATCCTGGTGACGATAACTCACTTTGTGAGAAGACAGCTAGCTCAGCCAATCAGGAGAGAGACAAAAATACAAGTCTAAAAATACAGCCAACCAGACAGCGGACAACCTGTCAGGGCAGACACACCCATGAACAACACCCATTTTAAAATATTTTCCAATATATGTAGTAATGATGGGGGTTTAACTGAATAAAACGTTTTTTTACTGAGCAAGTCAACAAACAGAGTGTTTTATGCCCAATAAAAACAACTATAATTAACTTTTACTGGACCATGTTAGAAATTGAAACAACTTACCCCTTTCAAATGTTTTGTTTCTAATCTTTTGTATTTGTTGGTACTCTACACTAGGCTAGAGAGTGAGAGATCAACTGTTCCTCCCTGGTACAACTGCTTCACCGCAAACGTTACATTAAAATACTCGGGAGTTGGAGAAACCACAGAAAACGATTTGGCACGCAGTCTGGAGAGGACTTCTCAGCTGGTTAAACATATGATAAAAACGCTCCCTTAATGTGCTGGAATCGTAAGAATGGCGCTTGAGATGATGGGAATAAAATGCAGACTTAGAGAGAGCAGACTGTGGAAGTGCAGTGAGATATTCGCAGCGCATATCTGTGGGGGCGTGTCGCGCTGCTGTACAACTGTAACTGTGCTGAATGTGGGTCTCCATTAAGGGCGCATTGAGCCTACGTTTTCAGCGCTACGTGTGCTCACGGAAAATCCCTCAAATTGTCAACTACGCCAGACTAAAATTAGAAAACCTGTACTCGTCTAAACGCTTGTAACGTTACCCACTTAAAAATAAAGGTCATTTTAATCTTGCTACGAAAATGTGGAATATTGCGTTGGCGTTCACTGCCGCTTACACACTGGCAACCTTATCCCACTAACAATAATAGCATATAGTAACTGGTTCAGAGTGAGACCTTCCAACATTTTCAACATTTGTATAACTTAGACATGTAGAAAATGGGTAATATTTGTTGTCTCCTCGACAGTGGGGGAGGGGTGAACCTAAACAGAAGTCCTATCAAGCCCCGCGTTTCCCTTTTAAACAGTTTTGAAAAAATGCATGGGTTCGCCATTTTAATATTACATACACAACTTTACTTGAATAGCTTTTGTTTACCTAGTGTATAATTTTACCACACTGTAGTATATATACGTGTCAAATACACTAACGCTGGGGTTAGGCTCTACCTCCTTAACCAGCTCCCTGCCTATCAAATAAGCAGGGATGGAGAGGGTATGTGACTTTAACTGTACGCCTTACCAAACTAGCTAAACAGCTTCTGCATGGGTAATTTATTAAAATGGAAACATGAATCCAAAAGCAGCTTTAAGCAGCTATACTAACTACTAAGCCAACTTCCAAAGCTTGCGAAATGAAACGAGCTTGCTCAGTTTGCATGCTGAATTTGCAGCTAACGTTCACCTACTTTATTGAAGGCACTCAGTCGTTTTTCTCTTCTGTCTGGTAGCAGAGCCGTCCCAGTAAAAGCGATGGCTTCGTTACGCTGTTTCCTCACGGCACCGTCGCTGTCCAGCAATACAGTACATAAAAAGCGTCCAGTGGGAAGGTTATTGTGTATTTTGTGAGAATCCACAGTTGCAACAATCTTTCCATTTGCCTTCCCGTCCTCCATATGCCGACCGCAGCTACCGGCAAGCGTCGGTGCGCCGCGACAGCCGCTTACCCCAACCGCCAAAGACGTATTGAGGAGACCTTCTGAATTCATCTTTACACTCTTCACGGGAGACCGAAAAGGCGAGCTCGTTTTTGGAAGTGAACTCGATGTCTGGGGAGCTTGGAGACACCAAACATAAATAAAAATATTCCCGTGCCTTAATTTTAGTTTCCGACTGCCGTAACCACTCAAATAGTTTTTGTCTACTTTTGTAGGTCGACGGATGAGCCGGTTAAAGCAGAAATATGCTTTTGCATTTCTCCAGCTACACAACACAACAAAACGACACGCCCCCTCCTCGCTCCTGTGCGCGTGCAGCTGCAGCTCGGGGGAGTTCCGGGGGGCCCGCCCTCCCTGCGCTCCCATTGGCCCGCGGTACACATAAACACTCGCTCTGGCACGCGGCCACCTTTTAGGCAGCTGCTGATTGGTGAATTCAGAAAATGTCACTCTAGATTTTGTGTGTCTGTGTGTGGAAGGATACGCGTTTGCCGGCCGGCTAGGCAAAATGGGGAAAGAACGGTTTTATGGCGCTGGTTGAGCGCAAGCTTACGAGAGCTACGTGAGTTCCAGCTATGGTTTAGTGTCTGCCTTGTTGATCGGAAGTCTTCGGAACAGCCGCCCCCTGTTGTCCTGTAATATCTAGGGCAAAGGGGTCGCTACAAATCGCAGTTCTAAACCAAAAACGTAATTGCATGGTATACCAGCAAATTTCCTGTTTTTAACGAATGCATGCAAACGAATAGCTTGAGATCGAATGGCATTGCAAACCCAATGAAAATGTTCAAGTACTTTAGCTGAGCTTTTTGTCTTGTTTAAGTTGTTCGTAAAAGTAACCAAACATTGACAATCTTCTAAAGAGGAGCTGTTTAACAACTAGATGGTATTAACATATTACTCAGTGCTACAAGCCAAAAAATGCAAACACATTAGGAGCCGTTTTTAATGTAATGTTCTACACAGAATACAGAACCATCAAACTATTTAAAATGGAATTCTTGATCAAAAGTAAGATAAATGAAAGCTTGGATGCCTTGCCATAATGTCATTGCTCAGTCCTTCCCCTTTACCTGTCCTCATTCGCCAGTGTTGGCCTACAGAGGCGGACCTGTCTTTAAGCAGTTGAGTATTTCACATGACTTAACATTTTTTTGAACACAATGCCCGATGATAAGAGCGAGACACACAATGAGAAATGTTAATGTTGGATGGAGTCATACAAACACACTCTTAAAGCTGCAGAGTAATCCCGGAGCTCTTTGTACAAATCAGTAAATAACTCTACAGTCACAGCTGAGTGAGACCAACTTATTGTTTTTTAAGGTGCTTATTTATTACAAAAGTATAAACTTGACTTTGACATTTTTATGAATAATAATTTAGATATAAAAACATTACAATCTTTTTTTTTCACATTAGCACTTAATTACACAGCTTGATTAGACACAACCCTGTTATCTTTGCAAACATACGACATAGCTGCCACAATAAACTCAGCTGGGCTTTTTAAACCGCTGTTCTGAAGAATAATGATAGTTCAAACAGAAAAAAAAAAAACACATGATCAGAGTTCACCATTTGTTTTTTTTTTTCACCAGATAGTCATTCCAAACACAACCAAAATCAGTAAAAGATAGATAGATCTTTTGACTCTCAAAAAACATCAAGGGTATTGTTGTATATTATAACATATATATGCACTTTGCATTGACACGTAAGCATAACGCGTGCTAAACTGAAAAATATTCCCGTTGAATATATTTGGTCTAATTTTGTCATTTTAATATTTCAGTCCTCTTTCAGTTTTTTAAGAGCATGAAACTCTATTTTTTAGCTTTAGACAGATTGGAAGGCTGTCTTCCTTATAAAGCTGTTCTTTAATTTTGTAGTATTTCTGCCGGGAGAACAGCAGGGGTCTGACATGGTGAGGGTGGACAGCAGTCAGTGGACAGCGAACTTGGGTGACATTCTTCCCTCGGTTTCACCCACAGAGCTTAAGCCACTTGTGTGTCCTCTGTCTCCGCTGTAGCTTATATCTGATTGGACGGGATAAATGTCCAGCTGTGGGAAGGAACAGGGGATTTGTCAGACTCATGATTGACAGAACTGCATATCCTTGTGCTTTGCTGGAGTTTTTCTTCCACTGAATCCTGCCAGGAAAAGCAAGAGGACTCCTCTCAGCTCCTTATACCACAATGTGCTTCAATGTGCTGTCCAATCCAGTTGGCTTTCACTGGCTGTTCATCCAATCGAATCAGCTTTTACTGGCTGTTCATCCTATCCAGTCACCTATTTTTGGTGGTTTCCTCCAATCCAGTCAGGTTTTTGTTGGCTTTTGTGCAGTATCTAGGTGGACTAAGCCCATGCAGAATTGCTTTAGTCCCTATTGCCAAGCAAATAAACATCCTGATTTGAAAATGACATTGTGCTCTCCGACTGAAAACAAAATACATTTTAGAAATACGAAACAAAACATAAAACATTTAAAACAACAACAACAACAACAGCAAAGAAACCATTCTCAGGTACCACGACGGATATATCAAAAGCATGCAAGTTCAAGGCAGGCAGACTGCGTAGACACCTACGAATAAATTAAACATTTACACGTGGCAGTGATTGGACTTTTCTGTCACGTTTCATTTCCACTAGTTACTACATTTAAAAAAAAAACAGCAAACAAACAAAAATAAAAAACACCCAAATGAAAGAAAAAAAGAAGAGCTGATAGAAAATATAGACAGTGCATTTGTGAGTTTGAATAAGGTGGCACATGATTGATTTTTTAATACAGCAGGGAAACGTTCTGTGCTTCAGTCCCTCAGGAAGATGGCCGTGTCTGAGCTGCTGACAGCTACAGCCTCTCCTTCCCTGAGCTCAGTCCTTCTTCCTCTTCAGCTTTTTTAGTGTGACTCCTGTGATTACTCAGGCGAGTGAATGACTCTCTCTGTTTTAGTGTGACTCCTGTGATTACTCAGACGAGTGAATGACTCACTGTTTTAGTGTGACTCCTGTAATTAGTAAGATGAGTGTATGACTCTCTGTTTTAGTGTGACTCCTGTGATTACTCAGACGAGTGAATGACTCTCACTGTTTTAGTGTGACTCCTGTGATTACTCAGACGAGTGAATGACTCACTGGTTTAGTGTGACTCCTGTGATTACTCAGATGAGTGAATGACTCTCACTGTTTTAGTGTGACTCCTGTAATTAGTCAGATGAGTGAATGACTCTCTGTTTTAGTGTGACTCCTGTAATTACTCAGACGAGTGACTGACTCACTGGTTTAGTGTGACTCCTGTGATTACTCAGACGAGTGAATGACTCTCACTGTTTTAGTGTGACTCCTGTAATTAGTCAGATGAGTGAATGACTCTCTGTTTTAGTGTGACTCCTGTGATTACTCAGACGAGTGAATGACTCTCTCTGTTTTAGTGTGACTCCTGTGATTACTCAGACGAGTGAATGACTCTCACTGTTTTAGTGTGACTCCTGTGATTACTCAGACGAGTGAATGACTCACTGTTTTAGTGTGACTCCTGTAATTAGTCAGATGAGTGAATGACTCTCTGTTTTAGTGTGACTCCTGTAATTACTCAGACGAGTGAATGACTCACTGGTTTAGTGTGACTCCTGTGATTACTCAGACGAGTGAATGACTCTCTGTTTTAGTGTGACTCCTGTGATTACTCATGCGAGTGAATGACTCTCACTGTTTTAGTGTGACTCCTGTGATTACTCAGACGAGTGAATGACTCTCACTGTTTTAGTGTGACTCCTGTAATTAGTCAGATGAGTGAATGACTCTCTGTTTTAGTGTGACTCCTGTAATTACTCAGACGAGTGAATGACTCTCTGTTTTGGTGTGACTCCTGTAATTAGTCAGATGAGTGAATGACTCTCACTGTTTTAGTGTGACTCCTGTAATTAGTCAGATGAGTGAATGACTCTCACTGTCGTTAGCTCATCCTCTGCACATGGGCCAGTGTGAACCCTGCTGGGGTTAGCACAGTGTCGTCTGCTCTGTGTGCTTCAGATCCCAGTCAGTGGAGGGAGGAAAGAGTGATAGAGAGGGTGAACACACTCTCCACTCATCCTCACAAGCCTGTTCGCAACTGTACGAGTGAAGAGCTGGGATTTGGAGGGCTAGTGTGTGTGTGTGTATATGTGAGTGTGGGTGTGTGTGTTTGTGTGCGCGTGCCATGCAGGTACGAGTGCACAGGTGGATACTGATGGTGTCATTCTCAGTGGGTGGAGCCAAACACATAGTCACTCATTCGGATCCACCAATCAGGACCTTCCTGCTCTGCAGCCCTGCCCCCAATCACCCTTACTGACCTCAGCCACCCAATCACAATGCTTCCCAGCTCCAGCTTTTCCAGCGACACACAGAAAGCTGGGAGCTCCTTGTCTGGAACATTGAATAACCTGTCCCAGGAGTTCTGCAGGACAGCAGCAGGCCAGGTGAGCTGGGCCCACACATGTGAGCACCTGATTGGCCGAGCCACAGGAAGTACACGCAGCAGGGGCAGGCAGAAACAGAAAACAGCGAATCAGAGTGTGAGCTCCACACTCCCACCGTCCGATATCTCCTATCCAGGCCAAGAGAGGGCGAAATCAGCTGTCAGGTTCCACCCACCCTACGGGAGACGGGCAGTTATTTTGGCCAATGGGCTCTCAGTGAGGGGCGGGTCTAATGAGGACTGTCACCAGGCAAAACATCTGGCAGTTTGAGTGCCAAACCAAGCTAACGCCTTTTATTTTCTGAAGAAGTTCATTTATTTTTTCATTCTTATTTGTTTTTTGTTCTAGTTGTTGTTTTTAAATATAATTAACATCAGTAGTGTTTCTTTTGTCATTTGGGAAAGTGTAGGAGAGTAAATATCAGTAGGGTGGTGCGCAGCATGATGCAGAGGATGATAACACAGGGAGATGGGCGTGGCAGGGGCGGGGCCTGCGCTACAGCCCGGTGACGTACATCTCCATGCCGTCGTTGAAGGTGAAGATGGTGGTGGTGCTGGAGCTGGACACAGCGTGTTTGAGGTCGCCGATGCTCTCGTACAGGCTGTCCGCGGCCAGGATCTTATTGGGCAGTGACTTCTGCTGCTGGGGGGGCGGCGGCTTCTCCCGCTTCTTTTTGGGGCGCAGGGTGGCGTTGGGGGGCGGCGGCGGCCTCTCACGCTTCCAGCCCCCAGCTGCTGCACCCGACTCCGCCTCCTGGGCGGGGATAGGCTCCCCGGGAGGCGGGGCTCCACCCGTGGGCCACGCCTTCTCCCCAATGATTGACTCATAGCAGTGGTCATCCCGCCCCACGTCCGGCTGGGACCAAGACTGGGGCTTGACCACCACACTGAACCCCGCCATGCCACCCCCCTCGCGCTCCACCGCACCCCCCCCACCGCAGCCTCGTGCCAGGGTCCTGTGCCCGTTGTTATCCCTTGCTGCTGGGGGTGACCCTGGAGGCACCTGCCGCTTCTTCTTGCCAGGTTTGCACACCTTGGAGTACATCTCAGAGACCTGCACAGTGAGAGGAACACAGCGCAGGTTTGGTAAACTGATTTTGTCCCACTTTTTCTCCTTTCTTCCCCCCATCCCATCTCAGCTGAGATTGTGGATCTCCAGACTCCAACAGGAGGGATCCATAGACACCAATGCCAGCCTCTTTCCTCACCTGCCATTTCAGCGCAGGGAAACACCCATAAAACAGGCAGAGAGGGACAGCGCAGGGAAACACCCATAAAACAGACAGAGCTGGACAGCGCAGGGAAACACCCATAAAACAGACAGAGAGGGACAGCGCAGGGAAACAGCCATAAAACAGGCAGAGAGGGACAGCGCAGGGAAACACCCATAAAACAGGCAGAGAGGGACAGCGCAGGGAAACACCCATAAAACAGGCAGAGAGGGACAGCGCAGGGAAACACCCATAAAACAGGCAGAGAGGGACAGCGCAGGGAAACACCCATGAAACAGGCAGAGAGGGACAGCGCAGGGAAACACCCATAAAACAGGCAGAGAGGGACAGCGCAGGGAAACAGCCATAAAACAGGCAGAGAGGACAGCGGGGAAACAGCCATAAAACAGGCAGAGAGGGACAGCGCAGGGAAACATCCATAAAACAGGCAGAGAGGGACAGCGCAGGGAAACACCCATAAAACAGACAGAGAGGGACAGCGCAGGGAAACACCCATAAAACAGGCAGAGAGGGACAGCGCAGGGAAACAGCCATAAAACAGGCAGAGAGGGACAGCGCAGGAAACACCCATAAAACAGGCAGAGAGGGACAGCGCAGGGAAACAGCCATAAAACAAGCAGAGAGGGACAGCGCAGGGAAACACCCATAAAACAGGCAGAGAGGGACAGCGCAGGGAAACAGCCATAAAACAGGCAGAGAGGGACAGCGCAGGGAAACAGCCATAAAACAGGCAGAGAGGGACAGCGCAGGGAAACACCCATGAAACAGGCAGAGAGGGACAGCGCAGGGAAACAGCCATAAAACAGGCAGAGAGGGACAGCGCAGGGAAACAGCCATAAAACAGGCAGAGAGGGACAGCGCAGGGAAACACCCATAAAACAGACAGAGAGGGACAGCGCAGGGAAACACCCATAAAACAGGCAGAGAGGACAGCGCAGGGAAACACCCATAAAACAGGCAGAGAGGGACAGCGCAGGAAACAGCCATAAAACAGGCAGAGAGGGACAGCGCAGGGAAACAGCCATAAAACAGGCAGAGAGGGACAGCGCAGGGAAACAGCCATAAAACAGGCAGAGAGGGACAGCGCAGGGAAACACCCATGAGACAGGCAGAGAGGGACAGCGCAGGAAAACAGCCATAAAACAGGCAGAGAGGGACAGCGCAGGAAACACCCATAAAACAGGCAGAGAGGGACAGCGCAGGGAAACACCCATAAAACAGGCAGAGAGGGACAGCGCAGGGAAACAGCCATAAAACAGGCAGAGAGGGACAGCGCAGGGAAACAGCCATAAAACAGGCAGAGAGGGACAGCGCAGGGAAACAGCCATAAAACAGGCAGAGAGGGACAGCGCAGGGAAACACCCATGAAACAGGCAGAGAGAGGACAGCGCAGGGAAACACCCATGAAACAGGCAGAGAGGGACAGCGCAGGGAAACAGCCATAAAACAGGCAGAGAGGGACAGCGCAGGGAAACACCCATAAAACAGACAGAGAGGGACAGCGCAGGGAAACAGCCATAAAACAGGCAGAGAGGGACAGCGCAGGGAAACACCCATAAAACAGGCAGAGAGGGACAGCGCAGGGAAACACCCATAAAACAGGCAGAGAGGGACAGCGCAGGAAACACCCATAAAACAGGCAGAGAGGGACAGCGCAGGGAACACCCATAAAACAGACAGAGAGGGACAGCGCAGGGAAACAGCCATAAAACAGGCAGAGAGGGACAGCGCAGGGAAACAGCCATAAAACAGGCAGAGAGGGACAGCGCAGGGAAACACCCATAAAACAGGCAGAGAGGGACAGCGCAGGGAAACAGCCATAAAACAGGCAGAGAGGGACAGCGCAGGGAAACACCCATGAAACAGGCAGAGAGGGACAGCGCAGGGAAACACCCATGAAACAGGCAGAGAGGGACAGCGCAGGAAACAGCCATAAAACAGGCAGAGAGGGACAGCGCAGGGAAACACCCATAAAACAGACAGAGAGGGACAGCGCAGGACTTTTCTGAAGCAGCTGGTAAAAGAACACCTTCATTTACAGCAGCAGTGCTGTGACGTGCACGGGAAGCCATTCTAGGAGGAAGTTAACTTTTACAGTCCAGTCACTCAGACGCACTGACGTCAGGTTTGGGGTTTGGGTCACTGTGCAACGCCACTTTTAAAACGCAGCAGGTAATGTACAGTAAGAACAGCAGGATGAGGCAGACTGAGGCAGACCTGCAGAATGACACAGGCGCAGGGTGTTACACTAATAGGGTGTTGACGCTGGGTTTATTCACCAGTCTTTTGTCCCCAGATACTCTAACAGAGACTGTGCTTCCCAGGACTGCTGAAAGTATATAATGTGCTTTTAATGTCTGTTGGAGTCGGTCTGGGTGCTCTTTATGCAGGCTGAGCTTTGGGCTCTGCTGTGCCTAGCATTGTGGCTAAGACAATGACGCTAATCAGCACTGAAGGTAAGTAGAAAAACGCTGCCTGTAATGGATCAGGCTGCCAGCTCTCAATCTGTCTCATTCATATTTAAAAAAAAAATCTGTTTTGCACCATGTCAGTCTTCTACCCCACTGCCTGATAGCGATACCCAAAGCGACCAGCAGATGACAGTATTGAGTAATGGCACGCCACACCACAGTGTCCCTTTCCTCTGGGTGAGTTCACCATACTGTACCCTCTCTGCTGAAATACACAGCACTGTTGTCACCTTTTGAATGGTCTTTTGTTCATTTTGGCCTGCTTTTCAGTCATTTAGCAGACACCTGTGTCCAGAGCAGCTTACACACAGGAATGTTTTACACTTTCCCTTCATACAGCTGGATATTTAACTTAAGCTCCTGCCTGAAGGCTAAGCGCCGCTTCCTGGGCCCGGACCCACAGCTTTAGCAGCTTACTATTCACCCGTCAATCCAAACTGACTGTTTTGGATGGGCAACCTAGCTAGCTCATATTTTAACACTTTATGCATGATGCAACAATGACCAATCATTTTACATCTATTTGCTGGTGTTAGCTTGACGGTAGGCTTTGCTGGCATTTTATTGTCAATGTTTTTGCCTCTGTAGGTACATCCCTGTGTCACCCTCTGGAGCAAACAGGACAAGATTTTGTTAAATGGGAACTGAAAGGGAGCTGGTTCAAGACTGAACCCTTAGTGAGGCAGCACAGTGCAGTACACATGCTCAGTGCCCTTAGTGAAGCAGCACAGTGCAGTACACATGCTCAGTGCCCTTAATGAAGCAGCACAGTGCAGTACACATGCTCAGTGCCCTTAGTGAAGCAGCACAGTGCAGTACACATGCTCAGTGCCCTTAGTGAAGTAGCACAGTGCAGTGCACATTCTCAGTGCCCTTAGTGAAGCAGCTCACTGCAGTGCACATGCTCAGTGCCCTTAGTGGAGCAGCACAGTGCAGTACACATGCTCAGTGCCCTTAGTGAAGCAGCACAGTGCAGTGCACATTCTCAGTGCCCTTAGTGAAGCAGCTCACTGCAGTACACATGCTCAGTGCCCTTAGTGAAGCAGCACACACACACACACACACACACACACTGACCGTGGCAGGCTGAGTCTGTGTTCCGGTTTCAGTCTCGTGAGGGTGGAGGGGTCCCAAGTGTTTTGGCGGGAGCATGGCCATGTCCTCATCTTCCGGAGGTTTCCATATGTACTGTTCTCCATTACCCATGAACACTGCCTCCTGCAGAACACACACACACAGCACTGTTAGAACAGCCTCCTGCAGAACACACACACACAGCACTGTTAGAACAGCCTCCTGCAGAACACACACACACACACAGCAGCACGGGTCAAAAGTCAGATATGCACACAAACCAGCACACTTACACATTCTCACTGTCAAACACACACACAGTTCCACACAGAAATACATCCATTGACACTCACACACTAATTACAGAAAAAGTGGGTGCACAATGACATAACCACACAAACTCTCTCTCACACTCTTGCAGATGAAAACATAACAGACTGCCAGTACTTTGTTTATTCTCCTGTTTATTTTCTACCTAACTCTACATGTATTTCTCCTCTTTCTTTCTCTCTCTCTCAGATGCTGAGGCAGACAGCTCAGTGGGTCAAACCCAGCCCTCTCCACTTAGAGACCGCTCTCCCACCTCCCTCAGTGAGGCCATGTGCAGGAGCACAGCAGGGTTATACCTGCCTAATGGCAGTGTGGTTTAAAGGTGTGCTCCTCCATGGTTATACCTGCCTAATGGCAGTGTGGTTTAAAGGTAAAGGTGTGCTCCTCCATGGTTATACCTGCCTAATGGCAGTGTGGTTTAAAGGTAAAGGTGTGCTCCTCCATGGTTACACCTGCCTAATGGCAGTGTGGTTTAAAGGTAAAGGTGTGCTCCTCCATGGTTACACCTGCCTAATGGCAGTGTGGTTTAAAGGTAAAGGTGTGCTCCTCCATGGTTATACCTGCCTAATGGCAGTGTGGTTTAAAGGTAAAGGTGTGCTCCTCCATGGTTACACCTGCCTAATGGCAGTGTGGTTTAAAGATAAAGGTGTGCTCCTCCATGGTTACACCTGCCTAATGGCAGTGTGGTTTAAAGGTAAAGGTGTGCTCCTCCATGGTTATACCTGCCTAATGGCAGTGTGGTTTAAAGGTAAAGGTGTGCTCCTCCATGGTTATACCTGCCTAATGGCAGTGTGGTTTTAAAGGTAAAGGTGTGCTCCTCCATGGTTATACCTGCCTAATGGCAGTGTGGTTTAAAGGTAAAGGTGTGGCAGTGTGGTTTAAAAGGTGTGCCCTCCATGGTTACACCTGCCTAATGGCAGTGTGGTTTAAAGGTAAAGGTGTGCTCCTCCATGGTTACACCTGCCTAATGGCAGTGTGGTTTAAAGGTAAAGGTGTGCTCCTCCATGGTTATACCTGCCTAATGGCAGTGTGGTTTAAAGGTAAAGGTGTGCTCCTCCATGGTTATACCTGCCTAATGGCAGTGTGGTTTAAAGGTAAAGGTGTGCTCCTCCATGGTTATACCTGCCTCATTGTGCAATATGCTGGGGAAATAAAAAGCATTGCTCTGCACGGTTGGCCCTGTTAAGCAAACAGAAGGGTTTCCCAATGTAAGACTAAATGCACTGAACACAATAACAGCAAAGATTCCAGAGACAGACGGTATGTATTATATGTAGAGTGAATGACCCGTGGTTGAATATATTGCACTTTATTATCAATGAGAATGTCTGTCCATATCTTTATGGATATCATTATAAGGGGCATAGCTAGAAATTCTGTACACAGGCAGGCTCTGAGGGCCCCTCCACTCCTTATAAAAAAAATTCCCAGATTTTCATGGGTCCCTTCAAACCCTCAAGCTTAGTACCCTTTTCCCCCCTGGTGCCACTGCTCATTATGAAGAGGAGTACACGCAATGATATTAAAACTTGCATCACAATAGGGGCACGCAAAGCCTGCCACCAAAAGTGTCCAATTAATTATTGTTTCCAAAAACTTCCCCAAATTTGACAGTTTTGCTGTCGTGGGAATAAGATGCTGCGGTGAATTACTGCCCTCCGGTGGTAATTTTGACACATTGCAGTTTCGGTAAAAGCGGCCTCGCAGCTTTTTCTCCAGTTTGAATAAATGAAGGGCTTCAGTACGTTGCGAAATGAAAAAAGGCAAAAAGAATGATAAACATTTCCAGGAACGACAGCACAAATAAGGTTTGTCGACCTTATTTGTTTAACTATACACTTGCTGTTGTAAATGTTTACAGGTACACGCTGCAAAGGTAATACAATATACTATTTTGTTATTAATCAAAATATAAATAGAGGCAGATATACTGGATGAGCACTTATCCGTTACAGACTATCAGTTATGTTTTATCACAATTTTATTTACATTTAAAAGTGTATTTCACGTCGTCTCTCTCTCGGTGTCCGTCCCTCCCTCTCTTCCATTGCGTTAACACGGACCGCGCTTTGTTCACGCACATGGCGCGTGCCGCGCGCGAGGGGGGTTAATCCGAGTTTCAGACTGTTGCATCACCCGCGCGGCAACGCATCTCGTGAATGGTAAAGAGCAGTGTCGTCACCAGGACCAGGAATTGGGCACTTTTAAAGGGCAGTTAAAATAATTGTGTGTGTGTGTGTGTGTGTGTGTGTGTGTGTGTGTGTGTGTGTGTGTGTGTGTGTGTGTGTGTGTGTGTGTGTGTGTGTGTGTGTGTGTGTGTGTGTTAGGGTGCAAATGTGTATTCCAATCTCTTCTCTGTTTTTGTCAGAAACCATGGCTCATTGGGAAATGTGAAAAGGCTAATTTATGATTCAATTATTATTATAATTAAATTATTTTAATTAAAGTATTCAAACTGTGATTATATAACTTGCTTAAAATAATTACAGTTCCCATATGTAAGTAATAGGAAAAGGAATTAATTGAAGGGGTACTGGGTGTTCACATTCTGACCTACAGCAAAACAGCAAATGTTAACTCATTTATTTTTGCTTTTAAGTAAACTAAACATGTTGTGTAAACTTGTGGAAAAACATAAATAGTCATCAGTTTTTCTCTTTTTCCCCTGGGATGTTAATGTCGTGGACACTACGGCTCCTGTCAACAAAAAAAGGCTTCTGACCCAAGAATCGGAGCACGTTTATTCATGCAGGCCTGTGACCCGAGAATCGGAGCACGTTTATTCATGCACGCCTGTGACCCAAGAATCGGAGCACGTTAATTCATGCAGGCCTGTGACCCGAGAATCAGAGCACGTTTATTCATGCACGCCTGTGACCCGAGAATCAGAGCACGTTTATTCATGCACGCCTGTGACCCGAGAATCAGAGCACGTTTATTCATGCACGCCTGTGACCCAAGAATCAGAGCACACGCCACATAGTGGCAGGATCTTGCACTCATCTTCTCGAGCTTTGATGGCGAGCAGCCTGGAGAAAGACCCTTACGTCAAAACATGCAGGCACCAAAAGGTATGCGAGCCCGTTAGCCCAAAACTTGCCCTGAGTTCCACTCAATATAGACGACTTTCTGAAAACACTTTTCCTTTTCCGCTTCTGTCTGGGCAAAACTGTTTACCCGTGATCCTCTGCTCAAGTACACCATACTGTCAACATGATTATTATGGGTGTAGATGATGATGGTGGTGATGATGGTGATGATGATGATGATGGTGGTGGTGATGGTGATGGTGGTGGTGGTGATGATGATGGTGGTGATGATGGTGATAATGATGGTGGTGGTGGTGATGATGGTGATGATGATGGTGATGATGATGATGATGATGGTGGTGGTGGTGGTGATGATGATGGTGGTGATGGTGGTGATGATGATGGTGGTGATGATGGTGATAATGATGGTGGTGGTGGTGATGATGGTGATGATGATGGTGATGATGGTGATGATGATGATGGTGGTGATGATGGTGATGATGATGGTGGTGGTGGTGATGATGGTGATGATGATGGTGGTGGTGGTGATGGTGATGGTGATGATGATGATGATGGTGGTGAGGTGATGATGATGGTGATGGTGATGATGGTGGTGAGGATGATGATGGTGATGATGATGATGGTGATGGTGGTGATTGTGAGGATGGTGATGGTGATTATGAGTATCAGTAGATGTGGTTGTAGTGGCAGAAGAAACATCAGTGGTAGGAGATGTGGTGCTGGTAGTCACAGTGGTGCTGTGAGTAGTATACTTATAAGTACTAAAATTATGGTATGTAATATTTTTGCCACTGGTCTGCCCTGCACGTGCACCTCCACACCACCGGGGGAGCCTACCTTGGGGAAGGAGTGCAGGTGGAAGGGCTCCACGTGTTTCCTGGGGACCTTCCCGCTGAGCGGGTGCGGCGGGAGAGGGGCAGTGGGCGGGTCCGTGCCTGAGTGACGCTCCAGCATGTCGCCTGGCTCCGCCCCCCCATTCTCCCTGCGGGAGGGGACTTTATCAGCCTTCCGGACCTTGCGTATGCAGGCATACTCCGCAGTGACGGGGTCCTGGGGGGGGCCCACTCCAGGGTCTGGCAGTGGAAGGGGGGGCGCCCCATTTCCCCCGGGCTTCACCTCCACAGGCGGTGGGCTCGGGGGGGCTGGTGTGTTTGCGGGAGCCGCGGGGGGGGCGGGTGTGTCCGTCTCCCCGGCCCGCCCTCCCACCATCTCGTAAAGGGCGTCATCCTGGCAACGGGGTGGGGAGGAGCGGCCCCCCACCTCAGAGTAGGTGTGGTCGCGCTCCTCACCAGGGGAGGTGGGGATCTGGGGCAGTTGGCGGGACTGCGCCCCCCGCAGGTCAGAGTTGGAGCGCCGGCTCGGCAGCAGCAGCAAGTCCATGCTGGCGGGGCGGTTCTTTGATGCCTCTGCGGGGGGGAGGGGGGCACAATGTTAAAACTTCAGCAGGTAAGAAGACCACATTAAAATACAGACAGTCTCCCAGTTACAATTGGCCAACTTGTGATTTTCCGACTTTACAATGGTGCGATAGAGTCACTTTTAGTACAGTAGTCAACAACTTACATGAGATATTCAACACTTCAGTACAAAATAGGCTTTGCGTTAATGCTTTTGCCCAACTGTAGGCTAAAGAAAGCATGTTTAAGGTAGGCTAGGCGAGGCTATGATCTTCAGTGGGTTAGGTGTATTAAATGCATTTTCAATTAAGATATTTTCCACTTATGATGGGTTTATCTGAACGTAACCCCATCGTAAGTCAGGGAACATCTGCAGTACATTATGGCACAATTGTGAACAGGGATCCTGTGTGAGAATATAAGACTGTGTAAAAACACTCATTTCAACTACAGATGACTAGCCAATCAGATTTGCCGCTGGCTGACGGACTGCTTATTCAGAACTGTTACAGACCCTACAGACAGCACTGCCCATTCAGAAGTGAGAGGACAAAAATACGTTCTTAACCTGACTATAGGCAGCAAAATGGATATTGCATCATCAAAATAAAAAAATATAATTGTGATATAATCAAACTGAGATTCATTAAACGATAATATAGTTGATCACTCAAGCCTACGATAAGTTTGTGTTTTTCTTTCTTTTATGATTAGACAGTGGGTGGAATGATGGTCTGTTCTTGGTTGCCATGGTTTCCCATAGTTCATTAGAACACTGGATAAAAACAGATATGAAGTGACGTAATTCCAGAGAGAAAGATGTACAGGTCCTGAGGCTAAAGCAGGTAGACTCACTCTTGCCATTGCAGTTGAGCCGGTTCATCTCATGCAGCTTGGTGTCCGACTTGCTGATGGAGCGCAGCTTGGACTGTCTGAGTATACTCTACACACACACAAAACACACACACACACACACACACATACACACACACACACACACACACACAAACACACACACACACACACATACACACACACAAACACACACACACACACACACACACAAACACACACACACACACACACATACACACACACAAACACACACACACACACACACACAAACACACACACAAACACACACACACACACACACACAAACACACACACACACACACAAACACACACACACATACACACACACAAACACACACACACACACACACACACACACACACACACACACAAACACACACACGTGCACACACGAACACATACACACACAACACACACACACACACACACCACACACACACACACACACACACACACACACACACACACACACACACACACACACACAACACACACACGCAACACGCACACACACACGCGCGTGCACACACACATGCATGCACAAACACGCATGCACATGCATGCACGCGCACATGCACACACGCACACACAAACACACACACATACAATGCACATGAACAGAGAAAGAGAGAGTTAGGCTTGGACTGTCTGAGTATACTCTACAAACACACACAAACTCACACTTACACACACACACACACACTATGTCCCATATGGTATATAAACATATGCATATACAGATACACTCAGAATCACACACAGAAAGAGCATTTGGCTTGAATTGTCTGAGCATAATCCACACACACACGTGCACACAAACACACGGATGACCAAATACACTGATAACAGACACACAAACTCACACACATATAAGTAACACGATGAGGATGTTACACACCATGTCCATGATCCTGTGTTTGCTTCCTTCTGTCGAGGCATTGTGAGATTTCCCCTTCCTGTAGGAATAAAAGGACAAACATATGCAGCTCTGTGAGGACCAAAACCAGTCCAAAAACACAGAACTGTCAGAACCAACGCTTCTGCTCACACACAGCACTGTGAGGACCAGTGTGTGTGTGTATGTGCAGTATGAACGTGTGCCTGTTTGAGTGTGTGTGTGTGTGCACAGTATGAATATGTGTCTGTTTGAGTGTGTGTGTGTGTGTGTGTGTGTGTGTATGAATATGTGCCTGTTTGAGTGTGTGTGCACAGTATGAATATGTGTCTGTTTGAGTGTGTGTGTGTGTGCAGTATGAATATGTGCCTGTTTGAGTGTATGTGTGTGTGTGTGTGTGAGGGTGAGACTGAAGTGTATGCAGAAAGTTTCTGGGGGGAGTGTTTCTCTCTCTCTCCTCTGCACACTAAAGCCCTTCCCAGCGCAAATCGTGCGGACACGCTAATATCCCGCCAACCTGGACCTGCGCGATAAGGCCAGAGCAGGCCCACCAAAACCACCCTCTCTTTACAATCAAACGCTGAGAAAGAGACGAGAGAGGGGGGTAGGTGGGGGGGTAGGTGGTGTGGGGGGTGGATTTCGCCTCTGAAGAGCGAGTGACTTCATCTCCTGGTCATAATTCCCGCTCTTTTCCCCTAAAAAGATGCTTCCGTTCAGTCTGCTCCGTCTCTCACACGGCCCCACGTGGCAGATTCACATCCCGCCCAGAAATTTCTACAGTTGAATTGTATTTCTTGAGTCTAAATAGTAAGAAATTGAATAAATGTTTCTTAATTTCTCAGGTTGGGGCTAACTCCGGTGGGCTGAGGGTCAGGGAGGGCAGTGTTTGTGGGGCTCCGCGGTCTCCTGGCCAGGGGGCGCCTCGCCCGCAGCAGCGTGGTGAAATGGCAGCGTTAGCGCTGTGAGCTGAGTGCACTGCTGACTGAAGGGGTGGCATGAAATCTGCCTCCTGTACCCCTAGCAACAAGGCCAAGCAGAAAAGCCTGATTGGCTGGTGCCTTTTCGTGTTCCCCTTTCCTCTTTTGTCTGGTGGAAAATCCCCCCTTTCGGCATGGGGAAGGAGGCGCCCGCTGATAACGAGCTCCATCAGCCTGGCACGGGAGCCTCTTATCTGCTACGACACTCATCCCTCTCTCCCTCCCTCCGCAACAGAGAGAGAGAGAGAGAGGAGGAGAGAGGAGGAGGGGAGGAAAGTAGCAGCAAGAGAGAAGGAGGAATACAGAGGGAAAGAGGGTAAGAAACAGTTAGAGGGTTATAGACTGAGAGAGAAAGGGATGACTGAAGAAAAGAGGGAAGTAGGGAGAGAGACAGGAGAGAGAGAGAGGAGGGAAAAGAGGAGATGGAGAGAGACAACACTGAGGAATGCAGAATGCGTGCAGACAGATGCTTGGGGGAGGGGGTGCAGTTAGTGGGGCTGACGTCTTTACTAACGGGCGTGACCTCCGCATCCCAGCCCATAATGCACCACAGAGCATGATGCTGCCGCACTCAGCCAAACCGCCAACACACGGCTTCTGTCCGCTGCCTTCAGACCCCCAAACCCTGTGTTTCGTCCCCGAGATGTCGGGCTGGACTGAAAAATAAAAACCCATCAATAATGCCCAGTGCCTCAATGTGCCGATCGCTGCATTATTCACCAGCCGCCAGACGGGACCCACGCCGCTGATATTTATTTAACACGCGCTGCCCAGGCATGCTGCCGCATGTTTCACCCATGGAATTCTGCTTAAGCACTTTGCTAAAAGGCACAAGGTAATGCCTGGTATGGGACTTGAACCTGCAACTTCTGCGTTACCAGCCCTCCCCTGCTACACGGCACACAAACACATAACTCTGTGTGTGTGTGTGTGTGTGTGTGTGTGTGTGTGTGTGTGTGTGTGTGTGTGTGTGTGTGTGTGTGTGTGTGTGTGTGTGTGTGTGTGTGTGTGTGTGTGTGTGTGTGTGTGTGTGTGTGTGTGTGTGAGTGTGTGCGTGTGTGTGTGTGTGTGTGTGTGTGTGAAACAGAGATGAAGATGGAGTGAGTGAGTGTATCTGTGCATGTGAGAGAGTGTTTGTGTTTCTTTGAGAGGAAGTGCAGTTGTGGGTGTGTGTATGTGTGAGCAATAGTGTGTGTTTGGGTGTAATAACAGCAAAGCATAAAATAGGATAGCACAGCATAATATAGTATAGTACAGCATAGCATGGGATAGTATATCAAAGTAGTATTAGCACAGTATCATTGAAGTATAAGTGCAGTATTGGTGTAGTATTGTTGTAGTATCACTGTGATATCAGCACAGTATTAGTGCAGTATTACTGTAGTATTAGTGTAGTGTACTGTACCTCTGGCAGCCCACACACAGCAGAACGATGAGGATGGTGACGACGAAGGCAGAAGCAGCAGCAATGGCCCCCAGAACCAGGACCTTTCCGTAGGGGGGCGCGGTGAGATTCACCCCGTCCTGCATGGAGGCCATGTGTGGGGGTGCCAAACACACGCACGCACGCACTCACACACTCACGCACACATGCACACACGCATGTACACACACACGCGCTCACACACACCCCGCCCACCCACACACTGGGGCAACCACAGTCTGCTCCTCCCGATCTGGAACCTGGGGTGGGGGGGAGAGAAAGATGACATCACAGCCCTGCTCACCTGCACAAAGATCTGAGAAATGAGCAGAAAACGAAACACACACAAATTGGAAGGGCGAAGAAAGACATCATGGCATAAGCTAAAGTGAGATAAAATCAAAGCCACACCATTCTGCCCACTCCTTCCACTTTGAAGATGGATCACAACCCAGGCCTTTATTCAGGAGACCATTAACGAGAGAGAGAGAGGGAGAGGGAGAGAGAGAGAGAGAGAGAGAGAGAGGGAGAGAGAGAGAGAGAGGGAGAGAGAGGGAGAGAGAGAGAGAGAGAGAGAGAGAGAGAGAGAGAGAGGGAGAGAGAGAGGGAGGGAGGGAGGGAGAGAGCGCATGTGGAACACAGAGACCGGGATGAGAGAGAGAGTGGGAGAGATGTGCATAAGTGAGGGGAATAACAGAGTGAGCTAGAGGGAAGCAGTATGGCACAGAGATGAAGACATACATATATAACTGCTTTGATTAAAAACTTGCTTAAAAAATATGAAAGTCAGCGACTGAACCAGTCCTTTCTGTCTGCGACGAACAATAATATCCAACTTTCACTGCTTGGGTGGGGTGGGGGCAGACAGCATAAAACCCGACTGATCTGGGGTTTGCCTTCATCATTAAATACATGGACAGGAACACAGTCTCTTTAGGGGAATATTCCATCCAATAAAAACAGACTTTTTAAGGATATATACTTTTGTATTTTACAATGAAAACAACACATTCCAATGGACATTCCAATAACATACAAAATACTCAGAGAGCTGAGATGCTACAATTGTCAGTTAAACCACTATTTGAGTTTTTGTTTTTTCCGTCATTTGACTTTCGGGTTTAGCTCTGTTGTTTCCATTTGTTTTGGTTTTTTGGTTTCCCTGTCCGAGTGCTTTTACCTCTCTTACCTGTTCAGTTGACTGCTCACCTGTTTCACCTGCCCTGTTGTTCACCTGTGTCTCGATAGTCTTGTGCATTTATACCCGTTCGTTCTTGCGAGTTTTTCTCAGTGTTCCCTGTTGTGCTACCAGCCTTTTTGTCTGAATCTGCCTGCCTGCTTTTCACC
>CM040754.1:1262500-1265000 GCA_022829145.1 Albula goreensis
GGGGGGTAACAGAGTGATGTGCAGAAGCCAGCGCTCGCTCGCCTATCTCAGCCCCACGCCCCGACAGTAATGCCTCTCCTCCCAAAGGCACAAGTGGGTCTTCCGTTTAATTAAGTGGAATCGGTTACAGTGGCTTTAACGCTGCAGCGCGCTTTTTCATCTTTCAGCAGCTGCTCGTGGGCACGACTGTTTTTTTTATTTTTTATTTCTGCTTACGCGCGCAGAGATTAAAGTTTGCTTTTAAACGGTAATGATGTAAAATTCTGTCTGGACCATGAATAATGCAGGGTCTGCTCTCCATGACGACGACCTACAGAATGATCGACACTGACCTCCTTTACCTGAAGTGATCATTTCCTTATTTATTTCACTGGCACAGACACTCTTGTGTACTTGTGTAGAGCCATTTCTGGGCCATGATAATGAGAGGCATTAGATTTGTATCAGGAGAAGAGAATGAGAGGAACAGAACCGCAAGCCTACATGGAGAATCCAGCAGGAAAACCCGACTCTGAAATACAGTAATACAGCAAGCAGAGTATGATACTACAGGGCTAAAACACAGTACTACAGTGAGCAGAGTATGATACTACAGGGCTAAAACACAGTACTACAGCAAGCAGAGTATGATACTGCAGGGCTAAAACACAGTACTACAGCAAGCAGAGTATGATAGTACAGGGCTAAAACACAGTACCACAGTGAGAAGAGTATGATACTGCAGGGCTAAAACACAGTACTACAGCAAGCAGAGTATGACACTACAGGGCTAAAACACAGAACTACAGTGAGCAGAGTATGATACTACAGGGCTAAAACACAGTACTACAGCAAGCAGAGTATGATACTACAGGGCTAAAACACAGTACCACAGTGAGAAGAGTATGATACTACAGGGCTAAAACACAGTACTACAGCAAGCAGAGTATGATACTACAGGGCTAAAACACAGTACCACAGTGAGAAGAGTATGATACTATAGGGCTAAAACACAGTACTACAGCAAGCAGAGTATGACACTAGAGGGCTAAAACACAGTACTACAGCAAGCAGAGTATGACACTAGAGGGCTAAAACACAGTACTACAGCAAGCAGAGTATGATACTACAGGGCTAAAACACAGAACTACAGCAAGCAGAGTATGATACTACAGGGCTAAAACACAGTACTACAGCAAGCAGAGTATGACACTAGAGGGCTAAAACACAGTACTACAGCAAGCAGAGTATGACACTACAGGGCTAAAACACAGTACTACAGCAAGCAGAGTATGATACTGCAGGGCTAAAACACAGTACTACAGCAAGCAGAGTATGATACTACAGGGCTAAAACACAGTACTACAGCAAGCAGAGTATGACACTACAGGGCTAAAACACAGTACTACAGCAAGCAGAGTATGATACTGCAGGGCTAAAACACAGTACTACAGTGAGCAGAGTATGACACTAGAGGGCTAAAACACAGTACTACAGCAAGCAGAGTATGATACTACAGGGCTAAAACACAGAACTACAGCAAGCAGAGTATGATACTACAGGGATAAAACACAGAACTACAGCAAGCAGAGTATGACACTACAGGGCTAAAACACAGTACTACAGCAAGCAGAGTATGATACTACAGGGCTAAAACACAGAACTACAGCAAGCAGAGTATGATACTACAGGGATAAAACACAGAACTACAGCAAGCAGAGTATGATACTACAGGGCTAAAACACAGTACTACAGCAAGCAGAGTATGACACTAGAGGGCTAAAACACAGTACTACAGTGAGCAGAGTATGATACTACAGGGCTAAAACACAGTACCACAGTGAGCAGAGTATGATACTACAGGGCTAAAACACAGTACTACAGTGAGCAGAGTATGATACTACAGGGCTAAAACACAGTACTACAGCAAGCAGAGTATGACACTAGAGGGCTAAAACACAGTACTACAGTGAGCAGAGTATGATACTGCAGGGCTAAAACACAGTACTACAGCAAGCAGAGTATGACACTAGAGGGCTAAAACACAGTTCCACAGCAAGCAGAGTATGATACTGCAGGGCTAAAACACAGTACTACAGTGAGAAGAGTATGATACTACAGGGCTAAAACACACTTAAAAGGACACACTTTAAAGAAACAGACCTGCACCTAATAATGATATATAACAGAGATATGACTTTCCTCTCAGAGGCAGATTACACTTACATTAATACAGCAAAATGTGCCAAAAAAAGATCTACAGCAGCAAAATTATCACACATCACAAGGGCATCCTACAGAATACCACCTAGCGTGTGAGCAACAACTCAGCGGAGAATTTAAACCCAGCGCAGACATTCTGTTAAAAGAGGCCAGTAAGATGTTTCTAAAATTTTACTCTTTACTGAAGGTGTGAATCTGCCCAACACCTGAGGGAAACACTTTGCCAGTCTGAGGCAAGATGGTGCCTGTTCTGACTAGAGCATGACACACTATTTGTGACAAAGTTGAGAGAGTGAGA
>CM040754.1:1267500-1437500 GCA_022829145.1 Albula goreensis
CTCTCCTCTTCCTCTCTCTCCCACTCCTCTGTTTCTCACTCTTTCTCATTGTCTGTCTCTCTCCCTCTCTCTCTCACTCCCCCACTCCTCTGTGCTGTGACCCATTTCCCCCTCTCTCCCTCTATCCCTTTCTCTCTCTTTCCCTCTCTCTCCCCTCTATCCCTCTCTCTCTCTGTTCCTCTCTCTCTCTATCCCTCTCTGTCTCTTTCCCTCTGTCCCTTTCTTTCAGTTCAATTCAAATGCACTTTATTAGCATGACCATGAAAATACAGCACAGACAAAACACAGAACTGCCTCTCTCCCTCACTCTCTCTCTCTCACTCTGTCTTTCCCTCTCTCTCTCTCTCTTTCGTTTCTGCTCTTTTCGTTTACTTCACCTTTCTTTTCCTCTTCATCCATCTTTGTCCATCCTCAGCCACATTTTAACATAATTTTAAATGCTTTATCAGCAACCAAATTTGAAATAGCAATATATATATATATCCAAAGCATACATGTCTTTAATACAATTACAGTGTGCTAATTATAAGGAGTAATACATAAGAGTAATATACATAATGACAGTAAAATATGTTCATTCATTAGGGGCCACTTCTTCTCCCTCCCACCCCCTCTCTCCCTCTCTGTAGTGTATCTCTCCCTCTCTCCTTCTCTCTGGCTCAGGGTGTGTGCATGTTTACACCACCAGGCTCAGGCTCAGGGCTCAGGGTGTGCGCACCGTCAGGCTCAGGGTGTGCGCACCATCAGGCTCAGGGTGTGCGCGTGGCTTTACACCATCAGGCTCAGGGTGTGTGGCTCAGGGTGTGCGTGTGTTTACACCATCAGGCTTTGTGCGTGTTTACACCACACTCAGGGTGTGTGCGTGTTTACACCGTCAGGCTCAGGGTGTGCGCGCGTTTACACCATCAGGCTCAGGGTGTGCGCGTTTACACCATCAGGCTCAGGGTGTGCGCGTGTTTACACCGTCAGGCTCAGGGTGTGCGCGTGTTTACACACCAGGCTCAGGCTCAGGCTCAGGGTGTTCGCTCAGGGTGTGTGTGTGTTTACACCATCAGGCTCAGGGTGTGCGCGTGTTTACACCATCAGGCTCAGGGTGTGTGCGTGTTTACACCGTCAGGCTCAGGGTGTGCGCGCGTTTACACCATCAGGCTCAGGGTGTGTGCGTGTTTACACCGTCAGGCTCAGGGTGTGCGCGTGTTTACACCACCAGGCTCAGGGTGTGCATGTTTACACCGTCAGGCTCAGGCTCAGGGTGTCAGGCTCAGGGTGTGCGTGTTTACACCGTCCAGGCTCAGGGTGTGCACCGTTGTGTGTGTGTTACACCGTCAGGCTCAGGGTGTGCGCGTTTGCACACCGTTTACAGGGCTCAGGGTGTGTGCCAGGCTCAGGGTGTGCGCGCGTTTACACCATCAGGCTCAGGGTGTGTGCGTGTTTACACCGTCAGGCTCAGGGTGTGTGCGTGTTTACACCATCAGGCTCAGGGTGTGTGCGTGTTTACACCGTCAGGCTCAGGGTGTGTGCGAGGCTCAGGGTGTGCGCGTGTTTGCACCGTCAGGCTTTAGGCTCAGGGTGTGCGCGCACGTGTTTACACCGTCAGGCTCAGGGTGTGCGCGTGTTTACACCACCAGGCTCAGGGTGTGCATGTTTACAGGGCTCAGGGTGTGTCAGGGTGTGCGCGTTTACACCGTGAGGCTCAGGGTGTGCGCGTGTTTACACCGTCAGGCTCAGGGTGTGCGCGTTTACACCGTCAGGCTCAGGGTGTGCAGGCTCAGCTCAGGCTCAGGGTGTGCGCGTGTTTACACCGCCGGGCTTTACACCGTCAGGCTCAGGGACTCAGGGTGTGTGCGCGTTTACACCGTCAGGCTCAGGGTGTGTGCGTGTTTACACCATCAGGCTCAGGGTGTGTATCTGTTTACACCATCAGGCTCAGGGTAGGAATATCTGTGCTTCGATTATAGTTCATTTCGATTCCTATAGACCATTTTGCCATATGACTTGCTGGGACTGTAAAATTGTAGAACAGTGGATACAATCGTCACAGAGAGAGGAATGCAGCAAACTCCAAAGAAATGTATGCTAGAGAACTGCATGTATGAGTGCACGGAGTGGAAATGGCCCGTGGCTTTTCTTACATATATAATTTGGGTTACGGCATAAGATCACACCGGTCCCTGGGGTTTGCATTCATTAGAAGCAATGAGCTGAATTAATGCAATATGATGACTCACCACCGGGAGTGCCGGTGAGCTTGTCTGGGGCTTCAGGGGTCACAGATTCACACAGACGGCTCTGTTTAATAGTGAAAACTCAACGCACAGCAGTCAAAATACAGCCTGTTGCTTTGAGTAATTGCTGCCTTGTTTATTTTAAAACAATGTGGCTTTCCTCACAGAATATCAAATCCCTCCACGACTGGAGTTAAACCAGCAGATACTGCCCCCTACAGGTCTGGAGTTCAACCTGCAGACACTGCCCCTACAGGACTGGAGTTAAACCTGCAGACACTGCCCCCTACAGGTCTGGAGTTAAACCTGCAGACACTGCCCCTACAGGACTGGAGTTAAACCTGCAGACACTGCCCCCTACAGGTCTGGGGGCATTGGGTAACAGTGTTTAGCAGAGGCACTGAGTCACAGTGGAGGGTCAAAGGACAGCGGTCTCTCTTGCTTCCGTGTTTCACAGCTTTAGACACAGCAGTGTTAGCCCCATTATCACAGAAGCTCCTCTCTTTAAATAACAGCTATTTCAAGCCTCCAGAGAACTGCACTAGCACTGAGTCTGAAATCTTTCTTCAGTCCCACCATCACCATAGTGCCCATGATATCTATGCTTTTTTCCCTCTCTTTTGAGGCTCAAACTCTTTGAATTACAGTGTTCCTTCTGACAGATCCACAGCTCTATTTCTGTTAGCCAATCAGAGGCTTGCAGTCTGCCTGCACCAGCTGCGCATGAAGTCCGCCACATTGAATGCACAGCTCAGTTGGGGGGACTGCAGAGTGAAAAGAATATGACAAATATTAAACAAATTCAAGCGGTCATCTGCGCTCCCTTAAAACAGAGGCGGGCTCTGAAGTCACTCTGTAACAGGCTGGTTCAGTTATGCACAAGGAAAGGGTGGACCAATGGTTTGAGAACTCAGCTTTTAACCTGGAGGTTGCTGGTTCAAATCCAGGGCCTAGCCCCCATGCTGTGCCTCTAAAAAAAGGAAACTGAGCAACGCTGCCTCAGGTCAGCTTAGCAATTGATGAAATATCAGCTCTGCCTTCCCTTGCTTTCAGAAAGAGCATCTCATCTGCAGAATCAATACACAGAGACTATACATAAATAAATGTAGCGCTTCCCATTATGATTATAGATTGTTTGTACATTTAGCGGATAAATTAGATTGTGCTCTGTCCATGTGGAGACTCCAGACACATCAACCGTTATCCCAAAGAAAAGTCCATTCTGAAGCCATAGGCCCCTTAAACCTTCATTACCAAATCCTCAAATGAGGGGGGATCTGGTCTTCTGGACCTGGCCACCTGGCACTGAAGGCTGTGGGGAGTTGTCATTTTCCCAAAAATGGGTGGAGCAACAAAGAGCTGACAACCAACTCACCAAAGCCAGCAAAGCCAGCCGGGTTCCCCCACAACCGCTCTCTCCGCTGGGGGCTCCCAGGCTGCCCCACCCCCTGTAGGCCCTGCCGCCCTCCAGGACTGGGCCTCCACACATTAAAGCACAACAAGGACAGACCAAACAATAAAGCATTTTAATCACAGGGTTTCCAGGGATTTCCTTCAACAACAACAACACAAAAACCATCACTTTCCTTTGTGCTTATTTGGGTTTGAATAGCATGACCTGTCTTGGAAACAGTGCTGTGGCTCGCAGCTTGCTTGTTTTTTCCATGCTTTTTTGCATGCATGTTTTTTTCCAACATGGCAGGAGTTCTATGTGCCGTGTTTCACTGCGCCATGCTTCTCTGCGCCATGTTTCACTGTACCATGCTTCACTGCGCCATGCTTCACTGCGCTATGCTTCACTGTGCCATGCTTCACTGTGCCATGCTTCACTGCGCCATGCTTCACTGTGCCATGCTTCTCTGCGCCATGCTTCACTGTGCCATGCTTCACTGCGCCATGCTTCTCTGCGCCATGCTTCACTGTGCCATGCTTCTCTGCGCCATGCTTCACTGCGCCATGCTTCACTGCGCCATGCTTCTCTGCGCCATGCTTCACTGTGCCATGCTTCACTGCGCCATGCTTCACTGTGCCATGCTTCACTGCGCCATGCTTCACTGTGCCATTCTTCACTGTGCCATGCTTCACTGCTCCATGCTTCACTGTGCCATGCTTCACTGCTCCATGCTTCACTGTGCCATTCTTCACTGTGCCATGCTTCACTGCTCCATGCTTCTCTGCGCCATGCTTCACTGCTCCATGCTTCTCTGCGCCATGCTTCACTGTGCCATGCTTCACTGCACCATGCTTCTCTGTGCCATGCTTCACTGCGCCATGCTTCACTGTGCCATGCTTCACTGTGCCATGCTTCTCTGCGCCATGCTTCACTGCGCCATGCTTCACTGTGCCATGCTTCACTGTGCCATGCTTCACTGCGCCATGCTTCACTGCGCCATGCTTCACTGCTCCATGCTTCACTGCGCCATGCTTCACTGCTCCATGCTTCTCTGCGCCATGCTTCACTGTGCCATGCTTCACTGTGCCATGCTTCACTGCTCCATGCTTCACTGTGCCATGCTTCTCTGCGCCATGCTTCTCTGCGCCATGCTTCACTGTGCCATGCTTCACTGTGCCCTGCTGTATTCCTTATCCTAAACCTTCCAGAGCTCAAACATGGGTCCGTAGCGGGAGCCCCTGTGCATGGGGGGAATTTTCCCAAGACTACAGGACTACAGGACTGCCTTGATGCTGTTTGTTTATTTATTTACGTGTTTATTAAAACTATTCTTCATTTGATGTGCAGGCCGCAGCCAGGAGGCCATCCTGCAGGAGCGATGAAGGTGCCGGATCACACCTGAAAGGCAGGCGGCAGATCCCTTCCTCACCCGTCAAACGCCTCCATATTTTACATTTCCTGCTTTAGCAAAAGCAGCAGCGTGCGTTTCTGTCACCGTACATTATTTATGATCCCCTCTCTCTTTAATGGGACGGAGGAGAGAGAGAGTGAGAGAGCGAGGCGTCAGACGCCCCTCCGCACCCTCACTGTGGCGTCAGGGGCCAAGCCTCGCCACCCTCTCTGCCCAGCAGTGGCAGGGCTGCCATGTTTTAATTAGGAAGAAGCCCCAGATTTTAGACACACTGGCACGGCTTCCTCAGCCCCCAAGATCTCTCTTTATCTCTCTCTCTCCCTCCATCTCTCTCTCACTCCCCCCCTCTCTCTCTCTCTCCTCCCTCCATCTCTCTCTCTCTCCCCTTCAGATCAGACTCCAGTCAGGGAATGTGGGTTACTTTCATGTGCAGAAGAAATAAATAAATAAGTAAACGATGAATTTAGCAACTGAATAAATTCTCCTAAAAGGCAAACAGGAAATATTAAAAAATATAAATAAAAATTGTGCATTAATATACATAAACACACTGTACACACAATTTGTGTGTGTTTGTGCACAGGTGCACAATGTGGGATAAATATGGTTTTAATGGAAATTACAGGGATTAAAACAGGCCTGTGGGAGGGAGTAGCAGTCTATAGGGGATGTTTGGCTGTGTTTGGCTGCAGTGTGTAGCGGATGTTTGGGCTGTGTTTAACTGCAGTGTGTGGCGGATGTTGGGCTGTGTTTGGCTGCAGTGTGTAGCGGATGTTAGGGCTGTGTTTAACTGCAGTGTGTAGCGGATGTTAGGGCTGTGTTTAACTGCAGTGTGTAGCGGATGTTAGGGCTGTGTTTGGCTGCAGTGTGTAGCGGATGTTAGGGCTGTGTTTGGCTGCAGTGTGTATGTTAGGGCTGTGATGTTGGGCTGTGTTTAACTGCAGTGTGTGGCGGATGTTAGGGCTGTGTTTGGCTGCAGTGTGTAGCGGATGTTGGGCTGTGTTTGGCTGCAGTGTGTAGCGGATGTTGGGCTGTGTTTAACTGCAGTGTGTAGCGGATGTTAGGGCTGTGTTTAACTGCAGTGTGTAGCGGATGTTAGGGCTGTGTTTGGCTGCAGTGTGTGGCGGATGTTAGGGCTGTGTTTAACTGCAGTGTGTAGCGGATGTTGGGCTGTGTTTGGCTGCAGTGTGTAGCGGATGTTAGGGCTGTGTTTGGCTGCAGTGTGTAGCGGATGTTAGGGCTGTGTTTAACTGCAGTGTGTGTTAGGGCTGGATGTTGGGCTGTGTTTGGCTGCAGTGTGTAGCGGATGTTAGGCTGTGTTTAACTGCAGTGTGTAGCGGATGTTAGGGCTGTGTTTGGCTGCAGTGTGTAGCGGATGTTAGGGCTGTGTTTAACTGCAGTGTGTGGCGGATGTTAGGGCTGTGTTTAACTGCAGTGTGTTGCGGATGTTAGGGTTGTGTTTGGCTGCAGTGTGTAGCGGATGTTAGGGCTGTGTTTAACTGCAGTGTGTTGCGGATGTTAGGGCTGTGTTTAACTGCAGTGTGTGGTGGATGTTGGGCTGTGTTTGGCTTTGGCTGGGCTGTGACTCACACTCTCGCTGGAGCCCCAGGGCGCTGGGGAAAGAGCCCTGCTGTGACCTGCTTCCCTAAGACGCTCACCTCTTCATTACTACCAGCCAGACCTTCGGCTGTGACTCCAGCATGCCCCGCTGAAAGAGCCGCCCACCTCTGGCTTTACGTTGTGATTACTGGCCTACATGTTTCAGAGAGTCTGTCTTGCATGCATTTTCATAACAGATTACAATTAATACTACTACAATAATGTTACTGCTGCTACTCCTACCCCTACTACAACTAATAATAATAATTATAACAATAACAGTAATAATTGTAATTCTAAGTAGAAGACTGTTGACAGCCACTGCCTCCTGTTTTCTGCTAGGCCATACGCAAGCAAGCTGTTACAGTGCTCTCTTACAGTGGACCCATTCCAAAGGATTTAAAAATAAAAACATAAAAATGCGAATGTGTCCAGCACAGGGAAACCCCTTTAAGTGGTGGAAGTGAGAGAGAACAGGAGAAAATGCACAGAGACACGCGGGAGAAAGCTAATCAGCTCTGGCAGGATGACTCTGGTGTGCTGGGGCAGAGGAGAGTGGAAATCTGGGTAAAAGGCAGGGGACCAGTGCTTGGGTTGGGACCAGAGTTTGAGTTGTGTCCGGCATTTGGGTTTAAATCAGTGCTTGGGTTTAGACTGGCATTTGGGTTTAGACTGGCGTTTGGGTTGGGGCCTGAATTTGGGTTCATACTCAGCTGGGAGGGTGTCCTGAGCCAGGGCTTATGTGGGGCAATAGCTTTGGACATAGCAATGGCTTTGGTTTCATTTGGTTACAGGGAGTTTTGTTACCCTAACCCCTAACCCCTAACCCCTAACCCTAACCCTAACCCATTCCCTACCCCCTAGTACAAACTACCCCTACAGTTCACTCCAAACCCGCAACACCCAATACCTCACTCCCTTCCACTATGCCCAACACGTTAACCCCCAACCCCCCTGACCAACTACACCGCACACACTGCACTTCACCCCCGACCAACTACCCGACACACTACACTTCACTCTCTACCAACTACACCGCACACACTACACTTCACCCCCGACCAACTACACCACACACACTACACTTCCCTACCAACTGCACCGCACACACTACACTTCACTCCTACCAACTGCACCAACTACACCGCACACACCAACTGCACGTCACCCCACTCCTACCAACTGCACCACACACACAACTGCACCGCACACTTCACTCCCTACCAACTACACACGCACACAAACTACACCACACACACACTTCACTCCCTACCAACTGCACCGCACACACTACACTTCACCCCCTACCAACTGCACCGCACACACTACACTTCACTCCCTACCAACTGCACCGCACACACTACACTTCACCCCGACCAACTACACCGCACACACTGCACGTCACCCCCTACCAACTACACCGCACACACTACACTTCACTCCCTACCAACTGCACCACACACACTACACTTCACTCCCGACCAACTGCACCACACACACTACACTTCACCCCGACCAACTACACCACACACACTACACTTCACTCCCTACCAACTGCACCACACACTACACTTCACCCCTACCAACTACACCACACACACTACACTTCACTCCCTACCAACTACACCACACACACTACACTTCACTCCCTACCAACTACACCACACACACTACACTTCACTCCCTACCAACTGCACCGCACACACTACACTTCACTCCCTACCAACTGCACCACACACACTACACTTCACTCCCTACCAACTACACCACACACACTACACTTCACATCCTACCAACTACACCGCACACACTAAACTTCACTCCCTACCAACTACACCGCACACACTACACTTCACTCCCTACCAACTACACCGCACACACTACACTTCACTCCCTACCAACTACCTTCACTCCCTACCAACTACACCCTAACCCCAGCAGGGGGCCCACCCCTAAACCCCCTGAACCCCTTGAATCTGTAACCCTAACCCCAGCAGGGAGCCCTCTCCTGGGCAGGGACGGCACCCCCCCTAAACCCCCTGAATCTCTAACCCTAACCCCAGCAGGGAGCCCTCTCCTGGGCAGGCCGGCGGATAGTCTCCCTCAGATAGACCCCACCCCAAACCAGCTCAGGTCTTCAGCCCGTCAGAAACCTACTCCTAACCCAGACACCCTGCTCTCACCTCTTTAAGTAAAAACCTGCTCCTCACCTCCACATTGTGTGTGTGTGTGTGTGTGTGTGTGTGTGTGTGTGTGTGTGTGTGTGTGTGTGTGTGTGTGTGTGTGTGTGTGTGTGTGTAAGTGTGTGTCAGTGTGTGTGTCAGTGTGTGTTTGTCTGTAAGTTTACGTACCTCTCGCACTCTTGTGGGTGTGTGTTTGCGTTGAGAATGCTATATTTTCAAAAGAAGATCACAGTTCCTGATTGTGTGTCGGGCATTTGATATTCACAAAGTATCTGAAAAGACACAATAATGTCTGGCAGAGATATGTGAGAGTATCTCCCCTCTATGAGGAAGGTGAGGGACACCTTCAGCTTCATTATCATACTGAAGCACTAACCCTCCCTGCCAGGCACACTGCCTGAGACCACTGGGCTGATAACATCTCAGCTTCCTGGCACTGTTCAGTTTAAACACTGCTGCCTGCAAACCTCCCAACAGGTGAACCCCAAACTGGGGTACTACAGACCCCCAGAGTCCACCAAGAAGTCCCAGAAAGGCCTGTAGCAAAGAATTTTAACATATTGCATCCCGTACTCAGGGTCATTTTAGACCGCTTGTACCTCATATTTAATCTTATTTGGTCACCCCTAAATCAGCTGTGACACAACTCCCCCAGCCCCCCCAAACCCCCCCCCCCTTTAATTTGAAATTATTACCACCACTGCCTCTGTTAGTCACGATTTTTATGTTTCATAAATGATCATGTTTTACACTTTCATATGACTAAATCTTCATTTGTTTCATACTTCCTCATCAATGTAGTGAATGCTCCATTTTATTTTCACACTTGTAAAATAAGTGTTTCTGATGTGGACCCACTGTCCGCGACCTCATTTTAGACTCACTTCCATGTGCTGGGAGGCCAAAGCCAGGCCTGGCCTTCAAGCACATACCAGATTCATTTAAGAAAGGAATAATGAACAGACCTCAGCTTCTATTCTTCTCAACAATATAACTGTTCTCCAGAGCGATGCCCAGGTGCTTATCCAGGACCAGGTTTCTCACATAACCCAAAACAAAACAGGCTTAATCGATGCAGGACCAGCATCACCAATGATCATACATGGTTGGTCCAGTTGGGTCCAGCCCCTGGTCATGGGAGCACTCTTCTGTGTGGCCCCTGAGTAAAGAGCTTTGGGGCCCCACACATCTGGTGGTTATTTTTACTTAGCGGTGGTTTGGCGGCGAGTTTCATTCCAGCTCGTGGCATATTGGTGACCAGGTTTACGTTTCACTGTTTTGATGACTAATTTCACATAGCACTGTTTGGGTGCTAGATTCACCTAATGGTGGTTCTGTAGCTACATGCACACAGCATCACTCATCTGTGTAGCCAATCAGAAAAAGGTTCCTTACTCCATATTTGACACTGTGGAACGGGTCTTTGTTCAGACCTCACTTTTTTATCAGTTTACAGCCGGAGATAATTCAGACTCTTCTGCCATTCAGCATCATTGGGATAATCACACGGAACAGGTATCTGATGCTCTCGCACCAGGACTAACAGACAGGTGTAGCTGTGTATCACCTGCATGAAAATGAAGCCAGAGATCTTACGCTTACAAATTACTTTGGCAGCTTGAAACTCAGAACCTAATTGTCTGTTTTACAGAGCCCTGCAGCCAGTGCGCTGAATCCACAGTCTACAAAATAAGCCAACACACTTTCTGTGATACCCCTGCATTAGAATAATGCCAAACATATGTTCAATTAAACCATCTTTAATGCAAAGCAAAGACGGCTGCAATCACTGATAAACACAAAACACTGCTCATTGAAGAGGTCCATTTTACCACAGTCCCATGCAGTTTCCGAAGACTATTAATGAAAACAGCATGATCAAAAGCATCACTGCGTCTGCCCTGCAGTGTAAGGGAGCCAAAATGGTGGGCTAATTAAAAACAGCATTCATTAGCGGATCACTAACTACCCTTTGAGGGGCAGTTTCAGTTCTGAGCTTAGACCGGGAGCCAGATTGACATTTTAGTTGATAAATAAAGAAGAAGAGAACAGAAGTTAACTCTTAACACACAATATTCACAAAACTAACTTCTCTACAGGTGCATTCATCTCCCAGCCAAACATTTGACAAACAGGTGGGCTTGGGGTTTTTGTATGTGTTCAGCTCGTTCCTATTAGCTGCAGTAGATAAAATGTCACATTAAAATATTGTTACTGTCATGTGTGAATATATTGCTGTGCATTTATCTTTGTAAAAACAGAACCTAAGACCAGAGATGCACAGCCAATCACACTCTCTGTGAACCAATGACAGGCCCTCCAACACCCTCTACACCCTAACACTATACTCCAATACTGCACTCTAACACTAGTCTGTAACACTGTCTCACATTAATACTGCATTCTAACACTACACTCTAACACTGCGTTTTAACACCAAACCCTAACACTATACTCCAATACTGCACTCTAACACTAGTCTGTAACACTGTCTCACATTAATACTGCATTCTAACACTACACTCTAACACTGCGTTTTAACACTACACCCTAACACTATACTCCAATACTGTACTCTAACACTAGTCTGTAACGCTGTCTCACATTAATACTGCATTCTAACACTACACTCTAACACTGCATTTTAACACTACACCCTAACACTATACTCCAATACTGTACTCTAACACTAGTCTGTAACACTGTCTCACATTAATACTGCATTCTAACACTATACTCTAACACTGCGTTTTAACACTACACCCTAACACTATACTCCAATACTGTACTCTAACACTAGTCTGTAACGCTGTCTCACATTAATACTGCATTCTAACACTACACTCTAACACTGCATTTTAACACTACACCCTAACACTATACTCCAATACTGTACTCTAACACTAGTCTGTAACACTGTCTCACATTAATACTGCATTGTAACACTGCACTCTAACACTGCGTTTTAACACTACACCCTAACACTATACTCCAATACTGTACTCTAACACTAGTCTGTAACACTGTCTCACATTAATACTGCATTGTAACACTTCACTCTAACACTGCGTTTTAACACTACACCCTAACACTCATTCTAATGCTGCACTCCAACACTAAACTGTAACACTGCCCCACTATAGCACTGCCTTTTAACACTGCACTTTAACAATACATTCTTGCACCCGTATTCTTCTCCTGTCTCCTGGCCTCCAGAACATCATTAATGATTTAGGGGAATTTCACAGCTGCTGAATTTTTTCTTAAATCACTTCCTCTTTCATTTTCCTGCTCTCCCTTTTTATCACTTCATCTGTCTCTTCCTCTCCCTGGCCCTCTATCCATTTTTCTTCCTATTCGTCTTCGCTCTCTCTCTCTTTCCTTTACGCTCGTATTTGTCAGTTTTTCCATTTCAGTGTGATGTGAAGATTTCTCCTCTCTCACTCTCTTCCTCTTTGATCCTCTTCCTCCTCTCTCTCTGATTAGCTGTGGTCTAACATTGTTCAGAGGAGGCTGGGGGTGTAGTTTGGTTTTGAGGGAGTCAAATTATTCTTCAATTCCACAGAGACCCCCGATGTGACACATGCTCCCATTATGTAGAAACCAAAACACAGCTATGTTACTTCAGGTTGTGTCTGTAGCACTGCTGTCTTATGTTTCCCCTAATAAGGAAAACTAAATATGCCCAAAGTGATTTCATTACAACCTTTTCTTAAAACCTTTTCTAAATTCATCAAAAGCCAGACAGACATAAGGGTGTTTGACACTAGTATGACCTTTAGCAAGTGCTAAACCATTTTATCCAGCTATCAAGACCTGTCTGTGTTCACACATGCGAGAATCAGCCCACTGATGTACAGTGCGGTAATGTAGACTCATTATAACCTCTCATACAGTGTGGTAATGTAGACTCATTATAACCTCTCATACAGTGCGGTAATGTAGACTCATTATAACCTCTCATACAGTGCGGAAATGTAGACTCATTATAACCTCTCATACAGTGTGGTAATGCAGAGTCATTATAAACTCTGGTACAGTGTGGTAATGTAGACTCATTATAACCTCTCATACAGTGTGGTAATGTAGACTCATTATAACCTCTCATACAGTGCGGAAATGTAGACTCATTATAACCTCTCATACAGTGTGGTAATGTAGACTCATTATAACCTCTCATACAGTGTGGTAATGTAGACTCATTATAACCTCTCATACAGTGCGGTAATGTAGACTCATTATAACCTCTCATACAAATGTAGACTCATTATAACCTCTCATACAGTGCGGTAATGTAGACTCATTATAACCTCTCATACAGTGCAAATGTGACTCATTATAACCTGTAGACTCATTATAACCTCTCATACAGTGCGGTAATGTAGACTCATTATAACCTGTAGACTCATTATAACCTCTCATACAGTGCGGAAATGTAGACTCATTATAACGCTGTTGCAGTGTGGTGATGTAGACTCATTATAACGCTGTTGCAGTGCAGTAATGTAGACTCATTATAACCTCTCGTACAGTGTGGTAATGTAGACTCATTGTAACCTAACACACGCTCATAGTGAGGCACAAATCTGTACCCCCACGCATGCATGTGCTTAAAAACTCACAGGTATACACACATCTACTCTCACACACACACAGCACACACCCATACACACATACTCTACAAGCACACACAACACAGGCACACACACACCATGTACGATGTGCAAACTCCCACTCAATCCCACGCACATACACACACACACACACACACACACACAGGAGAGTTTGATAGGGGCTAAAACCTCCTTCTCCAGCTCCTCATTAGCGCTGCTCCGGCTGAATTTCGCCGCACGCTTAATTCCCACTCAATCCTGCACCCGTGCGATATACTGCCTGCATACTTATCGCGCGCTTGTATTTAGTCAATACATCGGAAAATAGTAATGTCTGTATGATCCATCGTCAACAGGTCTGAACAAATTACTACATTGCCAAACAAACAGCATTCATTTAACCAAGTGCGAGGCCATGGAGTGTTGAGGTGAACAAACATCTACCAATGAGATATTTTTATTAGGAAGAACGTCTTTTTCTATAGGTCTAAATCCAGATTTCTTCGCTGCCAACGAAGATTGCAGGAACAAGCAGCCACGGCATGCCCGCGCGTGGCACGGGCGACACAATACAATCGACCTCTTCCTGAATATTAGTCCCTCTTCACCCTCGCGCCACGGGGTGTTTCCCTCTCAGATCACGGATCATTAAACCTCGGCAAAGATTTTTTTCTCAAGATCAAAGTAAAAAAAAAATCTGTTGTGCGCCAGTGCGGTACACCGCTGCGACCGGTTATTTCCCCCCTTCCCCTTCTTTTTTTTTTTTTTTTGGGGGGTTGTTGGGGTGGAGCGGGTTGGATGAAATACATGACAATTAATTGTATCGATATATAATTACTCCCGTGTTTCGCAGTATGTACAGGAACAGCTAATTGTGTTCGTTTAAAACTGCCTCGGTGGGCGTTGCTGATCCCCCCCACCACACCACCCGACTGTAATTAAACCAAACTTCTTCACTGAATTGACTAATTAGCTAATCACAAAGGGGGGCTGCGGACACAGCGTGGCCGTGACTGTGCTTGCACGTGCAGAGATCATATCACCAGGCGGATTTTGGCATAAAATGCAAAGGAGCGCGAATTCATTTTTCACTGAGCTGAACCCTGCGCGCCTCGCGCGTAGCCCTCTCTGCCACGAGCACCTACAGCAGCCTGTCACACGGCTAATCAAACAGGTAAAACGGGCAAAATGACACGCATCCTTGGGGCTTAACTGATCTCCCTAGACGGCCGTGTAATCTTTAACTACATACATAAGTACGAGGAGGAGGTGGGGGTTGTAAGACAACGTGCGAATGAGATGAAAGGACGGAGACGTGCCTCGGGCTGGAGATTGCGCCAAGACCTGGTACTCACTCAGGTTCTCGCAGGTTTTGGAGGCGCGGCGGCACACGGCATTCTCTGGCTGTTTTAATTCAAGCTGCTTTTCTGTTCCCTCCGGTACACGGACCCAGCGCACACAGCGGTTATCGTGATCATTTTCTGAGAGAAGTTCCTTTTCTTGAGCAGGGAGAGAGAAACGAATGCAGCATGGTATTGTTGGTGTTCCTATGTGTCACACCCCTCTCTGCCCGCTTCTCTCACCTCCTGCGCGCACCCGCCCTGGCACTCAGAAGATGCGGTTGATCTTCTCTCTCTCTCCCTCTCTCTCTCTTTCGGTTGACGCCGCTTGATGTTACCGACTGCGCGAGGCACCTCGGTTCGTCAAGCCTGCTCCATCCATCCGCGCGGCGGCTGCCTCTGCTCTGCTCGCGTGTACCACGTGACGTCGGAGAGATAACCCACCCGTTCGCAGTCCGTAACGAATTGCTTTCTGCTGTCCAGCGCCTCCCAACGGAGCGACGGGGAAACGTCGAAGGGTGAATAATTAGAATCACACAAGGAACAAAAATATAACTAAACTGATAGCTAAATGAAACATAACATTAATACACGATATCAGCAATTGTTTACGATGCCATAAAAACGTGAGCTTGCGCTTGTTTGACTGATGCTACTGCCTGTATTTCTGCACAGTTCAAATCAATGAAATTGACAATATACATTTTTTGTGCTCGCAGTGCCAGGTGCCAAGGCTCACACCATAAACAAGTGTATGTGGGGCAACTATGCAGAAGAATGACGTCAGCAGATAACTGCATTATTTAGTATGATTTCCCGCTGTCGCTCGCTTTAATCTCAGAATAAGATGAATAGCACAGGAAACTGGATGCGTCAACGTCCCCAAATATTGTGCAAAATATTCTAGGACCGTGCTTTAAATATTTGTATTTGCGTATTTCTGCCAGACATGTTGAAATTGAAGTTGGGGGCGTACTCTGTTCTTGTCGAGATGGCTTGTGAAAACCTGTTCAGTTCGTTTCTCATTTGTGTCTGTGCCCCTCCATCTGACTGGGTCTGCTCCACTCCCAGAGAGCAGAGCCTTTAAACTGAAAAGCTTTTGTCCTCCTCATCACGATCAGCTATGCCTTGCTAATCCCCCTCCTCGCCCCCAGTTTAAGCCCCACCAGTGTGAGTCTGTGTAAAACATCCCCCCCTATGAACAGTGAAATATACAGAATAATTGCTTCAATAAACCTTTACAATATATGAGCCAATATAGATACAGCTGAAGTATTCAGCTATTTCAGTATTGTAATATTCATTAATATATATTATAGTAATATTAATATATACTACAATATTGATGTATGCTGTCAAGCACTGAAGAATGTCTACCAGTATATATATATATATACTTACAATACATTAAAGTATATTACATTTCTGTGAACCCCCTTCCCCCCACAGACCCCCAGTGCAGGTGAGGAGCCATGGTCAAAGTGGTCAGTGTGAGGTAGCGGTCAGTATTTAGTCATGGCTGTGAAAATCAGGGGAAGGACCTGCTGTCTGTGGCACGCTGTTGGACCTGTCACCCTGAATAAGCATTTGCTCTAAGCACAGCCCGGTGGACACATTGAGAACCCCTCCCCCCACACTGTAATTGTAACAGTGTCTGTGACACTGTAACACTGTGACTGTAACACTGTGGCACTGACTCTAACATTGTGACTGTAACACTGCGGCTCTGACTCTAACACTGTGACTGCAACACTGCGGCTCTGACTCTAACACTGTGACTGTGACACTGTGGCTCTGACTCAAACACTGTGACTGTAACACTGTGGCTCTGACTCTAACATTGTGACTGTAACACTGTGGCTCTGACTCTAACATTGTGACTGTAACACTGTGGCTCTGACTCTAACACTGTGACTGTAACACTGTGGCTCTGACTCTAACACTGTGACTGTAACACTGCGGCTCTGACTCTAACACTGTGACTGTAACACTGCGGCTCTGACTCTAACACTGTGACTGTAACACTGTGGCTCTGACTCTAACACTGTGACTGTAACACTGCAGCTCTGACTCTAACACTGTGACTGTAACACTGTGGCTCTGACTCTAACACTGTGACTGTAACACTGTGGCTCTGACTCTAACACTGTGACTGTAACACTGTGGCTCTGACTCTAACACTGTGACTGCAACACTGACTCTAACACTGTGACTGTAACACTGCAGCTCTGACTCTAACACTGTGACTGTAACACTGTGGCTCAGACTCTAACACTGTAACTGTAACACTGTGGCTCTGAGTCTAACACTGTGACTGTAACACTGTGGCTCTGACTCTAACACTGTGACTGCAACACTGACTCTAACACTGTGACTGTAACACTGCAGCTCCGACTCTAACACTGTGACTGTAACACTGCAGCTCTGACTCTAACACTGTGACTGTAACACTGTGGCTCCGACTCTAACACTGTAACTGTAACACTGTGGCTCTGAGTCTAACACTGTGACTGTAACACTGTGGCTCTGACTCTAACACTGTGACTGCAACACTGACTCTAACACTGTGACTGTAACACTGCAGCTCCGACTCTAACACTGTGACTGTAACACTGCAGCTCTGACTCTAACACTGTGACTGTAACACTGTGGCTCCGACTCTAACACTGTAACTGTAACACTGTGGCTCTGAGTCTAACACTGTGACTGTAACACTGTAACACTGACTCTAACACTGTGACTGTAACACTGTGGCTCTGACTGTAACACTGTGGCTGTAACACTGTGGCTCTGACTCTAACACTGTCACTGTAACACTGTGGCTCTGACTCTAACACTGTGACTGTAACACTGTGGCTCTGACTGTAACACTGTGACTGTAACACTGTGGCTCTGACTCTAACACTGTGACTGTAACACTGCAGCCAGCAGGGCTCCCTGCAATGCTCACACAGTGATGACGATGGTGATGATGAAGGTGATTAGCAGTGGCAGGGCTGCGTGGCGTTCAGGGTGAGCCGCAGATTGATGTGCTTCTGCGGAGAGGAACATGCATCATAAAGGCACAAACGAGCAGCCATCCCTCAACAGCACCCAGCTATTTTTAGGTTTTAGGGGATGGAGCTGAGAGAATGAGAGAGCAAGAGAGGGAGACAGAAAGAGATGATGATATATATTTTTCTTGAAAACTACTATACAACTGTTATTATAAATTCTGCTGTTGTTTTTTAATTGTTATTATAATTGATCATTGTGATTACTATACTTTTGAAATGTCTGTTTTATATTATGTCATACCAATTGAACTTAATTGAACATTTGACAGAGAGAGAGATAAGGAGAGAGAGAGAGACTGAGAGCAAGAGGGACAGACAGAGAGATAGAAGAGATAGAGACAGTCAGAAAGATAGAGGAGATAGAGAAAGAGAGAGACAGTCTGAAAGATAGAGGAGATAGAGAACGAGAGAGACAGGCAGGAGGTTTTTTCGGAGCAGGTGGGTGGGTGGGGGGGATGACGTTAGCACATATGAAGAGTTCCCCTGGTTCTGTCAGGCAACGTGTAAAAGATTCATCACACTTCCGCACACTCTGAGAGGGGGAAGGAGCCTGCCTGCGGGGTGGGTGTGGGGCGGAGCAGGTCTTTTGAAGAGTTTCTGAATTAAGGTAGAGCAGGAGGGGCGTGGGTGGCAAAGGTGAGAGGTTTCTCTCTTTTTAAAAGTTTTAAGTGTTGCATGCTCTACATTATGACCCCTCAGACAGAGTGCTGCTCAGCTCTGACCCTTCAGACAGAGCGCTGCTCAGCTCTGACCCCTCAGACAGAGCGCTGCTCAGCTCTGACCCTTCAGACAGAGCGCTGCTCAGCTCTGACCCTCAGACAGAGCGCTGCTCAGCTCTGACCCCTCAGACAGAGCGCTGCTCAGCTCTGACCCCTCAGACAGCGCGCTGTTCAGCTCTGACCCCTCAGACAGCGCGCTGCTCAGCTCTGACCCCTCAGACAGAGCGCTGCTCAGCTCTGACCCCTCAGACAGCGCGCTGTTCAGCTCTGACCCCTCAGACAGCGCGCTGCTCAGCTCTGACCCCTCAGACAGAGCGCTGCTCAGCTCTGACCCCTCAGACAGAGCGCTGCTCAGCTCTGACCCCTCAGACAGCACGCTGCTCAGCTCTGACCCCTCAGACAGCGCGCTGCTCAGCTCTGACCCCTCAGACAGCGCGCTGCTCAGCTCTGACCACTCAGACAGCGCGCTGCTCAGCTCTGACCCCTCAGACAGCGCGCTGCTCAGCTCTGACCCCTCAGACAGAGCGCGCTGCTCAGCTCTGACCCCTCAGACAGAGCGCTGCTCAGCTCTGACCCCTCAGACAGCGCTGCTGCTCAGCTCTGACCCCTCAGACAGCACGCTGCTCAGCTCTGACCCCTCAGACAGCGCGCTGCTCAGCTCTGACCCCTCAGACAGCGCGCTGCTCAGCTCTGACCCCTCAGACAGCGCGCTGTTCAGCTCTGACCCCTCAGACAGAGCGCTGCTCAGCTCTGACCCCTCAGACAGAGCCTCAGCTCTGACCCCTCAGACAGCACGCTGCTCAGCTCTGACCCCTCAGACAGCGCGCTGCTCACCTCTGACCCCTCAGACAGCGCGCTGCTCAGCTCTGACCCCTCAGACAGCGCGCTGCTCAGCTCTGACCACTCAGACAGCGCGCTGCTCAGCTCTGACCCCTCAGACAGCGCGCTGCTCAGCTCTGACCACTCAGACAGCACGCTGCTCAGCTCTGACCACTCAGGGCTGGAGTCAGGTCCCTGTCCCAGAGGAACGTTACTGCAGGTTTACATGTGATGGCGGAACATGGCCAGTAGGTGGCAGTGGCTGTGTTTGATTTATAGCTCCCCTGGCTGTGGACTGACTGCATCACAGGAACAGCCCTCAACATTTACAATAGAGTATTTAAAGACCTCTGAGATTCTGATAATGAGATAACCATCACAATATTACTACTATTACTACTGCTACTTTTACTATTGCCCTTATAACACAGTTATTACTGCTTTATTACCACTAGTAATGGCTCCCATCTGGATTGTAAGAAACAAATAGCAACAGTAATAACAATAATAATAATAATCATGAAGAACATGATGATGATGACAGGACACTGTTTGAGTTATCTTTACAAATGAACTAAAACTCTCTGATTCCTGTCCCTCATAAATCCTCCCTTTACAGTTATCAAATCTGCAGTAAGTATGTCATAAAAGAAGCAGAAAGACGGCATGCTGCAAACCCTGCAATATTGTATGCGTATTTATCTCTGTCCATAAAATGGTGGGTAATGAATTGTATCTGTCGACTGAGATGTGTTCTGCCTGTTACATTTAGAAAATCTCTTATCTTTAAATATCACAATGTTCATTCACCCTGGAAAAATATTATGCTTAAAATGCTGTCAGCTGACTCAGGAGCTCCAGAACTCCTTCTTTAAGAAATGTAGAGCCTGATAAAATTGCAGTTGTGTGATATCATATGCTTGATGCAGTATGTTTAGTGTTAGTAGCTGCACTTACAAACATTATCATTAGCTGTGTGGAGTAGTGTTCAGAGTGCTGTGGAGACTCTGGGCCTGAGGGCAGCAGTGTGGAGTAGTGTTCAGAGTGCTGGACTCTGGGCCTGAGGGCAGCAGTGTGGAGTAGTGTTCAGAGTGCTGGACTCTGGGCCTGAGGGCAGCAGTGTGGAGTAGTGTTCAGGTGTGGACTCTGGGCCTGAGGGCAGCAGTGTGGAGTCAGAGTGCTGGACTCTGGGCCTGAGGTGCAGCAGTGTGGGAGTAGTGTTCAGAGTGTTGGACTGGACTCTGGGCCTGAGGGCAGCAGTGTGGAGTAGTGGTCAGAGTGTTGGACTGGACTCTGGGACCTGAGAGCAGCAGTGTGGAGTAGTGGTTGGTCAGCTCTGGTGCTGGACTCTGGAACTGAGGGCAGCAGTGTGGAGTAGTGTTCAGAGTGCTGGACTCTGGACCTGAGGAGTAGTGTTCAGCAGTGTGGAGTAGTGGTTAGCAGTGTTGGACTCTGGACCTGAGGGCAGCAGTGTGGAGTAGTGTTCAGAGTGCTGGACTCTGGACCTGAGGGCAACAGTGTGGAGTAGTGGTCAGAGTGCTGGACTCTGGACCTGAGGGCAGCAGTGTGGAGTAGTGGTCAGAGTGTTGGACTCTGGGCCTGAGGGCAGCAGTGTGGAGTAGTGTTCAGAGTGCTGGACTCTGGACCTGAGGGCAGCAGTGTGGAGTAGTGGTCAGAGTGTTGGACTCTGGGCCTGAGGGCAGCAGTGTGGAGTAGTGGTCAGAGTGCTGGACTCTGGACCTGAGGGCAGCAGTGTGGAAGGGTTGTGGGTTATATGCTCATATTGTACATTATACAGTGCTGTCTCTGATCTTGATGCAGGTGCTTTACCTTTGTGTGACTGGGTTCCCTGATGTGTCAGGCATAGGAGGGGAGCCTGGGGTTCTCTTTGATCAGAAAAGAAGTGATGAGGTCAGAACGCATAGTCATCTCTCAGATTGTGAGTCACACACATAAACACTGCATACCTCCACACACACACACACTCACACACACAGCATACCTCAACTCACACACACGCTGACACACACACACAGCATACCACAGCACGCACACACACTCACACACACTGCATACCACAACACACACACACGCTGACACACACACACACAGCTTACCTCAGCACGCACGCACACACACACACACACACTGCATACCACAACACACACACACACGCTGACACACACACACACAGCTTACCTCAGCACGCACGCACACACACACACACACTGCATACCACAACACACACACACGCTCACACACACACTGCATACCTCGTGTGTGAGAGAGAGAGAGTGTGTGTGTGTGTGTATGTGTTGAGGTATACAGTGTTGTGTGTGTGTGTGTGTGTGCGTGAGAGAGAGAGAGAGGAGTGTACATCTGTGTGTGTTGAGGTGTACTGTGTGTGTGTGTGTGTGTGCGTGAGAGAGAGAGAGAGGAGTGTACATCTGTGTGTGCTGAGGTGTACTGTGTGTGTGTGTGTGTGTGTGTGTGTGTGTGTGTGTGTGTGTGTGTGTGTTCACAACTTACTGAAATCATGCACATTCTTCTACATAAAGTATACTTCACACCAGTTCATTGTCATGCTGTTTGTAGCTCGTTGGTCGCTGTCAGTAATTCTGTACATTTGGTCATGCTCATGGCATTTTTTTTGTTGTGGTTAATGTCTCTGTCATTCCCGTTCATACCCAGCTACTGAGCAACAGCAGGTCCTCAACATCCCATTAGCTGGTTATTATGCACTTATTACTGTGCCATAAAAAGTAGTGTCATTAAGTGAGCTCTTTTACTTTTTTAAACATTAAAATTAACTTTGTTCTTCACCGTACCTGAGCACTATTTTTCTGCTTGGGCGAGAGGGCAGAGTGCCCCCTGCTGGCACACCATTGCCAGTGCGGTTTTCCCAGGAGGTCCTCAATGCAGGCGCTACACAAACTCAGCGCTGCTGAGGGGAGGAACACAGCGTGCCGTGGCTGCCGGCTAATGTGAGTTTAGAGTTTCATGTTTCTGCTATTTTTAGACTCTTACACAGAATCTCCCTGCCCCTTTGCCAGTCAGTTACTCTGATTTAGCGCTCCTGTTAGCGGAGCACTCCGTTAGCGCCGGTCGTGTTTCCTGCTGGCTGGCATGAGGCAGGCCTGTAAACAGCTTTTATGGAGCAGCAAATGAGCTTTTATGGGCCTGCATTAAAGCTCTGGACGGCCTCATGCTAAAGAAGGTCTCCATCACATCACTGGCTCTTCATCAAATCCTGAATCTGTTCTGAAGGGTCCGATAACACCAGACCGGCACGATTTCAAACACATTATTCAGAGCGTTTTTACGCACGTATTTCATACGTGATTCGGCTCTTCCCCTCATTGTATGTATGCCCTACACATTTGTGGCGTCACTAAAACAACTTATGCCTCCAATGTAATGACTGCAGGTTATAGACACATTTATTTGAAACAAAATGTATTATGTTTATTTTTCTCACTCCTGACTAAAATGGAAATGGTGGAGGCATACCCCCCACTGATTCCAGCGACCCACGCTTCTGTCCATACTGCACACACCAGCCCGATACTGCCTGTGCCACCAGAGAAACACAGAGTTTAACTGAGTTTGGTTCACAGATCAGGTCTGCCAGGAGAGGCCGCTAGAGAGTGATCAGAGTGGTGACTTTAACAGACTTAATCCCTATAGTTCCCCTGCAAGGTTGAACCAGCTGGTGCTTTGCTCTAATGTTATCGAATGAATTGTGATGTCATGGTAGCACTTCAGAACCAAGGACATGGGGCTTCACCCCATGGACCAATCAGGACATGTGCCTTTCCCCATGGGCCAATCAGGACACGGGCTTGTGCCACATGGACTCATCGGCTCATGGGCCCCTACCCCCATGGACCAATCAGAGGACCCTAATCCTGCGCTGTTATGGGTTAAGCACACTGTCCTGCTGTATCAGCCAGCACACACTGGCACAGTGACTTAAAGAGACGGGGCCCTGCTAAAGCGGCTGTCTCTGTTTAACTGCTCCCCTGCACCAGAAACTCTCTGGAGTGTCAGAGGTAATGAGACATTATTGATCATAACGGTGTACAGAAAACAGCCTGGTCTGCTCTCACAGCAGATACACTCAGATTACTGAGATTACCGTCTGCATCAAACTCCTAATGAACACACTCATCGAGCCGTGTGTCTGTGTGTGTGGGTACCTGAGTACAGACAGACATGCCTCCCCCAATGGTATCTGGAGCCCCAGAGCTCACCTTACAGTTCATTTCACAATGAGCACCCCTGTTTCCTGGTGTGTGCATAGTGACCAGGATGTGATCTCTTGGATAGGATGTGCATCATGCTAACTCTAAACACACAGGAGTGGATGACACCGACATGCTAACTCTAAACACATAGGAATGGATGAGACCAACATGCTAACTCTAAACACATAGGAGTGGTTGAGACTGACATGCTAATGCTAAACACACAGGAGTGGATGAGACCAACATGCTAACACTAAACACACAGGAATGGATGACACCAACATTCTGACGCTAAACACACAGGAATGGATGAGACCAACATGCTAACAATAAACACACAGGAGTGGATGAGACTGACATGCTAATGCTAAACACACAGGAGTGGATGAGACCAACATGCTAACACTAAACACACAGTAGTGGATGAGACCAACATGCTAACACTAAACACACAGGAGTGGATGAGACCAACATGCTAACACTAAACACACAGGAGTGGATGAGATTTACATGCTAACTCTAAACACACAGGAGTGGATGAGACCAACATGCTAACACTAAACACACAAACACACACACACAAACACACAGAATGAGGGCTATCCCAGACAGCACAGCTCAGAGACTCTCTCTGACGCACTTTATAAACCCCCCACACCAAACCCCCCGACACCCCCTTCCCCCACTCACCCTCGGGCCGTTACTATGGCAACCCCCGAAATGAGAGCTCGGAGCCCCAGGAAAAAAAATAAGAATGCAAGAGATGCTGTGTGAAAAAAGGGGTGGCCCAGAAAAGAGTGAGAGAGGGAGAGAGAAGTGGGGAGAGGGGGCAGAAAGAGAGTGAAAGAGGGAGTGAAACAGAGAGAGTGACAGAGAGAAGCGTGCAGTGGCCCTCAGGGCATCTCACACTGATGAGCTTTTATTTCACTTTGGTGTGAAAATTTGTGGGTTTTCTTTAGACTGAGGGGAAGGTGATGAGGCAGGAAGCTGCCGTCATTTAATGTCAGGATAACACTGATTAAGCGCTGGTTCAGCGTTGGTTTGACTTGCATGGCTGTTCCGTTAGTGGGAGCGATTCTCCAGGCTGTCACTGTGAATGGGACATGGGCACACAGGTCTGGGTGGGGGTTGGGGGGTAGCCCATAACACTTCTGAAAATAGCCTGTTACAGTAACAGGCAGACAGACATACATATTTCTGTTAGCATTTATAATTACTCCATAAACATGCTGTCACTGTAGCCTAGCTACAGTTACTGTTGCTTAATAGTGCATACAAATACTTTATAAACTTGTTGTTACTATAATCTAGTATCACATGTACTTATAAACCACCTGCTACTGCAGCCTATAAGCACATATAACTAGAGTATAGACCTGTCTACACTGGTTAGAATTGGTGTGGTTGGTTAGAAGGTACTGTCTGATAGGCCTACAGTGAGGAGGTATAAGAGGTTACTTTAGGGCGTATAAGCATTTTATGACTTCCTCTATGACTACACCTGCAAAATGTTTTCTCAATACAATAAACGCGGCTGTCACCTCCATCCCCTCAACTGGTACAGTCACAAAAACCGGTCTTAAATTACGATTTCCACAAACCCTCTGAAGCTTGAGGGGATTGGTTCTGACACTGAAGAAGTCATAAAGTCATTTTTTTTTTTTTCAGCAGGGCTGGCCGCTCTGCTCTGAATCGTTCTGTAAAGTGATCCTGAGATGGTGAGCAGGGGCCTTACGGTGATGCACATGCGTCTGTGTCTGAAGGCACCATGTTCCTCACGCCTTCAGAAAGCCGCAGCGGTTCTCTGCTCGTTATGTAGCCTGATTCTGTCACTGAGCCCCTTTATGATCAAACTGCTGCTGCTGGGGAAGCTGTGTGCTTCCTTTCTGTGTGCTTCTCCAATCAGAGGCATTTATACTGCACCAGAACACTACTTCCATCCAATCAGAGGCATTTATACAGCACCAGAACACTACTTCCATCCAATCAAAGGCATTTATACTGCACCAGAACACTACTTCCATCCAATCAGAGGCATTTATACTGCACCAGAACACTACTTCCATCCAATCAGAGAAACAGACTCATCCAGGACACTCCTCATTTCCAATCAGTGACCAATCGAGAGCAAATCTGAGCTCTATGCACATGTGTATATGTTGTATATGTGTGTGTGTGTTTGTATGTGTGTGTGTGTGTATATGCACATGTGTATATGTTGTATATGTGTGTGTGTGTTTTGTATGTGTGTGTGTGTGTATATGCACATGTGTATATGTTGTATATGTGTGTGTGTGTTTTGTATGTGTGTGTGTGTGTATATGCACATGTGTATATGTTGTATATGTGTGTGTGTGTTTGTATGTGTATATGCACATGTGTATATGTTGTATATGTGTGTGTGTGTGTGTATATGCACATGTGTATATGTTGTATATGTGTGTGTGTGTGTGTGTATATGCACATGTGTATATGTTGTATATGTGTGTGTGTGTGTGTGTGTATATGCACATGTGTATATGTTGTATATGTGTGTGTGTGTTTGTATGTGTGTGTGTGTGTGTATATGCACATGTGTATATGTTGTATATGTGTGTGTATGTTTGTATGTGTGTGTGTGTGTGTTTGTATATGTGTGTGTGTGTGTGTGTGTGTGTGTGTGTGTGTGTGTGTGTGTGTGTGTGTGTGTGTGTGTGTGTGTGTGTGTGTGTGTGTGTTAGAGAGAGAGAGAAAGAGAGAGGGACAGAGAGAGAGAGAGAATAAACATATATTGGTCAACTAACATGGGCTAATCTTTGGTACATGTCTGTCAGATGTACAAGACTGGAGATCATTTTGTACTGCTTATTCACTATTGTTTTTTTAAAACATAATACGCTTTGGTAGTCTATTCTTGCAATGGCAGTAAAGCCAAATGAATTACTTTGAAATAAGAGAGAGACACAGTGAGGGGGAGACTCAGAGAGACTATAGAAGGCCCTTGAAGAGAATGTATTAAGTAAATTAGCTTTAATTAGTGAGTTCTTTTCTGAACCCATAGCCATTAGAAGAAATAAGTTGGCTGTGAAATTCATTTCTCTGGTCTGCCTGCCATAAAAGTCCTTGATCTGTTAAATGAAAGCTCTCTCTTCCACTGTCCTGTGTATGTGAGCATGACTGAAAACAGCTGCTTTTCTGCTTACCATCAGAGAGTAATTGGAAGAAATTAGCCATTAAAGAGGTAGGAGCTCGCTACCACGCAAGGCGCTGAGTGTGGGACAGGGTGCATTGTGGGATATCAAAGGAATGGTGTGATTTGGTTACGGTGATTAATGCACTGTGGGAAATAAGTGTAGGATCACACAGCCGATAAGGAAAACTCTGTCTGTCTTTTTTGTCCTTGCTTGTTTTATGTGTAAATAATGCCATTCTCACTGATAAAGACAGAGGTGAGCTCAAAGTCATCTCCCTCACATTCTCACCTGTGCAGACAGAATTTTTAACATCTAATAAATCCATTTGCCCTTTAGCGGTGTATCCACAGTCCACAGAGCACGAGTCAGAGTCAGACCCCTCATGTGCAGCTGGAGGCAGACTGTTGCTTCCTGAATGACCAGAGGGGGTCACCGGTGAGGAAAGAGACATGTAATGTCCCAAACGCGCACTATGCCGTTTTTAGCCATTTCCTGAGTGTGTAGTACATAGTGTGGGTAATTTTTGTCACACACTATGCACTGGATAGTACACGTATACACACTAACAATGGTGGCGATCCGAAGTGTGGTTGGAATGGGCACTATTGTTCTGTGAATGCAACGTGAAACGGGAAGGGAGGTACCTCCTGCAACCAGAAAATGTCTGCAGTCGCAGTAGCATCACCATTACCATCAACACTGGTGACTCGTTTCCTGAACGTAAAATACTATCACGTGTGTTCACTCGTACACTAACAAGTGAAAGCTTTCTAGAATAGTGCAGAGTGTATATGCAACAGTGTGGAGTACATAGTGTTCTTTTGAGACACGGGGATAGACATCCCTACTGAACCCTCTCACCCTTTAATTATAATCTCTATAAACCCTCACACAGGGGCACTCCAGTGTTTGGCCATTTCTGTTAGAGAACATCCCACCGGTAGCATTCTCATGTGTGTTCACTCACTCCACAGAAACCCTCAGAGCAATGGGCCGGGCTACGGCATTTTTGAGAAATAGTGAAAGTCCACAGAGTATTTCCAGGAAGACGATCCAGCCCAGTGGATTAGATCTGCCGATTAGCCTGCAGAAGAGATAACTACTGCAGAGCTAAACAAGGACACCTCAGGCACTGCACGCTCCCGTGTTTCTAAACTGAGGAAAGTGAGACTTCTCGCTGTAACATCAGCAGGCCATAAGATTATTTTTGATTGGAGTGATTTTATTTTCCTGTTGTGAGTATTTAGTTTGATGACTAATTCAGAACTAATGATCACTTTTATTCGATGTGAAGCTGTGACTGGCCCGCCTCCTGCAGCCCCACACTGAAGATTCAATGCAAAATAACTTCCCTTCTATAGCACCTTCCATACAGCATCATGCATCACAACATGCTTCACAGACACAAAAGATAAAACAGATGCTGGACCTAATTTTGACACGTCATTTTTTTGTACACCTGCTTTTCTCAAGGCAATAGCAGCAAACGTTTAGGAGAGGACAGTTTCTGCTGCTTTATCCATTCCACCATTCACAAGCTATATTTGCGATCATAAATTTAACTTTTTAATGCTTTCTAACACAAAGTATAAGTGTATGGCCCAACGATCCTATATACCAATACCAGGGCCATGTAATCCTGCTGTCTCTCATTAGGACACTCGCGCTGTAAAGGGAAGGGAAGTGTGTATGTGACACACTGAGGCTGTAGATTCAGGGGGTGTAATGTGGACCCACAGATCTGGGTCACTGTGCAGAGAAGGGGACTCCCATGTTTATCGTGGGGGAACTGGTGCCCCAGACTCCCTGCTGTGCCAGATTGAGCGGAGGGGACATTCCTGCCCGTTGCCATGGTGACAGATGGCCTGGATTCCCCCAGGTAGAACACCAGGGTGGGGGGTGATACGCCTCCCTGATTGGCTGAGCTCTCTCTCCATGGGGAGTGGGGGTGAGTCAGACTCCACTCCTATCTCCTGCCTCTCCGTTCCAAACACAGGGAGACTGTCTGACACAAACGCCAGCAGCACAAACACCCAGAGGACTCTGGGTAATCCTTGCTGTTGGTCAAACACAATTGACCGAATCAGAGCAGAGCACCTGACCCCTTCGCCGCTGAAGACGTGGGCCAGGTGTTCCTTACAGAAGACCTGACCCCATCACCGCTGAAGACGTGGGCCAGGTGTTCCTTACAGAAGAGCAGAGATCACAAACATGCAGGAACACCAGAGTCTTACAGAAAGATCAACCTGTTAAACCAGTTGCCAGACTCTCTCTCTCTCATGGCGATAGTTAAAGGCTAACTCATATATATTCTGCCATTTACACTAATATGAGTCCATGTTCCATTCTCTCTACGTTTGGGGATAGAGAATTACCTCCCCTCTCTATTTCAATCAACTATGGCACTCAGATACACAACTGTGCTGCAATGTCTGCATAGGGTGCATTATAGTAAATAACTGGTGAATTATTCACGGGAAACCCCAGATCTGTGTGATGTGTGTGTTATATTCACGGCAAACCCCAGATCTGTGTGATGTGTGTGTTATATTCACGGCAAACCCCAGATCTGTGTGATGTGTGTGTTATATTCACGGCAAACCCCAGATCTGTGTGATGTGTGTGTTATATTCACGGGAAACCCCAGATCTGTGTGATGTGTGTGTTATATTCACGGCAAACCCCAGATCTGTGTGATGTGTGTGTTATATTCACGGGAAACCCCAGATCTGTGTGATGTGTGTGTTAGTGGCAGGTTCGTTTCACAGCAGTTTGGAGTGTACCCTTTACAGCTGCAAAGTGACACACACTGCCTGTGTGACCCTGACTCACCATAGCGCTGCCTGTGTGACCCTGTGTGTGTTCACTATTGCCTGTGTGACCCTGTGTGACCCTGACCACCAGATCTGTGTGATGTGTGACCCTGTGTTAGTGGTAGTGTGACCCTGGCTGAGTTCGTTTCACAGCAGTTTGGAGTGTACCCTTTACAGCTGCAAAGTGCCAGACACTGCCTGTGTGACCCTGACTCACCATAGCGCTGCCTGTGTGACCCTGTGTGACCCTGACTCACTATAGCACTGCCTGTGTGACCCTGTGTGACCCTGACTCACTATAGCGCTGCCTGTGTGACCCTGTGTGACCCTGACTCACCAAAGCGCTGCCTGTGTGACCCTGTGTGACCCTGTGTGACCCTGACTCACCATAGCGCTGCCTGTGTGACCCTGTGTGACCCTGTGTGACCCTGACTCACCATAGCGCTGCCTGTGTGACCCTGACTCACCATAGTGCTGCCTGTGTGACCCTGTGTGACCTGACTCACCATAGCGCTGCCTGTGTGACCCTGTGCCCTGACTCACCATAGCACTGTGTGACCCTGTGTGACCCTGACTCACCATAGCGCTGCCTGTGTGACCCTGTGTGACCCTGACTCACTATAGCGCTGCCTGTGTGACCTGACTCACCATAGCCACCCTGTGACCCTGACTCACCATAGCGCTGCCTGTGTGACTCACCATAGCTGCCTGTGTGACCCTGTGACCCACTGACCTGCCTGTGTGACCCTGTGTGACCCTGACTCACCATAGCGCTGCCTGTGTGACCCTGTGTGACCCTGACTCACCATAGCGCTGCCTGTGTGACCCTGTGTGACCCTGTGTGACCCTGACTCACCATAGCGCTGCCTGTGTGACCCTGTGTGACCCTGACTCACCATAGCGCTGCCTGTGTGACCCTGACTCACCATAGCGCTGCCTGTGTGACCCTGTGTGACCCTGACTCACTATAGCGCTGCCTGTGTGACCCTGTGTGACCCTGACTCACCAAAGCGCTGCCTGTGTGACCCTGTGTGACCCTGTGTGACCCTGACTCACCATAGCGCTGCCTGCCCTGTGTGACCCTGTGTGACCCTGACTCACCATAGCTGCCTGTGTGACCCTGTGTGACTCCTGTGTGACCCTGTGTGACCCTGACTCACCATAGCGCTGCCTGTGTGACCCTGTGTGACCCTGACTCACCATAGCGCTGCCTGTGTGACCCTGTGTGACCCTGACTCACCATAGCACTGCCTGTGTGACCCTGACTCACCATGCACTGCCTGTGACCCTGTGTGACCCTGACTCACTATAGCGCTGCCTGTGTGACCCTGTGTGACCCTGACTCACCATAGCGCTGCCTGTGTGACCCTGTGACTGCCTGTGACCCTGACTCACCATAGCGCTGCCTGTGTGACCCTGTGTGACCCTGTGTGACCCTGACTCACCATAGCGCTGCCTGTGTGACCTGACTGTGACCCTGTGTGACCCTGTGCCTGACCCTGACTCACCATAGCGCTGCCTGTGTGACCCTGTGTGACCCTGACTCACCATGGCGCTGCCTGTGACCCTGACTGACCCTGTGTGACCCTGCTCACCATTGCCTGTGTGACCCTGTGTGACCCTGTGTGACCCTGACTCACCATAGCCTGCCTGTGACCCTGTGTGACCCTGACTCACCATAGCGCTGTGCCTGTGTGACCCTGACTCACCATAGCCTGCCTGACCCCTGTGTGACCCTGTGTGACTGTGTGACCCTGACCCACCATAGCGCGCTGCCTGTGTGACCCTGTGACCCTGACTCACCTGACTCACCATAGCGCTGCCTGTGTGACCCTGTGACCCTGCCCTGCCTGTGACCCTGTGTGACCCTGACTCACCATAGCGCTGCCTGTGTGACCCTGTGTGACCCTGACTCACCATAGCGCTGCCTGTGTGACCCTGTGTGACCCTGACTCACCGCTGCCTGTGTGACCCTGTGACCCCGACCTGTGTGACCCTGACTCACCATAGCGCTGCCTGTGTGACCCTGTGTGACCCTGTGTGACCCTGACTCACCATAGCGCTGCCTGTGTGACCCTGTGTGACCCTGTGTGACCCTGACTCACCATAGCGCTGCCTGTGTGACCCTGTGTGACCCTGACTCACCATAGCGCTGCCTGTGTGACCCTGTGTGACCCTGACTCACCATAGCGCTGCCTGTGTGACCCTGTGTGACCCTGACCCTGACACCATAGCCTGCCTGTGTGACCTGACTCACCATAGCGCTGCCTGTGTGACCCTGTGTGACCCTGACTCACCATAGCGCTGCCTGTGTGACCCTGTGTGTGACCCTGACTCTCACCATAGCGCTGCCTGTGTGACCCTGTGTGACCCTGACTCACCATAGCGCTGCCTGTGTGACCCTGACTCACCATAGCACTGCCTGTGTGACCCTGACTCACCATAGCGCTGCCTGTGTGACCCTGTGTGACCCTGACTCACCATGCGCTGCCTGTGACCCTGTGTGACCCTGTGCCCTGACTCACCATAGCCTGCCTGTGTGACCCTGTGACCCTGTGTGACCCTGACTCACCATAGCGCCTGCCTGTGTGACCCTGTGTGACCCTGTGTGACCCTGACTCACCATAGCGCTGCCTGTGTGACCCTGTGTGACCCTGACTCACCATAGCGCTGCCTGTGACCCTGTGTGACCCTGACTCACCATAGCGCTGCCTGTGTGACCCTGTGTGACCCTGTGTGACCCTGACTCACCATAGCGCTGCCTGTGTGACCCTGTGTGACCCTGTGTGACCCTGACTCACCATAGCGCTGCCTGTGTGACCCTGACTCACCATAGCGCTGCCTGTGTGACCCTGTGTGACCCTGACTCACCATAGCGCTGCCTGTGTGACCCTGTGTGACCCTGACTCACCATAGCGCTGCCTGTGTGACCCTGTGTGACCCTGTGTGACCCTGACTCACCATAGCGCTGCCTGTGTGACCCTGTGTGACCCTGACTCACCATAGCGCTGCCTGTGTGACCCTGTGTGACCCTGACTCACCATAGCGCTGCCTGTGTGACCCTGTGTGACCCTGTGTGACCCTGACTCACCATAGCGCTGCCTGTGTGACCCTGTGTGACCCTGACTCACCATAGCGCTGCCTGTGTGACCCTGTGTGACCCTGACTCACCATAGTGCTGCCTGTGTGACCCTGTGTGATCCTGACTCACCATAGCGCTGCCTGTGTGACCCTGTGTGACCCTGACTCACCATAGCGCTGCCTGTGTGACCCTGTGTGACCCTGACTCACCATAGCGCTGCCTGTGTGACCCTGTGTGACCCTGACTCACCATAGCGCTGCCTGTGTGATGCTATGGCACAATGCTTTGCCAGTGCTATGCTGATGTATGGTCAAGCCAATAAAGATCATTTGAATTGAATTGACAGCAGCACAGAGAGGCAGAGAGACAGTGGCACAGAGAGGCAGAGAGACAGCGGCACAGAGAGGCAGAGAGACAGCGGCACAGACAGACAGAGGGACCAACAGACAGAAAAGTGTACGCATTCCTCAGGTGTGCTGTATCCTCTCTGAGGAGAATTTCTGTATCTGGGGTGCATTCACTCATTACAGGGGCTGTGCTGTGCCTTTGGCTACCTGAGCTTATTCATCAGCGCCCTCTAGTGGTTAGTACAGAACACAGCTACTGTCTCGCTTCCTGCAAACTGCAGTTTCACTGTGTAGCAAGAATGAAGGAGGACCTTTTTTCACCTTGGTGTGAGAGCTTTAGTTTCCTCAGATATCAAGTATGAACCCAAAACTTCTCATGTTTCTCATTTCTTTCTGAAATTAAACACAAACTTTCCAAACACTTTCCATCTGTAAAACAGTACTATTAATGTATAATTTGAAAATGTAATTAACACAATTATAAGCATGACTCTGTCTTCTGTCAACAATCTCTGTATGATCGGACTTCAGGATGCAGTCATCGGCACCAAGCCCTGTGCAGAGGAGGAATGCGCTTACACGTTTCACAAGTGCAAAATGACTTTATTGTCCTTTAAATCTAGCGTAACAGATTCCACTACGCTCAGGGGAGCGGTCAGACTAAACCTCAGCATCGGTGCAGAGTCATGGTTCAGCATCGGTGCTGAGTCATGGTTCAGCTGGGAGCGCTGAGTCACAGTTCAGCATCAGTGCAGAGTCATGGTTCAGCTGGGAGCGCTGAGTCACAGTTCAGCATCGGTGCTGAGTCATGGTTCAGCTGGGAGCGCTGAGTCACAGTTCAGCATCAGTGCAGAGTCATGGTTCAGCTGGGAGCGCTGAGTCACAGTTCAGCATCGGTGCAGAGTCATGGTTCAGCTGGGAGCGCTGAGTCACAGTTCAGCATCAGTGCAGAGTCATGGTTCAGCTGGGAGCGCTGAGTCACAGTTCAGCATCAGTGCAGAGTCATGGTTCAGCTGGGAGCGCTGAGTCACAGTTCAGCATCAGTGCAGAGTCATGGTTCAGCTGGGAGCGCTGAGTCACAGTTCAGCATCGGTGCAGAGTCATGGTTCAGCTGGGAGCGCTGAGTCACAGTTCAGCATCGGTGCTGAGTCATGGTTCAGCATCGGTGCAGAGTCATGGTTCAGCATCAGTGCAGAGTCATGGTTCAGCTGGGAGCGCTGAGTCACAGTTCAGCATCAGTGCAGAGTCATGGTTCAGCTGGGAGCGCTGAGTCACAGTTCAGCATCGGTGCTGAGTCATGGTTCAGCATCGGTGCTGAGTCATTGTTCAGCTGGGAGCGCTGAGTCACAGTTCAGCATCGGTGCTGAGTCATGGTTCAGCTGGGAGCGCTGAGTCACAGTTCAGCATCGGTGCTGAGTCATGGTTCAGCTGGGACCCAGGCCTAAACTCCAGCATTTTTGCTCCATAAAGAGCAGGGTGAGTTAACTAAGCTACGCGGGGTACACAGAGAACAAACACCCTTGTCTGCATGTTCATGTCAAGGTTTAAGAAAATGAGTGTGGATTGAATCCCAGCCTTATTCTCTAAAGTTGATTATATTTCTGTCTTGGTCTTGAATGTTCCGTGCATTTTGGCCTTGTCCTCTGTTGGATGAATTATGGCCTATGTCCCCATGTTGCCTGAATTCTGAAGTCTCAGTTGACTGTAAATTCAAACATTCACTTCAAAGTGTCAACTCAGCACAACACCCTTCCAGCAAAGGCACAACATCAGCACGTATCTGTAACCCCCAGCGCACTGCAGCAATGTTCCATCAACGTTTGGACAACGCTGAGACAATGCAGTCAGCTGGCCAGGCTGGCATGGGGACACCAGGGCAGAGATGGCTGGGAGGCCCTGCAGTATGATGAGAAAAAACAAAATTAATCCTTCCACTGTCATGAGGGAACTCCATTCATAGCCAGGTTACGAGTTCAAACCCCAGACTGGGGCACAGCCACTGAGAAAAGGCATTATATCAGTCTCACTCACTCACACTCACTCTCATTCACTGACCTGCTCTCTCACTCACACACACTGTAACTCAACAGCTCACTGACTCGCTCAGAGGGCAGGGCTTGTGTACCGTGGGGGCGGGTCTCAGGACATGAATGCACGCACACTCCCACGGATTACTGCACGACAGACAGGGCAGGTGGTCAGATTGGCTGCGCAGTCGGCGCAGACGACCAGGTGTCCACAGGGCAGGAAGACCAGAGACACAGGCTTGTCCATGCACACCTTACAGGTATGCTGCTGCTGCAACTGCTGTAGCTGCTCTGCCTGCCCAGACTGCTGCCCTCCAGCTCCTCCAGCTGCCCAGAGAGAAAGAGAATGCAATATGAGGAAAAATTATCAGTAATAATCAAGCACACAAAAGCAGCCAGATATATGGCCACACACTGCAGAATTAAGGACATGAAGAGGAGATCTGTGCATGTGGACATCTCCTGGGTATTGTAGTCTGGGTGGGCTTTAGGGCAGAGGCTCATGGGTATTGTAGTCTGGATGAGCATTTGAGGCAGAGGTTCATGGGTATTGTAGTCTGGGTGAGCCTTTGAGGCAGAGGCTCATGGGTATTGTAGTCTGTGTGAGCCTTTGAGGCAGAGGCTCATGGGTATTGTAGTCTGGGTGAGCCTTTGAGGCAGAAGCTCCTGGGGACTGTGGTCTGGGGGCCCCTGGGGTTTGTCAAAGGACCCCAAGTGATGGTAGAATGTATCATGTGTTTTAGTAAAAAATCATCGGCATATTGACATATCTCATAAAAGACTTTTTCCTTCTGGTGAAATAAGCTTTGGTTGGATTACGCTTGGTAAGTTGTGATTTGATCTCTGTTAAATATTAAATATTTAATATTTCAGAAATGAAATCAAACAGGGGCCTTACCATGCCCTGAGTCAGCACTCCTGGGGGATGATGGCATCTGTGGCCCCCTCTGAAAAGTACAGACATTTACAGACATTAACAGACATTAACAGACATTTATGTTTCCTAATGGGAAATGTGCTTAGTCAGCACATTCAAATTAAACATTACCCGCATTTTATTTTCTCATAAAACAGGCATAGGTGTTCTTTAGCACACAGTAACTAACGGAACAGTACTGCACAAATGAGAGAGAAAGTGCCTCACCACCATCCCCCCAGCGCTGGAGTGGGACTGCTGGATTCTGCGGACATATTCACGGCCTTTCAGCTGGACCAGAAACCCACATCTGACTCAGCCAGAGAGAGATAATCCATCATATTTCACAATAAAAGCCTTTGTTTATGACACATTTATGTAAGCATTCATCCCTTATGTTTAAAAGGACAGGCCAGCTCTGAATGCGTCGCACTGACGGCTCTGTCTCCCTCAGCTTTAGTATGAGAAGCAATTACAGCCTGATGCATGTCTCCAACTGGAGCCACTCAGACACGGGGTCAGAACAGAGAGATCGGAAAAACACATAATGAGCAAGCCATTCACCCAGCCAGACTCTCAATGTACCTGCAGTCTACAGAGCGTCTAACACTTCATTAGCTTTGCACTCCAAGGGTCCCTGTCCCTACATGACCTGGCAAGCTCTTCAAAATACTGTCAAATGAGACTTCCTGATGTCGGTACAGAATTTTCCCCAAACTAAATTACAGACATGCCCCCCTGTCCTGCTGGCCGAGCCCATTCTGAGGACAGGGCTGGAGCTGAGTGGCTGTAGAGATACACCGGTGTGCGTCTCAGGTGTGCCTCTCAGGTGTGCCTCTCAGGTGTGTCTGGTATGAGCCTGCAGAAGCTGTGCTGCGTCGGCTGTTGCCGGTTACCGTGGGAACCACTTGGCGTGCTCCTGCCAGGGGTCGTCTCCGGGCTCCCAGTTCCTCAGACCGCCATCGCAGTGGAAGCACTTCACATTGTCCCCGTGTCCTAGGAGAGACACACAGCACTGCAGTCACCATGCTGCCGCCCTTCAGTGCACATGCTCGGCGACTATGCGGACAGCCTTCACTGCACACGCGCAGTGTCTGACAACGCGTCCGCAAAACACGCACTCATTTTTTTCCGTAAAGGTTGGCTGTGAGCTCATCGGTGTCCTCAGTTTTCTGAGGTTGGATTTTGTTGACCCACAAAAGTCAGTCTGTGTCTGTATTTATTACAAAAGAGCTAGCAGAGGATTCTCCAGCTCTGAATGTCCCCTCTGACTGAGATCCCCATCAGTCCCAGGTGGTGAGGGATAATTCTCAAAGCTGGGTGGTGCTGTGCCGTGGTTTAGACTGCATCTGTAAGTCTGAGCGGAGAGGGCGCCACACACCCGGCAGCTGCTGGCAGAGGCCAGGCCAGCCAAACCTGCACACTCTGCAGCTGCTGGCAGAGGCCAGGCCAGCCAAACCTGCACACTCTGCAGCTGCTGGCAGAGGCCAGGCCAGCCAAACCTGCACACTCTGCAGCTGCTGGCAGAGGCCAGGCCAGCCAAACCTGCACACTCTGCAGCGCTCCAGGACCAAAGGGTTAGCCACCTTCCATCTCAGAGTTAAACAGGTTTTCTGACTGAGCCAGCGCTGACTCTGAATGGCTGTATGACTGCTTTGCTTTCTGGAGCCTCAAAACCCTTCCTGTCCAAATGACAACATTACCTTAAACTTAGACATTCAGCCAGGCCTTCATAACAAAAGTGCACCCAGGCAACAAAGACAATATCAGGCCGTCAGCATCACAACCAATAACTGCGGCCATCTCACCCACCTACAGCATCTCACCCACCTACAGCATCTCACCCACCTACAGCATCTCACCCACCTACAGCAGCTCACCCACCTACAGCAGCTCACCCACCTACAGCAGCTCACCCACCTACAGCATCTCACCCACCTACAGCATAACAGTGAGCGTCACAGTACAGGCAAAGACACTGAGACAGGGTGGGTTTGGGAATACAGTGACACAAATACAGTCAGACCAGGAGACACAAATCAGCAGTGATAAGCAGACACAAATACAGAGACCAGGTGATAAGCAGGAGACACAAATACAGTCTCCAGGAGCTACAGTGATAAGCAGGAGACACAAATACAGTCAGACCAGGAGAGACGCTCAGCTACAGTGATAAGCAGGAGACACAAATACAGTCAGACCAGGAGACACGCTCAGCTACAGTGATAAGCAGGAGACACAAATACAGTCAGACCAGGAGACACCAGCTCAGCTACAGTGATAAGCAGGAGACACAAATACAGTCAGACCAGGAGACACGCTCAGCTACAGTGATAAGCAGGAGACACAAATACAGTCAGACCAGGAGACACGCTCAGCTACAGTGATAAGCAGGAGACACAAATACAGTCAGACCAGGAGACACGCTCAGCTACAGTGATAAGCAGGAGACACAAATACAGTCAGACCAGGAGAGACACTCAGCTACAGTGATAAGCAGGAGACACAAATACAGTCAGACCAGGAGAGACGCTCAGCTACAGTGATAAGCAGGAGACACAAATACAGTCAGACCAGGAGACACGCTCAGCTGCAGTGATAAGCAGGAGACACAAATACAGTCAGACCAGGAGAGACGCTCAGCTACAGTGATAAGCAGGAGACACAAATACAGTCAGACCAGGAGACACGCTCAGCTACAGTGATAAGCAGGAGACACAAATACAGTCAGACCAGGAGACACGCTCAGCTACAGTGATAAGCAGGAGACACAAATACAGTCAGACCAGGAGACACGCTCAGCTACGGTGATAAGCAGGAGACACAAATACAGTCAGACCAGGAGACACGCTCAGCTACAGTGATAAGCAGGAGACACAAATACAGTCAGACCAGGAGACACGCTCAGCTACAGTGATAAGCAGGAGACACAAATACAGTCAGACCAGGAGAGACGCTCAGCTACAGTGATAAGCAGGAGACACAAATACAGTCAGACCAGGAGAGACGCTCAGCTACAGTGATAAGCAGGAGACACAAATACAGTCAGACCAGGAGACACGCTCAGCTACAGTGATACAGGAGACACAAATACAGTCAGACCAGGAGACACGCTCAGCTACAGTGATAAGCAGGAGACACAAATACAGTCAGACCAGGAGACACGCTCAGCTACGGTGATAAGCAGGAGACACAAATACAGTCAGACCAGGAGACACGCTCAGCTACAGTGATAAGCAGGAGACACAAATACAGTCAGACCAGGAGACACGCTCAGCTACAGTGATAAGCAGGAGACACAAATACAGTCAGACCAGGAGAGACGCTCAGCCACAGTGATAAGCAGGAGACACAAATCAGACAGGAGACACAAATACGCTCAGACCAGGAGACACAAATACTCAGCTACAGTGATAAGCAGGAGACACAAATACAGTCAGACCAGGAGAGACGCTCAGCTAAAGTGATAAGCAGGAGACACAAATACAGTCAGACCAGGAGAGACGCTCAGCCACAGTGATAAGCAGGAGACACAAATACAGTCAGACCAGGAGACACGCTCAGCTACAGTGATAAGCAGGAGACACAAATACAGTCAGACCAGGAGACACGCTCAGCTACAGTGATAAGCAAGAGACACAAATACAGTCAGACCAGGAGAGACGCTCAGCTACAGTGATAAGCAGGAGACACAAATACAGTCAGACCAGGAGACACGCTCAGCTGCAGTGATAAGCAGGAGACACAAATACAGTCAGACCAGGAGACACGCTCAGCTACAGTGATAAGCAGGAGACACAAATACAGTCAGACCAGGAGAGACGCTCAGCTACAGTGATAAGCAGGAGACACAAATACAGTCAGACCAGGAGAGACGCTCAGCTACAGTGATAAGCAGGAGACACAAATACAGTCAGACCAGGAGACACGCTCAGCTACAGTGATAAGCAGGAGACACAAATACAGTCAGACCAGGAGACACGCTCAGCTACAGTGATAAGCAGGAGACACAAATACAGTCAGACCAGGAGACACAAATACAGTCAGACGGAGAGACGCTCAGCTACAGTGATAAGCAGGAGACACAAATACAGTCAGACCAGGAGAGACGCTCAGCTACAGTGATAAGCAGGAGACACAAATACAGTCAGACCAGGAGACGCTCAGCGCTCAGCTACAGTCAGACCAGGAGAGACGCTCAGCTACAGTGATAAGCAGGAGACACAAATACAGTCAGACCAGGAGAGACGCTCAGCTACAGTGATAAGCAGGAGACACAAATACAGTCAGACCAGGAGGAGACGCTCAGCTGCAGACCAGGAGACACGCTCAGCTGATAAGCAGGAGACACAAATACAGTCAGACCAGGAGAGACGCTCAGCTACAGTGATAAGCAGGAGACACAAATACAGTCAGACCAGGAGACACGCTCAGCTACAGTGATAAGCAGGAGACACAAATACAGTCAGACCAGGAGACACACTCAGCTACAGTGATAAGCAGGAGACACAAATACAGTCAGACCAGGAGACACGCTCAGCTACAGTGATAAGCAGGAGACACAAATACAGTCAGACCAGGAGAGACGCTCAGCTACAGTGATAAGCAGGAGACACAAATACAGTCAAACCAGGAGACACGCTCAGCTACAGTGATAAGCAGGAGACACAAATACAGTCAGACCAGGAGACACGCTCAGCTACAGTGATAAGCAGGAGACACAAATACAGTCAGACCAGGAGACACGCTCAGCTACAGTGATAAGCAGGAGACACAAATACAGTCAGACCAGGAGAGACGCTCAGCTACAGTGATAAGCAGGAGACACAAATACAGTCAAACCAGGAGACACGCTCAGCTACAGTGATAAGCAGGAGACACAAATACAGTCAGACCAGGAGACACGCTCAGCTACAGTGATAAGCAGGAGACACAAATACAGTCAGACCAGGAGACACACTCAGCTACAGTGATACAGGAGACACAAATACAGTCAGACCAGGAGACACGCTCAGCTACAGTGATAAGCAGGAGACACAAATACAGTCAGACCAGGAGACACGCTCAGCTACAGTGATAAGCAGGAGACACAAATACAGTCAGACCAGGAGAGACGCTCAGCTACAGTGATAAGCAGGAGACACAAATACAGTCAAACCAGGAGACACGCTCAGCTACAGTGATAAGCAGGAGACACAAATACAGTCAGACCAGGAGAGACGCTCAGCTACAGTGATAAGCAGGAGACACAAATACAGTCAGACCAGGAGAGACGCTCAGGTATCCGGGCTAGTTGGGTGGAGATGCAGGTTAAACAGGTGGGTTTTCAGGCAGTGGTGGAATCCTAACACATGCAAAACTCAAATTCAGGTACCAAACATGCCATCAGCATGCCACAGTGTGGTGGAGGTATGCCACAGAATGGCACGGAGAGACAGGCAGTTCTGTTTTTAAACCCTCACACATTGACATGTGCATATTTTACTTCCCTCATAAAACGCCTCTAGCATTTTTCCAGTCAGTGTGGAGTAGAATATGCCACACATTTAAACTATTTACAAACTCAGAAAAATACGTGAATATACTGAATGGCTGTAATATGTGTGAGAGGTCGTAGATGGAATGTTCTATTTGTAATATTCAGCCTCAGCGTGTGATCTCAATTGGACTTCTGTTTTCACAGTGCTTTCAAAACATGTTTTTACTCTTATTCAAAACGATAACTTAGCATTACAGCGGTTGTATTTATAGTATATTTGTGGACTGCATTGGTCACAGTCGCTTCTGCTCAGACACTACACAGAAAAGCGGAGATAATTCTGCCGCTAGCCAGAGTTTTCTACACACACGTCATGACAAAGCACCTACAATTGTTCGGAGGGCGAACAAAGCCCCAATTAGCTGCAACCGCTGAAAGATTTCACTTAAGTTATTTTTCTTTGATGATAACATACATGAAATATATGATTTTGTGCATTCAACTCAAATTAGCAATGGAAGTACAACAGGGACAGAGAGCATAACATTTCCAATGAAATTCTCGAACTATCTTCAATAAAATGTATTTTGTCGTTAATTACAGCCACAGATTTAGCAAAAATTAAACAGTTTTGATGAGGTAAAATTTCTAGTCATAATGTTTCTACAGGTAGGTTATGTTTGCGGATTTGCGCACCAGTGTAGAAGAATCCAGCTCGTGCCAGGACCTCCGGCCGAACGGCAGCACTGGTCGGCCAGTTGTGGTATGTGCTCAGCCGTGACTCCTCTCTCTCCATCTCCGGATATACCGCCTGCTCTCCGACCGCATCGTCCTCCCCTGTCAACCTCTGAAGTTCACTCAAAAGCTGTCCGTCAACCGAGTCGGTGGGCCTTGGAGGAAGGAACCCTGGAAAGCGGCCTCCGCTGCTGCTGGCAGGTGGGAAAGGCGCGCTGTCAGCACTCAAAACACAGTCATCGCGACACCATGCGCCTCCGGGGTATTTTTGGGAGGTCTTGAGCCTCTTTTCTCCCCTGTCCATCTTGCGCTCCACCTAAAATAAACGTCGGCACACCTCTCCTCTCACCGGACACTCATTTCGGATCAAGCTGCGTCGCACCGGACAGACCAGCGGGAGCTGCTCGCACAGCACGTGGAAAAGGCTTCCAGAACTTTTGACTGAATGGAGCCGGGCAGGGATCATGCGCTGGCGCCGTCACAATTATCTTTGTGATGGTGTTGATCTGTTTCACAGACTTTATCGATGGCGGCCAGATAGAGCTGAGGGTGGGAAACAAATGAACAAATTAACATAATATTTGTCCGATGTCTCTAGGTGGATGAATTATGAAATTTTATGTTGTATTGTATTGTGCTTTAGGACGACCTAACCGATGAAAAGTTGACAAATCATAGACAACAGAACGAAGTTGCTCACCTGATGATGTCAGTTTCTCATATGACAGTAAGCTGTTGGGGAGAAAAAGTGGATACCAAGATTTTTTTTCATTTGTTTATGTTAGAAGGCTTACATTGATACATGAAAATAAAATTCAATGTTGAAAGAAAGTTAGCCTACTGAACAGTAGGCTATAAGCTTATATATTAAGTATTTTGCAAAGGTAAGAAAGCGATTGAATGGCCATGTAGGCCTATGCCAAACAGTTAGCGAAACTAAGGCATACCACCAGCCATTATTTTCTTACTGCACTTGAACGTGTAAATCAGGGTGTTCATAACTTTACCAGAAATTCTACAGAACTAGTGTCTTTCATCTATCAAGACAGCACAAATGATCAATATGTAATTGACTGACTGGTAAGAGTTGGTCTGAAAATAATTTGAAACAGTATTGGGAGACGTGTGGAGAACCCAAAGCATTGTTCAAAACTCAAGAAAACAGGGTTCTTCTGGGGTTATTTGCTCGCGACCTGTTTTGGTACGAGCCTACAAGGACCCATTCTTGAACCCTTCATGATCCATGTGGTAGGCTGATATATAACAGTAAATGTTTCTGTATCACTGAAACAATCATGGTTATGTAGTGCCAAATGATCCGTAAATGGTTCATTCATGGTCCTATAGGTTTGAAAAGATCAACTACATTCAGGCCTGCGACCAAAGAACCCTTCGAGTAAACGTGTGTCTGTCCTCCAAAATGGACACTCCTCGTTCCATCACAAACATAGAGAATGATTTGAATCTTGAAAGAAAAACATAATTTTAAATGGAGGCTACTGAGAAGGCTACAATAGTAGCTACTCCTATCTCCCACTATTCCAAGTTCAAAATATGGGACTTCGATCTTGGAAATAAAATAGTATAGGCCTAGGTATGCGAGTGCAAACAATTTTGAAATTGCTCAAAATCGAGGTTCGGTAATGTCCTGCATACATTATCCATGCCAACTGCGATGCACTAATATGACAGGAAAACGATTTTTAACCAAAGTTTCCTATTGCCGCTGGTGCTGTCACCAGTGCTACACAATCCCGTCCTTCACTCCGCATGGCCACCTCCCGAAACCGGTGTTGGTGACGTCAATCCCCTCGGCTCAGACCCCGGATGAAGCTGCCATAGGGGGGGAAGTGGACAGGGCTTCACAATAACTGGAGGTGTTTTAGGAGTGAAGGAAAAACGGTAAAAAGAAGCCACCGTGGAACGAAATTGTGAACTGTTGTGTATTGCAGACATTTGAAATATTGTCTGCACTGTCTTCTAGCCGGGAAGTGAATCCGAGCGAACAGGACAAGCAGAACTGAGCCGCGGGACTTGGTGCTGGGTATACGTGCTGTGTGAAAAAACATAGCTGGCCAGCTACTGTACTGAGCTGAACTGAGGAGGAAACACGGCGATCGGAGAGACAGTGACTGAAAAGCTCCACTTCAATCCAGGGGCTTATTTAATGAATTAACGTTATGTCTGCCACAAGCATTGACCCTCAGGTAGGCAGGACGGGAAATGCCGGGCCATGGTGCTCGGATCTGAAGGCCTTTGCAGCAAGGAAGTGGAATTTGCATCCAGCTAGCTGCAAGAAGCGATGGGGGATAACGCTAGCAATCAAGCGTTAGCTAGCTAGTTGGTTTGATCGCATTTTGAACGTATGTGACATGAAGATTGTGTTACGCTGGCTGAGAATTGTTGCATTAAAGTAGTGATAAGCCAGCGTTTGATAGCCAGCTAAATATAATCACGTTACGTGTTCCGCTTAAATCTATGTAGCTGTGAGACTGTTTGCGGGAAATGTAATCGGACTGCCACAGTCATTTACCAGAAGCTATCTGTAGTTAACCAGCTTGATTTAAGATTGCTGGCGTTAGCAATCTATCAATCTCAGCCCCAGATTGCGTTGACAGATGATGGATATATAGTGTGATGACTAGCTATATTTGTGTGATGATATTTGCCAAGTAATACAGTTATTGGTAGCCTATATCATCTGCGAACAGGCGTTGCTAGCGCTAGCTATCCTTGTTTCTTGCGTCCAACGGGAACCGTATCTTCCCTTCCTGTTTTTTTTCCTTCTGGGTATTGACTAACAGCGCAATGTGTTGCTAGTTATGTGTTTCTTTTTTGCATGTTACCCGTTGGAAATGGAAATGAAGAGACCAAAAGGACAAGACTCTAAAGGTAAGAAAAATGCCGAGTGATTTATAGTGACTAGCTAGCGAGTTGCATGGCCATCTAGAAATGCATCATGCTAGCTAGCTTGCTAACTTGTAATTCTTTTCGTGGAGGGGGTACATGTGGTTCCCCCCACCACCCCACCGCGGAAGATCACAGTGAAATGTTAGAACATGGCATATACCGGGGATAAGCGTGTGTCTCTGGATGATGTCCAACTGGCTAGTCATACAGCTAACGCCAGCGAGCTGGCTGCTAGCAACATTCCACGATGCACCAGGCTAACTTGCTAGCAAGCAGAACGTTGTCAACAACAAGGCCGGGGATCCGACTCTCACGACTCCTGGCAAGATTGTGTGAATCAAACCAGCCTGCGTTTGTTATAAGTTGATCACCTGACATCTTATCTTAGACTTACTGTACAGTTAAAAGCGCTAAGTGTATCCAAGGGGTATTTAGCATGACGTTGCTGTAAGGTAAAAGCATACTGAAGCATCACTTATGGTAGCTTCAAATTTGACTCACATATGGATTATGTCCGAATTTAAAGCTGTTGGGTAACAGTTGCAGGTGTCATTGTATTTTTGTGTGTTTTTTTGTACTCAAGCAGGATAGATTATATTTGCACTTCAGCCAGTTAGTTAGGACAGCTCCTGTTCTATCCTTGGCACATAATTTCATAATGTGTTGAGGTGGCATCATGCTGTGAGTTTCATTACCCCCAAAACCTCAGGTTAAAGTGTCAGAACGCCATATACTTTCTGTTGCAGTATATATTTGATACGTTTATCCTTTAAAAATATATATATAAAAAAAAACATTTTATAATCAGAGACATCTCGGCCCAATTCAAGCTTGTTACAGAAATGGTTTGGGTGGTTTTAGTTTCCTTCAACAGATTTACTCTCAGACATGATTCTGAAAATATGCAATCCAAATAAAGTTATTATAACTATCTAAAGCACTGATTCTTCTTGACTCTTGCTGGCACACACAGACTTGAGTCGCAGGCAGATGCTAATGGATAGACAGTGTAGGTCATAGCACTAAGGTACAGACTTGCTGGCACACACAGACTTGAGTCGCAGGCAGATGCTAATGGATAGACAGTGTAGGTCATAGCACTAAGGTACAGGTAGCAATAGGCAGTGTAGGTCATAGCACTAAGGTGCAGGTAGCAATAGGCAGTGTAGGTCAGTGTGCAGGTCAATAGGCAGTGTAGCACTAAGCACTGCAGGTAGCAATAGGCAGTGTAGGTCATAGCACTAAGGTACAGGTGCAATAGGCAGTGTAGGTCATAGCACTAAGGTACAGGTAGCAATAGGCAGTGTAGGTCATAGCACTAAGGTGCAGGTAGCAATAGGCAGTGTAGGTCATAGCACTAAGGTGCAGGTAGCAATAGGCAGTGTAGGTCATAGCACTAAGGTGCAGGTAGCAATAGGCAGTGTAGGTCATAGCACTAAGGTACAGGTAGCAATAGGCAGTGTAGGTCATAGCACTAAGGTACAGGTAGCAATAGGCAGTGTAGGTCATAGCACTAAGGGGCAGGTAGCAATAGGCAGTGTGGGTCATAGCACTAAGGTGCAGGTAGCAATAGGCAGTGCAGGGCGTAGCACTAAGGTGCAGGTAGCAATAGGCAGTGTAGGTCATAGCACTAAGGTGCAGGTAGCAATAGGCAGTGTAGGTCATAGCACTAAGGTGCAGGTAGCAATAGGCAGTGCAGGGCGTAGCACTAAGGTGCAGGTAGCAATAGGCAGTGTAGGTCATAGCACTAAGGTGCAGGTAGCAATAGGCAGTGTAGGTCATAGCACTAAGGTGCAGGTAGCAATAGGCAGTGCAGGTCATAGCACTAAGGTGCAGGTAGCAATAGGCAGTGTGGGTCATAGCACTAAGGTGCAGGTAGCAATAGGCAGTGTAGCAAGCACTAGGCAGGTGCAATAGGCAGTGCAGGGCGTAGCACTAAGGTGCAGGTGAATAAGTGTAGTCATAGCACTAAGGTGCAGGTAGCAATAGGCAGTGTAGGTCATAGCACTAAGGTGCAGGTAGCTGCAGGGCGTAGGGTGCAGGTAATAGAGTGTAGTGTTAGGTCAGGTAGCAATAGGCAGTGTAGGTCATAGCACTAAGGTACAGGTAGCAATAGGCAGTGTAGGTCATAGCACTAAGGTGCAGGTGATAATAGTGCAGGGCGTAGCACTACGCTGCAGGTGGTAATAGATAGTGTTATCAGAGGAAGCAGCACACTTTGATTACAACAGGTATCCAAGAGGCTGTTTAGTGTCAACACAACGTTTTTATTGGGTCAGAGTTTGTTGTTTACAATTTCTGCCTCGGGCCTAATTGTGTGTTTTGTATCAAATTCTGTCTGTTGTTGACATTAAAACAAATTCACAACATTTAACTGAAGGAAATACTGAGAACAAGAGCTACTTTTTGTGTGTAAAAGAAGGCCACAGGAAATGGACCTTCCAGTGTGTGTATGTGTGTGTGTGTGTGTGTGTGTGTGTGTGTGTGTGTGAGAGAGAGAGAGAGAGAGAGAGAGAGAGAGAGTGAGACACAGTGTGTGTGTATGCATTTATGTGTACATAGTCTAATTAGAGAGGTCAGACCCACACCTAGGGGGCACTAGTGAGCTCAATTTTCCGGTATGACTTGGGTACTTAAAATAGTTGTAAGACAGCATAAGATCTGTATCCACTTCTTGACCCCAGACCGGAAGCAGGCCCGGTGCAAATGAGTGAAGCCTCCCAGCTCCTGTGCAGCACTCAGCTGCGGCTCCCTCATAGTCTCATTGTAACACAGACACAAACTGTGTCACTTCCTGGTAATGGGAGCCATTTGCTTCCAGGTGAAGACTCCAGCATGTGTTTGGCCAAAGCTGTCAGCAGTGAGATCCAGTGATGGCTTACCTGTAACCACATATCCTCCAATAATTCTAGTACAATGATGGGCTAATCCAGTCATCACTGTCATTGCAGTCAGCCCATCCATTTGTCGTGCGCATTAGTGGATCCACCCATGGCGGTACAGTATCGCCACGGTAACAGGGCCAGGCCATGCCTTGCAGATAGCTGGGCATCTGTGTGTAAATATGGCTCTGGTGCGAGGCTCACAGGGCCGATAGCTCCGGCTGTGCTGGGGGTGCTGCACCTTAGCGACAGGATACCCGCCGCCTTCCATCATCTCTTCACTGCTCCTCCTCACTTCATTCCTCAGCAGTAAAATACATTTCAAATCAAAAGCAACAGCACCTTCATCCCACCGTAGGTGCATCGTATAATTGCATGTGATCCGCTGTGCTCAGCATCAAATCAGTCATGAAACGGTTCAGGGCTGACAGTCATGCTGTTCTCTCGTGTTGGTCTGGGGCTGCTCACTTCCTGTGTGTGACACTACAGAGATGACATGGCTGCACAGAAGCAGGTGGTGGTGCAGACCCTGGCCTGGGTCCCGCAGGGCTGCTGGGAGTCGGTGTTCCTTAGCTCTGACCAATGAAAGCAGTTTTATTATGTGGGTAACTCACCGTGGCTGTGTTTGATAGGGGCTGCCCCATTTAATTGGCTGTGTTTGATAGGGGCTGCCCTGTTTGATTGGCTGTGTTTGATAGGGGCTACCCCGTTTGATTGGCTGTGTCTGATAGGGGCTGCCCCGTTTGAGTGGCTGTGTTTGATAGGGGCTGCCCCGTTTGATTGGCTGTGTTTGATAGGGGCTGCCCCGTTTGATTGGCTGTGTTTGATAGGGGCTGCCCCGTTTGATTGGCTGTGTTTGATGTGTGTGTGTGTGTGTGTGTGTGCGCGTACGTGCGCGCACAGGGTGGTATGTGCGTGCCGGTATCACCGTGTGTGTGTAATTGCTGCTGGATGTTTTTGCACTGGGGAATAACACTGCTGTTGTGCACTCTCTCCTCATCCAGTGCAGAATGGTTCACTCCACCAGAAGGAAACTGTCCATGACAGCGATTTCGAACCCTACCTCACTGGCCAGTCTAACCAGGTGAGTGGAACAGAACGATGGAGGGTCAGGGGGCTAGCCTAATCTTACACTGTGTCAAATGTGTCCAGTTGTGCAGAATAAGGCACAGGCTGTGGTAATGTAGCTGTGCTGTAGGCCCAGGCTGTGGTAATGTAGCTGTGCTGTAGGCCCAGGCTGTGCTAATGTAGCTGTGCTGTAGGCCCAGGCTGTGGTAATGTAGCTGTGCTGTAGGCCCAGGCTGTGCTAATGTAGCTGTGCTGTAGGCCCAGGCTGTGGTAATGTAGCTGTGCTGTAGGCCCAGGCTGTGCTAATGTAGCTGTGCTGTAGGCCCAGGCTGTGCTAATGTAGCTGTGCTGTAGGCCCAGGCTGTGGTAATGTAGCTGTGCTGTAGGCCCAGGCTGTGCTAATGTAGCTGTGCTGTAGGCCCAGGCTGTGGTAATGTAGCTGTGCTGTAGGCCCAGGCTGTGCTAATGTAGCTGCGCAGTCAGTAACATTGAAGCGCTTTCTCATGATGTGTGTCGGAAAATAATGAAATTCATTGGACATTTTGTGGGTTTTTGATGCTGATTTTGCAATTCAAACAACAAGTAGTTTAAACTACTGTATTTAGGCGTGTTTAAGGAATTCCTCCATTAGGAATTCCACGGTTGTCCGGTCACAGAGAGAGAGAGAACTGTGTCAGTCGAGGTGCATTACGCTGTGTTCAGGGTCAATGGTGCGATTCCAAAAGCTACATTTTATTCACCCTGTGTTAGCAAAGCGCTGTCTGTACTGTGTATAGCGAGGCTATATTGATGTAACTCATTATGTTAACAAAGTCTGTAATGATTAATGTGTGATTATCTATGGATGTTTAAGCTACACTGTTGGAATGCCATGGGTGTAATGGAGCTTCCTGTGGAGTCTGAGAGCCGTTGGTGCAGAGAGTTGTGTGGAAAACGTTTCAGGTCGTAACCCAGAGCACTTCTCTTTTCCAGAGCAACAGTTACCAGTCTATGACGGATCCCTACATGTCCAGCTACTACCCCCCCTCAATCGGTTTCCCCTACCCGCTGAGTGAGGCGCCATGGTCCACAGGCGGGGACCCCCCCATCCCGTACCTGACCCCCTACGCGCCCCTGAGCAACGGCGACCACCACTTCATGCACGACACGGTGTTCGGCCAGCCGGGGGGGCTGGGCAGCAACATCTACCAGCACCGCTTCAACTTCTTCCCCGAGAACCCTGCCTTCTCCACCTGGGGCACCACCAGCGGCTCCCAGGGGCAGCAGACTCAGAGCTCGGCCGCGTATGGGGGCAGCTACAGCTACCCCCCCAGCTCCCTGGGCGGCTCCCTGGTGGAGGGGCAGACGGGTTTCCATAGCGACACGCTGAGCAAGGCGCCGGGCGTCAGCAGCCTGGAGCAGGCCATGCTGGGGCTGAAGATCGGGGGGGAGCTGGCCGGAGCTGGGGTGAAGGCCGTGGGCTCCATGATCAGTGGGAACGGCGGCGCCCCCATCGGCATGCCCCCCCCAAAGCCTGCGTCCTGGGCGGCCATCGCCAGCAAGCCTGCCAAGCCACAGCTCAAGCCCAAGGCCAAGCCGGGCATGGCTCTGCCTGGCGGCGCCCTCCCGCCCCCACCCATAAAACACAACATGGACATCGGCACCTGGGACAACAAAGCGAGCGGGTCTAAACCGACCGCCGCCCACCAGCCCCTCCCCCCGCCGCCACACCCCCACGGCCATGCCCACCCCCTCCCCCCGCCCCAGCATCAGGCCCCGCTCCCTCTGCAGTCGCCACAGATGCAGCCGTCTGTGCAGCCAACTGCGCAGCAGCAGCTCTCACTGCAGGCCCCGCCTCTCCACAGCAACCCCTACCAGAACCACGCCCACCAGGCCCCGCCCCCTCCCCAGACCCGCTGGGTTGCCCCTCGCAACCGTAACCTTGGTTATGCCGATGGAGGTGGAGGAGGAGGGGGTGGAGCCGGGCCCCCAGGGGCAGGGCAAGGGGCGGGGTCAGGGTCAGGGCCAGGAGGGGAGACCCACCCCCATCCCGTTTTGGAGAAGCTTCGGGCAGCGCACAGCTACAACCCAAAGGACTTTGACTGGAACCTGCGAAACGGCCGCGTCTTCATCATCAAAAGCTACTCCGAGGACGACATCCACCGCTCCATCAAGTACTCCATCTGGTGTAGCACGGAGCACGGCAACAAGCGCCTGGACAACGCCTTCCGCGCCATGGCGACCAAGGGCCCGGTCTACCTGCTGTTCAGCGTGAACGGCAGCGGCCACTTCTGTGGCGTGGCAGAAATGCGTTCGCCAGTGGACTACGGCACGAGTGCCGGCGTCTGGTCGCAGGACAAGTGGAAGGGCAAGTTTGACGTCAACTGGCTGTTCGTCAAAGACGTGCCCAACAGCCAGCTGCGGCACATCCGCCTGGAGAACAACGACAACAAGCCGGTGACCAACTCGCGCGACACGCAGGAGGTGCCCCTGGAGAAGGCCAAGCAGGTGCTGAAGATCATCGCACACTACAAGCACACCACCTCCATCTTCGACGACTTCTCCCACTACGAGAAGCGGCAGGAGGAGGAGGAGGTGGGCCGCAAGGTAAATTCACAGTCCTCACATGAGTGTACACACGAACACACGCACCTGCTCATGCACGCACACACGCACGCAGACACACACGCACTCACACACACACAGAAGCCCAGGTGGTTCTGTGCTTGACCCCTAAAGCAACTCTTCTCCTCCGTGGGGTCTCCTGTGGCACACTTAGTTAGCTTATGGTGCATCTCCAAGGCTGGTCCAGTTCATGCCTGGATGTGTCCCTGACAAAATGGATCCCCAAAATTGATTTTGTCATTCACAGTGTCAGTTTCTTTGTTGATTTTGACTTTGTTACCTTTTAGGAGAAAAACCCAGAATTCATCTCTGAATTACAGAAAAAATGAAAAATATATTCATGCATATATGAATTTAATGAATATAAATACAAATCAAACTTGTATGCCCTGTATCAGTGAAATATGCAGGTAAGAGTGTCATTATTTGTATTTCATTAATATGCATATGGATTACTGGGAAGTTTCTTAGAGATGTAATGAATTATATATGGAAATGTTATATGGATTTTAATGATAAACTACGGTGGACCAAATGGCTTTTAGCTGTCAAGGCAAGATCAACGGTAACCTGGTTCCACCAGCAGGGACAGAGAGGTGCGACTGTGTCATGGGAGAGTGCGGTGTCAGTGCCTCGCTTTAGACAACACTTACCCTGGCTGTGTCTCTCTGTAAACATCACTGACCTTGTCTATCTGTCTGTAAACATCACTGACTGTGTCCGTTTCTCTCTGAGAACATCACTGACTGCATCTGTGTGTCTGTAAACATCACTGACTGTGTCTGTGTCTTTCTGTAAACATCGCTGATCTTGTCTGTCTGTATGTCTGTGAACATCACTGACTGTGTCCGTTTCTCTCTGTGAACATCACTGACTGTGTCCGTTTCTCTTTGTGAACCTCACTGACTGTGTCTGTGTGTCTGTAAACATCACTGACTGCGTCTGTGTCTCTCTGTGAACATCACTGACTGTGTCTGTGTCTCTCTGTGAACCTCACTGACTGTGTCTGTGTGTCTGTAAACATCACTGACTGCGTCTGTGTCTCTCTGTGAACATCACTGACTGTGTCTGTGTCTCTCTGTGAACATCACTGACTGTATTTGTCCATTTCATTTGACAGAACTTTGAGCCTGCTCCCATCCAGAACCGGTCTCGACTGGACCAGGTAGAGTATCACTCAGGCAGCTTAGAGTGTGTGAGTGCGTGTGAGCGTTCGTGTGTGTGTGCGTGTGTGTGAGTGCGTGTGTGTGTGTGTGTGTGTGTGTGTGTGCGTGTGAGCGTTTGTGTGTGAGTGAGTGAGTGTGTGTGTGTGTGTGTGTGTGTGTGTGTGTGTGTGTGTGTGTGTGTGTGTGTGTGTGTGTGTGTGTGTGTGTGTGAGTGGTGTGAGTGCGTGTGTGTGTGTGTGTGTGAGTGGTGAGTGCGTGTGAGCGTTCGTGTGTGTGTGTGCGCGTGCGTGCGTTCGTGTGTGAGTGCGTGTGAGCGTTTGTGTGTGTGGTAGGTGCGTGCGTGCGTGCGTGTGTGTGTGAGTGCGTGTGAGCGTTCGTGTGTGTGGTAGGTGTGTGTGTGAGTGTGTGTGAGCATTTGTGTGTGTGGTAGGTGTGTGTGTGAGTGCGTGCGTGCGTGTGTGTGAGCGTTTGTGTGTGTGGTAGGTGTGTGTGTGAGTGTGTGTGAGCGTTTGTGTGTGTGGTAGGTGTGTGTGTGAGTGCGTGCGTGCGTGTGTGTGAGCGTTCGTGTGTGAGTGTGTGTGTGTGTGAGTGTGTGAGTGTGTGTGTGTGTGGTAGGTGTCGGGGGAGGGCCTTGGTGATGATGATGAAAATGAGCTGAAGTACTTATTGCTGTGGTTTAATAATGTCATTCCTCTGAGGAGTAAACACTGAGTGCTGTCCCTTCCCCCATATTCAGGCCACTGCTGTGCGTGCGTGCGTGCGTGCGTGTGTGCGTGCGTGCGTGCGTATGTGTGTGCGTGCGTGCGTGTGTGTTTTGTACAGGGTCCATGTCGGTGGTAGCATGTGTGGGACAATGCTAATGCTAACCCCCCTTTTCTCCCCCTCACAGGAACGCCAAAACAGAAGTAAACAGTAGAAGACTGTACTCTTGGCTCAGTCAACCGTTATTCTAGGACTGACATTTTGAATTTAAAAGAAAAATGAAAAATGAAATTTTTGTTTTGTTTTTGTTTTTTTTTTTTTTTGTTTTTTTTTTTTTCTATTTAATTCCGGTGACGATGGCCAGCGTTGGGAACTCGTGCTTTGTGCTCCAGGTACTCCCTCCTACAGGAACAAAGCAGGTTCATCTATCAAGTAGCTTCTGCCATTTTTTATTTTAGATCCCTTTTATTTCTGTCTCTCTGCCTTTTAGTCTGACTGATTTCAATGTGCTACCCCTCCCACTTTCACCCCCCCTGCTGTATCTCAGGTGTGATCAGGGTTCTGCCACACCTGTACTTGCACCTGGCCACCTACTATTTTGTACAATCAAAAAACCCAGATGTGTTCTAGCCCGTGTGTCCATTAGGGGGCAGTGTGGCAGATGGTGGCTGTGCAGCCACCGCTGGAGAAACTGAGGCAACTGGCTAGAACAGGACAATGGACGATGGAATGACCTATCACAAAATTTTGATGTAAAACTATATTTTTTGAATTATGTATTTCTTGGCATATTACTGTTGTGACAACTTAAAGAAAAAAGTCAATTCAGAAAACACGTGCTGTTATTTTTGCTCTTTAATTTTTCTTTTTTTGGAGCCTTAATAATAATAATTTTTGAAGTGATGAATGGGATGGAAAGTAGAATAATCTTTACTTAAACTATAACAGTACTAGAGAATCAGGGAAAGAGGCTGTCACTGATAAGTGTGTTTTCTGTTCTCGCTCTGTCCTCTGGGAGAGGAGACACTCATGTGTACTGCCTGAGATCTGCCCCCATCTTAAGGATATGACTCCATATAGTTTGTTTTGTTTTGTTTTGTTTTTTTTTTTTATGATGATGTACCTTTTACTGTTTCATGTGCTCCTGCAGGGCCCTCGTCCCTGAGAGTCAGCCAGTCTGAGAAACGTGTAGCACTGCTTTTAAAAACCAATCAGAGGAAAAAGTCAGATTTTTTTTTTTTTTTTATTTGATTTTTTTTTTTTCGATTGGAAAGATGTGGTGATGTAATCGCAGCATTGGAGTGAATTGTTTATAATGTTTGGAGATCACTTTTTTAGTTACATGTCACTTAACATTCTTTCTCTGTCCGCTTGATAAGTTTGTTTTTTTTTGTTGTTTTTTTTTCATTTGTCCTCAGTAATGCTAAGCTTTAATGTAGAACATATAGTAATGGAGAAAGCCTCAAAAAACGTGTAACCTGAAATTAATGTTACTGATTTACTGTCCAGAGTAAGAAAAACAAGAACCAAATAACCATTTCTGTGTGTGATTTCTTTCTCTGTCGTGTGTGTGTGTGTGTGTGTGTGTGTGTGTGTGTGTGTGTGTGAGTGTGAGTGTGAGTGTGAGTGTGAGTGTGAGTGTGAGTGTGTGTGAGTGTGAGTGTGTGTGTGTGTGTGTGTGTGTGTGTGTGTGTGTGTGTGTGTGTGTGAGTGTGTGTGCGAGTGATGGTGACCTCTTGCATTAAGCGGTACTCCATGCTCACATCGTGGGGGGTTGATTTGGAAAGTGAAGCCCGTCTCTCACCACTGCATGGGTTTCAGAATGGACATTTTCCTCTGCTGCCCGGCTTCAGCGCTGATGTGTCATTACAGCTACTTGCCTATAGATGGCACTCACATGTTTTCCCTGGTAGGGCTCAATATATCCAAGCTGCCTTTCTGCTCTTATGGAACACTTCTGACCATCACTGATGTAGCTACTGGTCTGTACAGGGAAACTAATCACATTTTGATCTTGCTTAAAGGTTTGATGAACTTTTATTATCTGGATTCCTTTGATTTCCAGCACCCTAATGACAGTTGAGCCACATGATACTTTATGGGTCTTTGCTGTTACCGTTAGCAGTGTGTCTGCGCTCATGCCTGGGTCTTTGCTGTTAGCGTTAGCAGTGTGTCTGCGCTCATGCCTGGGTCTTTGCTGTTAGCGTTAGCAGTGTGTCTGCACTCATGTCTGGGTCTTTGCTGTTAGCATTAGCAGTGTGTCTGCGCTCATGTCTGGGTCTTTGCTTTTAGCGTTAGCAGTGTGTGCGCTCATGCCTGGGTCTTTGCTTTTAGCGTTAGCAGTGTGTCTGTGCTCATGCCTGGGTCTTTGCTGTTAGCGTTAGCAGTGTGTCTCCGCTTACACCTGGGTCTTCGCTGTTAGCGTTAGCAGTGTGTCTCCGCTTACACCTGGGTCTTCGCTGTTAGCTTCCCCTCCCCAGAGTTTTGGGTTTTTTCATCAAATGAAACTTTTGAATCTGCCAGGTATGACTGAGTGGCCCATGTGACTCCTCATGCTTTATTAGATGATGTCACTTCCTGTACTTCAAAAATGGAGTTGGACAGTGAGCTAAGTGTGAAAATGGACGTGTCAGGGAACATGCAAGGAGTTCAGCTGTGAAAGTCAATTTTCTGCCTTTTTTCTGATTTGCCATGATGTGTTATTGCATGCATCTCAGAGGTGACTCAGCTGTTCTGTGAAGTCACTGAGTGAAGTGAGTGTTACTACTGCACCCAGTCTGCCAAAGTCCTGTGCCTCCACTCCACTCTTGTTTTACGAGGTAACATCTGTGATAGAGTGTGGCTCTGACTCTCAGCCTTGTGTGAGTTTAAACCCAAGCTGCCAGGCTTGACGAGCACGGACCAGGTGTGGACGGTAAGGTGTGGCCGTTCACACACCCTAGTCTGTGCTAAAGCATGCGCTGTAAAAGCTACAGTTACGGTCGTAGAACCCCAAACATTAACCCCTCGCTGTGTTTAGGCAGTCATGTGTTCTGTTTTGTATTGCAGAGCTACCAAGAGTGTGGATTCACTTAAGGCGCATGCGTGTGTGGGATGTGACTGCCGGCACATGCTTGTCGGCCTCTTGATCACGTGGTACTGGCGTAACTGGGGGAAATTCGTCGGGGAGCGCTGTCCGTGGTGCTGACCTCGATCTGATTCATGGCTCTGAAACCCCCCCCCAACCCCAAACCCAGGAAATTGAATTAGCTTTTTTGTTGGTTAGAACCTAGTCAGTGATTGACGGCAGATTGTAGCACCATGTTGTTGTCATGATAAGTCATTCAGCGGTCAATACTACCAACCACGTCAGCATAGTCGTCGTACAGAGTGACCTGGGTTTAAGTTTTATGGTCGCTGGAAAAGTGACCAGTAACATGGATGTAAATAAATGAGAACATTTGTCCTCGCGAAAACAGTCTTTGCGCATGCGGTAGCCCTGCGACGAATTTCAGATCTCACGTTGACTTACCACCTTGCACATGACGCATATTCCTCTACTAAAGATAAAACTGATTAGGGCTTTTTTCTTTAAACTATTTACCTGTTTGTACGGTGTCAATTTTAGGCAAGTCTGTCTTTACCGTGTCCTCGCTCTATCCTCTAGTGAGGTTAATCATGGGAAATATCTGGATGTTTTCCAGAGGGAAATTATGTGTTTTACAACACTAATTAAATTTACAGCTGACCTCGCGAAATTATGCGTAAATTGTGGCTTGGATTACTTATGCGTGAAAACGTCTATGACATTAAATTTGGATTAATTCAGATGAGCATAACCAGTTCGAATGTTAATGGTCGTGCAACATTAGGTTGTATATATTTGTATTTATTTGCGTGTTAAACACAGGGAAGAACATGCCATTTAAAAATAAACAATAATAATGGTTCAATGTTTTAAAAAATGTTGTGAGACAAATGCACTCATGTTTGTTTTGAATGCTTTATGCACGATTGGTCTTATATTACAAACAAAAGCAAGATCATCAACCATCACCCAACGTGCATTATGACGCATTACTCAAAGGCAGGCCAATGGCAGGGCGTACTTCTTGTCAAAGCCAACACACTGTATAGTTTCATAAGTAGCCCTTCTTGGTCCTCAAATTACAACGCCTCCTTTGCGAGGGCTGGATTGTTATCTTAAGTAAAGTATTGTAAATCTACCAGACATTTAGGACGGCGATTTTCGGACTGAATTGTTACTGTTCAAAATATTGGTTCATTATCCAAAAGTGAATAGTTTACACACATTCATGAAAAAAAGCATTTTTGATAGACCCATTTTTTCTGGTATATCTTCATTTATGTCTATCACTGCTTCAACAAACTGCAAATTTTGACACCCAACACCCTTTTTTTTAAAAATATCATGACCGCAAAGCTCATAAACTGTTTAAGACAGTGGTTTGTTGTCTCGCTAGGTGGCGCTGCTTAACATTTAAAAGCTTAAAATGTGAACTGTTTTATTGCTGGCTTTCACCCATTTTATCATCGTCAATAGCAATGGCTCTATTTGTTGCAATAGGCAATGAGCCACCTTAAATCCACCTTAAATCCATGTAGCCCCGTGTCCATGTATTTACAGTACCTCTATATTTTTAATGCAAAATATTATCAATGTAGAGTTCATGTCGGCAGACATAGCAGCTGTTTTAACTTAGAGCTATATTTGATCCACTTATAGAATAGAATTTGGTAAAACCCATATTTCAAGGTCCACTGCGTCCACTTAGCTGCAGGTATTTGTTGGTCATGTTCTACACGTTAGTGTTGATGTCAGATGCGGAGAGGAGAGGAGCAAAAATAATTTGTTTCCTCGGAAGAGACCAATGAAAATCAGTAATGGTTCTCCTGTTCAGGGACAGAACGCACAGACACCCCACACAGCAGACTGAAGGTGGAAGACAGGCATATAAGAAGGCCGCAGGACGCACGTCCCGAGCTGCTTCCGGACATTAACTCATTAAAGCGCAAAATGACTCCTCACTTTCATGTCGACCCTACATTTATTCTTTACTCAGTAATTTGCTGCATTATGTGAGTTTTATTTTAAGTGTATGTTCAAACGCCTTTGCTTCTAAATCTCAGACGGAGCTCTATCCAAAGCCTGCGGTCATCAAGGACAATCCCTTCCATCTCGCAAGCATCTGTCGCTCACGTTTCACACGTGACTTCTATGTGATGTAGTGGAACTGAACCGCACGTGCTATCTTACACACAGCTGAGGTTTACGTTTAGTGTAGATCTATGTCGGGCAAATGTTAGTGAAATTTCAGTTTCGATTACAGTTTCCCCCGCCTGAATTACGAAAACAGTCTAGAATGGGGATCCGTTATTAGGCCTGATCTATATCAGGGTGAACCCTTCCTAATGAAACGCGTGTCATACGGTGAGCTGTCCGAGCCGGTCATCTTAAAGGCGTTTATCCCTGCGATTATCCCAGAAAATGACGTGCTTGAAGTCCCTCTCTTGGCATTCACCGCGTGCCTTAATTGTATGTATATTAAATCAAGGTCCGCGGCGAACACGCAGAGCGGTAACCCTGTATCAAAGACAGCCAAGCCACCTGCAAACACACACACACACACACACACACACACACAGTCCAGTCAAGCAGGACGTCCAAAAGGTGACCGAGGAAGAAGCAGACTCTGCTGGAACGGAGCGTTGCTGAACACAAGCCTGTTTTCGCAGAGACTGCGTTTGTTCAGCGTAGGAGTGAGCCTTCATGATACCTCTCAGCCATCTCAGCACTTGCATCAAACGCTTAAGCCATAAACGAAAAAGTGTGTGGAATAGGCTATCCAATATTCTATAACCTATACACGTTAAAGTCTCATTTATACAAATATTAATGCGACACATGGAAACGATTAATTCGAGAAAAGGTTAATGCTATTATGCTATGTATCTTCTAAATATAGCTACAACTCTGATTACAGAATGTAAAGACTACTCCTTAAGTTCTACAGAACTCCCCATTTGAAGTCACTTCAGAATACAGTAATAGTCAAGAATACAACAATAAAGCCCCGCTCGAGGGACCCTCAAATCCGTCCCCGTTGTATGCTTTTGTAGACATTCGTTTTAAAAAAAAATAGGTGACATAAATATTGGTTTCGCTTTTACAAAAAAAAATCTCTTTTTCTTTCTTCCATGAATACCACGAAGAATGCTACTTTTGAATTCAACCGTGCATTAAAAATAGAAGTGAAGCATCCGGAATGAATGTTTCGCAGTTCAGTCAGGTTGAAAATGCCCAGCTGACTGCATGACCGGGAATGCAGTACTGTAGTTCCCTGCAAACGCCCTCGCGAGGTTCGTCACTGAGGCAGTAGGCTATGCTATCTTTATTGTCGTTTTGCTTGCCGGATGTATTACCATACCTATCGCACTGGGAAAACAAGACAGTTGATTTCTCTCCTTACATAACGTTTATTTCACACAACCTTCTTGTGCCGAATATCCAAACATATGAATATAACAAAGAATATCGTCCGTTATTTTTCCTCCCCGTCTTCTGGATGGAAAAAAACCCTTTCTTCGTCAAACGTCCATCAGCATCCTGCGCGTGCCCCCATCCCTCTCCTCTCCTCTCCTCTTTCCGTCTCTCCTGCTTCTGTAAGCAGGACAGGGACTTGTGCCTTTCGCTTTATCCCATTTTTATCTTGATCGTCCGAGGCAGCAGTTTTTTGGGTCCAGCCCTGTGTTTTTTTCAGCGCCTCTGATCCAGTCTAGCGGATTAGAGAGATCCGTCTTCCCATCCCAGACACGCGCAACCTTCTGCTGATTGGACTCAGCGCGAGAGGATTACATCGGGACATAATGACGTCATGGCCCGAGCCCAAGTTCTTCCCCATTAACCAAATCCTCATCAGCAAGATGTCCTTGAAACCATAGGGGCTGACATTCTGGGTGCCGCAAGACATCAGTGCATGAGCGCAGTTCGCACGAATTATTCACATTTATGTCTGGCAAAACCTTGCGCGTGCGCATGCACACAGCACACACAGTTGCATTTTTTTGCAAATATCTACTACATATAGGTCTATGTACTAACACTCGTGACCAAACACACCAGAAACTGGGGGACTTCAGCCTTTTAGATGACAGAATACTCATATATTGCAAATATAGGCTACTCATTCCGAACCCCGAGGAGCAGGCCTGCCAGCACCTAATGAGATTCAAAGATTCAGAACACCCGAACCTTTAAGCCGCACGCGCACCCAAGCGCGCGCACACTGCACTGTGGGATGGGAGAGATCAGGTGTGGCATTATTTTGGTACATTTACCCGCCTCACAGTTGCGCGCCAGAAAGTATCGATGAGCATGTTAAAAATGATGACTGGCTTTATGAACTGGTGTTTTTAATACACCGATGGCGCCAGAATTTCTAGATTTCCTGGTTGATCAAGGTTATTGTTTTCACCATATATACATTTATATATGAATATATAAATACGATATTACATGCAACGAATCTAACAGATTCGTCTAAAAGATTCGTTGGATATAATGTTTTATTTATTCTGGATATTATAAAGAATTTCGTGTATTTCGAAGATATTTTTGTTAAAGATTGTTTTGAAGAAAAATATTTAAAGTATCTGAGTTCGTATGTACTTATATATACATGTATTCTTATTGTTATTACATGACATGTGATAGTAAATCACAATTAGTTCCTTATATACAATACGTATAAATAAATACACCTATAAATAAATACTAATAACATTTACATATTTTTACAATATAAGATATATAGCAAAATATATGTTTGAATAATTATTGTACGCAAGGAAATAAATGGTCAACTATTTCTGATTTACAGTCAAATGTAATGTATAAACGCAAAAAATACATATCAAATAATGTGTTTTGGATTCGCTAAAACGTAAAACACGTTTAAGACAGATAAAGATGTTGGAGTTGAAATGTTCTCTGTTCTAGTTATGTCGAAGTCCCAAAGGCGCCTATTGAATCCGTATGTTCACGATGTTCTTTAAAAGACTGCATGGATATCTGTTTCATAACAGTGAATAACCAGAAACAAATGGAAACGAGCTTACATTTTGTGCTAAAATAAAAAATTTAAATAAAAATAACATGACTGTCGGTTCAGGATTTTATGATTTCTTGCATGCAGTGCGATTGAAATTCGCTGTCCATGGTTTTGAAGAAAATACCAATCCTTTCAAGTATTTTGGTTAAAGATTTATTTTTCTTTTCTCTTTTTTAATTTCTTACAAATGTACTGATGTCATGGCCATTCTTCTGTGTTTTTACATTACAACATTTATCCGTAATTACCAATTTAACTGAGTTGTTAAAAAGTGTCACTAATCGATATGTATGTGCCCACAAATACAGTTGAAATATGGTTGAGAGGCCTCGTTCGTTGTTTTGTATGGCATGCTGTTTCTTTCCAACCATTAAAACTGAACGGTATTAATACCCATTTTTACAGCATCAACTGTAGTACTGCAGACAGCTAGAATTTCACTTTGTACTTTTATTACTTTTACGAAATACCAAATACATTTACCTCGAAACCTTCAGATTTGTGTCTCGAAAAAAAAATGTCTCAAGATCCCACGACCCAAGCCACCCCACCCCCTTTTTTTTTTTTTTTTTTGGAACAGAACAAAGGCACTGAGTGCAGCAGCGAGTGAAGTATGTTTCAAAGTACAATAGCAGTGTTCTGCGTCAGTTTCCTCAGCCACAGCTGGGTTTGGGCTTTCCAGAATGCAGCGGACATTTCAAACTTACAAAACGCTCTATCTGATACAACCATTACAACTACATTTCACTGAAAAATTGCACCATGCTTGAGGCCTGGAGAAATTAAAAAATCAGAGCCAACCCAACCGTCTTTTTCCTGACGGAGCGCGTAGCAGCTCACAAATGCTTACAGAGAGCACACTGCACATCCAGGCTAAATCAAATGATAAGCATTAAATAGTAGCACAGCCGATATCCTGAGAAAATGAGGACCCACTACAATTGAGCGTGTTCAGTACCTCGAACAAGGCAATTGGTAAAGAGAAGTTACTCCTTTTCCTACACGTGGAACATGGAGGATTTCGCACCCAAATCTCCTCATGGCACCCAGGCGGTCTTGCCTTGATATGAAGATGAAGTCGCTATAGGAGCCAACGGTACATTAATGCAAAGTGCATTTTTAAAAGGCACAGAGATATAGTGAATGCTGACACAGAGCGCTAAACAAACGTGGCCTACGGATCATCTCTTCCAGGCTGATTTTGGATGAGTGTATTCTGCATCCTGAACTGAGTGAAGGAGGAGCTGTCCCGTTGTATTACAATGACACTCAGCCCGGCTCATTCACTCTCTGTCCAACGGTCTTTGGGGGAGCAGAGGCGCCTCGGCGGGGGTCCGAGCCCCCTCATTACGCCTGCACTCCGAACACGCAGTGACCACAATGGCGGGAACAATGAGGGAGCGAGCTGGCTACAGTCATGCAAGGCGAGCGATTGGGCGCCGTAGTTAACAGAAAAATGCGCTTTCATATGTTTAAGATCAGCGGATGTGCACTCATGTCGTTGTTATCCACAGGACCCTAGGGTCAGACCGGGGTGAACATACCAGGGCATGTAGCGCATGCTTTTAGCGCTGTTCGCTGCAGCTTGCTGTGGTGCACTGAGCAGGGAGACGTGTGTCTTCCAAAGGGGTGGACGCAGCTGATATTTTAGCCTTCTTCGCTGCAGGGCGCGTGTGTGTTAGTTAATATGCTATTAAGTCAAAGGATTTCACCTGGAGGAGCCACTCTTAATAGCTTTGAGTATTATTATTATTATTATTATTATTATTATTATTATTTATTGTTGCTAATTTTATATACAGTTTTAAACCTGTGTTCTACCAGAAAAACAGCAGTCAAACGTAGTCTTTTTAATGAAGGAGGCCTAGCCAAGAGGGCAGCAATGTTGTGTGTAATGTGTCTCTATTGAAGATACAAAACACCAAATGAGCCACAACCTGCACAGCATGCAAAACTCCATCTCATTCAGGCTGTGTTTTTGATAATTGTTTTTGTGTGGATTTGAAACCCAGGCTGAGTGTGAGACTGGAGGCCAGGCCGAAAGGAGACCCCTCCCGCTGGTGGGGCTGCTGGAAATGTTGCATTCTGGGATATCATAAGAGGCCAGATAAAATCCTACACATGTAAAAAAATGATACGAAACTGAATTAAAGATCAAATTAATTTACTACTTCCTATAATAATAATAATAATAATAATAATAATAATAATAATGACAACAACATGATGTCACTATTTGAGTGTTTTATTATTATTATTATTATTATTATTATTATTATTATGTTCATTATTGTGTTTATTGTGTTTATTGTTGTGGTTGCCCTTGCTGTTACTTGTTCACATACTGAAGGAGATGACTCTCCATCTCAGTAAGATGTGCAGGCCGTTGCGGAGACTGAGGGATTGCACTGGTTTCCCTGGGAGTCATTTATCTGGAAATGAATGATGAGGCAGAGCTCGGTGCTTTTCCTGGGGAACCCTGCAGCCCAGGGGTCGAAGGTCAGAACATTGCACAGTCCACGTGACCAAGTGCGCAACTGTACTGGATGAATTGATTGTGGTTAAACCATTTTAACAGACACTTAAAATAAAGGCATTTAAAACAACGGTAATTAGCAACATACAACAGATTAAAATGTTTAAGGTTGAAGAATTAAATAATAAAAAAAAACATGTCAAATATTTTTCATGTTTTTTAAAGATTTTAGGAAGGGAATAATGAGGTAGGTTTTTTGTAGCATATTTTGAAGGTTTTGTTCTCGGTTAGCACTTCCAGTCTTACCCCGACAGGCATATGGACGGGGTATACTTCTACAAACATCTTTCAGTTCGCAGGACCTGAAGAGTCCTTGCGCATTGTGTGTTGGAAGTATGGAGAAGCACCGACACAAAAGGAGGCATTGTCCGCTGCAAGCAGTCCCGGGGGCCCGGAAAGCTGTCGTCCACAATCACTATGGCCGGCGATGATTTGAAAGCCAGGGGGCCCACACTAGCACATCCGGAAAAAAAATAAAAGACACACGAAAAAAGGGAAAAGACTTAAAAAATGGTAAGAAGAAATAGGATGGGTGCTTGGTCCTATTCCCTCACGCTCAGGCCTTTCTTTCTCGCACTCCTCCTTCCCGTCTCTCCACACACACGCACACACCAGTCACATAGCCCCCCCAACCCCTCTCCCCCCCCGCCCCTTAACAAGAAAGAGCCCCAATCCCATTGCTGTTTATGAAGACCGACACTCCGACATAGAAAAATGGAATTGAGAAACTATAACTTTACTAACGACCGCCTGTGTATCACAATGTGCGGTTTTTATTCGGCTTTTATCATGTTTTCATATCGGTGACACCGTTTCCAATGCAACAGGTAAGCGCAATATTAAATCAATACAATCATCCGTTAGCGTAGACTAGGTTATCAGAAGTGAGAATGTAGGAAAGAGTAGCATGTGATGACAAGCGGTCGGGCGCTTTATTCTGGTTGAGGTTTAATTTGGGATGCACATCAAGTTAAACTTATACGGCCAGTAAGTCGACGATTTCTTTTGAATGCGTTTTTATTTTTTACTTGCTTTAATTGCATGGTTTGTCACATTCAGTGATGTTTTAAGAAAATGCGCTTGAAGCAAATGTTCATTCTAGAGAGTCAATGACGTAATGTGTGCGTTTGTGTGAGTGAGCAAGCATTTGTGAATAAGATACATTAAATGTAATAATAATCAACCTTTTTAAGATTCATAATAGTTTATTATGATGTTTATTGATGAACATTTATTCAGAAAGCGTACTCAGAAAATCTTCTATACCATTAAAAATGTCCATTCGTAGTTATGCCTTCAGAACATTTCAAAGCATGCACGCAAACATTGCCACAAAGTCATGTACACACCTGTAAACTCAGGCGCCCACGCAGACACACATACACACACATATACCTGGGTGCTTAGGCATAAGCACACACACAGAAACATAGCCATGCACATAGACATGTACACACGTACACGCATGCTCAGGTACGCGGATGTGCACTCATACACACACACTTACCATTATGCCCACACACGACTACACACAGGGACAAAGAAGCACACACACACACTAAATGTGTTCATGAAAAGAAAGTCAGCCGCCCCACCTGTGTGACTGCACCTGTATAAGGCCTGCACAGACTGACATGGACACACCTGGCCCCTGGGTCTGACAGTGCATGGGCTCCATGGCCACATGGGGACAGCATACACAAACCCCCCTTTTAAAATTCATTACAGAAAACTGCCAAATTATGCAGTATCACCCACACACAAAAATAATTTCAGTCCTGCATTGTGAATGATGGAGGTAAAAAAACTTAGGTGCTTGTTGTTTTCAAAATATAAGAGTTAAAAATGATTTAAAATTTTTCTACCAGAGGTGCAGCTGAGTAACTTGAGCCCATGGCCATTGAGACAAAGCCTTGGTTTAATGGTGATGGTCACGTGATCTTAAGTGGTGGTCACGTGACCTCAGATGGACAGTGGTTGTCTGGACTGTAGATCCATGATTAGAGTCAGATTTCTGAAGGAATTCTTTACTCTTTTGCTTTGTCTGTGCATATTGAATAAGCAGAATGGATGTGAATTTGTTTGTGTGTCTGGCCTATTTATAAATATTACTGATGTTATGCAATGAATATGGAGCTAAATATGTCAAACAGCATTAAGCCAGAGGCTGGGGAGTTCTGCCTGACCAGCGCTTTTTAAAGTAGCGCCTGACACAGCAGTATAGGCCTGCCCGCCGAGGCTGTGTGGTGACACGACTCCAAACAACTCACAACAGGTCACTGCTCAGGTCACTCACAGGAGGGGCGCCCCCTGCTGGGGACTGAGCGGGAGGGCGAGTGCAGTTTGGAGGCGCTGCACCACACGGCTGTGGGTTTGAGCCCCGGACCAGGTGAGAGGAACCGATGTGGAATTGTGTACCTGAACAAGGTAGGGGTGTGGCTTTGCGCACCTGAGTGTAATACTGTACTCTTATTTGTCTCTTATCCTGTCCATCAGTTGGCAGGAAGCTTGTTAGTGTGAGACTGTGTGTTGCTGTTGCCCCGGGTCTTAAGACCCAACTCAGCAAATGCCCAGATCTGTCCAGCATCCATCCAGCACTGAGACCTGCAGGGATCTCTCCTCACTGGGACCAGTGCTTACTGATATCCCAGCATCCCTCCAGCACTGAGACCTGCAGGGGTCTCTCCTCACTGGGACCAGTCTCCCAGCATCCTCCAGCACTGAGACCTGCCTCTCCTCACTGGGACCAGTCAGCACTGAGGACCAGTGCTTACTGATATCCCAGCATCCCTCCAGCACTGAGACCTGCAGGGGTCTCTCCTCACTGGGACCAGTGCTTACTGATATCCCAGCATCCCTCCAGCACTGAGACCTGCAGGGATCTCTCCTCACTGGGACCAGTGCCTACTGATATCCCACACAGGGACAGGGCAGCTCAGGCACTGCCCAGTGTCACTGACCGGCTGTGGTTCACACCGGGGTACTTTCTGACACAGGAATTTTTTGGTACTTGCATGGTCACATTTGCTGAGTCAGAAATGATGATGGGAACCCAGTTGCCAAAAATGTTGGATAAGGATAGAGCTGCCTAAGCAAGGCCCCAGGGCAACAGCAGGATCCGATGCAGGGAGAACATTAGCAGCAGGGAGGTGAGTGCGACCGGTTTCACCGGGCAGCGCCAGCTCCTGTACCAGACAGACCCACCCTATAGCCTCCAAAGCCTGAAATGGCTGCTCTGCTTTTTCTCTTCTTAACAATGCCTGCTTCTCCTTTAGCTGAGTAATTAACTTCCAGAATGTTCCATTGTACTTACAAGTGCCCCGCATTCAGTCTGATTCCTGTGTGTTTCAAAGCCTTGTCAGTTCATTAAAAAGAACAATGAAATCGCAATGAATAATTTATAAAGTAGCCCTTTAGTCTGTTAAACACACCTTGTTAATGTCAGCGTTTGTACTGCTAGGGAAGGCGGTGATGCCGACGCACACAAAAGCGAGCTTTTATTTTTAGACCTAATGCAACATTTACAATGACTGGGAGACAGGTTGTTCGGCAAAATGGGCATCGAGCTCAAAAATGCGCTCCTGTTCTGTTAAAACTGTCCTACAAGGTTAAAGTGATTTGTTTCCCTTCAATGGCAAGGTGCTCTCTGACACCCTGCGTATACTCCCCCGTTAGTGCGCCTCCGTTTGCATTTATCAGCGCGCGCGGTTAAACAATGTTAGCGAGTTCACGCCCACTGAACCCCAGGCTAGGCATGTTTCATTAGGAGGGCTGGAGGAAACCAGGGAATTAACCCGATGATGGGGTGAACTGGTCGACCGCGTTAACGAAAAAACGAAAGAAAGGGGCTCGTGAAACGGCCGGGTAATTGTCCCCATGGCCCATCGCGTGGCAGCGAGATTCGTGCGGGGGTCGTTTCAGCGGTGCTCACGAGACGGCTGCAGCTCCTCATTATAGCTCATTGGTTGTGCAGATAGAGTAATGCGCTACCGTCCATTAATACAAATATTACTATACAGTATAAATGATTTGCCACTGATAAAATCATTGCAAGAGGCCTATTACCTTAAAAACCCACAAATACAGAAGAGCTCACACACTGCAGTGATGCATTTCCTAATGAACTGATTTTAAAAATACTGGAGAATCATCTGAAACAATACTTAAGGTAAATAATACATTTGCACTACCACACAAATAATCACATGCCGACTCACTCCCAATAACATACAGATATTACATACTAATGTGAGTGTGTGCTCGTGTATGTGTGTTTGAATGTATGATTTAACTTAATTGTAGTTTTAACTGTTTGATAAATATTTTCTAAAATGAGTGAAAAAGGGTAGAATAGCATCCTTACATTAACATCCGTGCTTTAGACCAGCACCCTGGTCAGGGAGTGTTGATCAGTAAGTCTGTCCCACTGCTGCTCTTAAACTCTTGTGCTTCTCATGTTGTGACTCACTGTAGATAAGAACTGTGATGGACTGTGTAATTTAGGCACAGAAAAATAACATTGGATTTCATTACATTTAAGTAGTCTGGGAAAAAAAGTTACTCTTTAAATGATGCAGAATGCAGTAGATATGAGTGATGCAGAATGCAGTAGATATGAGTGCTGCAGAATGCAGTAGATATGAGTGATGCAGAACGCAGTAGATATGAGTGATGCAGAATGCAGTAGATATGAGTGATGCAGAATGCAGTAGATATGAGTGATGCAGAACGCAGTAGATATGAGTGATGCAGAATGCAGTAGATATTAGTGATGCAGAACGCAGTAGATATGAGTGATGCAGAATGCAGTAGAAATGAGTGATGCAGAATGCAGTAGATATGAGTGATGCAGAATGCAGTAGATATTAGTGATGCAGAATGCAGTAGATATGAGTGATGCAGAATGCAGTAGATATGAGTCATGCAGAATGCAATAGATATAAGTGATGCAGAATGCAGTAGATATGAGTGATGCAGAATGCAGTAGATATGAGTGATGCAGAACGCAGTAGATATGAGTGATGCAGAATGCAGTAGATATGAGTGATGCAGAACGCAGTAGATATGAGTGATGCAGAACGAGATATGAGTGATGCAGAACGCAGTAGATATGAGTGATGCAGAATGCAGTAGATATGAGTGATGCAGAATGCAGTAGATATGAGTGATGCAGAACGCAGTAGATATGAGTGATGCAGAACGCAGTAGATATGAGTGATGCAGAACGCAGTAGATATGAGTGATGCAGAATGCAGTAGATATGAGTGATGCAGAACGCAGTAGATATGAGTGATGCAGAACGCAGTAGATATGAGTGATGCAGAATGCAGTAGATATGCGTGATGCAGAACACAGTAGATATGAGTGATGCAGAATGCAGTAGATATGAGTGATGCAGAATGCAGTAGATATGAGTGATGCAGAACGCAGTAGATATGAGTGATGCAGAATGCAGTAGATATGAGTGATGCAGAATGCAGTAGATATGAGTGATGCAGAATGCAGTAGATATGAGTGATGCAGAATGCAGTAGATATGAGTGATGCAGAATGCAGTAGATATGAGTGATGCAGAACGCTGTAGGTAGGAATATAATACTATTAGTACTGTGAATATTCATTCTGATTCAACTACTAATAACAACAGCAACAATAATAATAATAAAAATAAAAATAGTAATAATAATATGAAGTCCCGGCAGTTCTCTCTGGCACACGCTGCGCCATGGCGGTTTATGGCGCGGTAAAGCGGGTAGTGTTGGCGCTCTGATTGGCAGGCGCAGTGGGCTGCAGAGCGAGCAGCCATTTGGCTCTGCGGTGCAGCAGTGAGACAGGAAGCTGAGAGGAAACAGGCGGCCTCCGAAACTCACATTCATTTATTTAGCACCTTCTTACCTGGCTATGACGTTATGCTTTACTACAGTACAGGAATGTGAGCGCAAATATAGGCAGGGATATGCCATACATAAATGACTGTAAGCACTACCTACATACAGCAGCAACTGACTAAAATATAAAAGCAAAAAAAAGATTGAAAGAGGTTTTCAAATTGTAAGCTGTGACTTTATGTTCCCATTCACGTTTCTGTACGTGTACCACCAGTTTGGCTCAGTGCAGTTTTTCCATTCAATTCCTTTTTTTTTCTGGGACCAAGAAATCACCTCCCCTTTAGTGTGGAAAAAAGCAACAGCAGATACAAACAACAGAACAATTATCAATGAAATTAAAGCAGAAATCTCCAGAGGACCAGAATAGCCCTGTGGTGTTACATGCTGAAGGCGGCGGTTTACTGCAGCTTGTGAAGAGGGGATTATTTTGTGCAGCTTGTATGAGTGTGAGCTGGTGCATGTTTTGTGTTTTATTTATTAAAACACAGTGGATGATTTGATGTGGATGGACCCTGGTTTAGCAGTGCAGTGCATTGTGGGACAGCACGGTCTGCCTGGGCCTGTGCTCGGAGGCTCTGCTGAAGCGACTGCTTGGCGCAGAACGGCAAACGCTCTGACTCATTGGCCATGGAGCGGACCGCTCCCCTGCCTCCGTTACATAACCACGGCCAAACGCTCCGCCGGCTTGCAGGAACCGGGACACTCCCATGGTTTGTGTTGTTCTGTGCCGCTGGTGATATGCGTCTCTCTGCAGACTGAGGGAGGTTGGTCTTTGCAGGTTACAGGACAGAAAAATAGAAGAGCTTCTCTGACCTGAGTGAAATCACCCTGTGTTTGAAGTTGCACAGGAAAAATGAACTCCTGTAAAATCACACTGTGCCACACAGTCTGAGTAAGAGCGAATTAACACTAACGCCATCATGTAGAATTACACCACATTCAATTGTGAGGTTACACTGTGAACTCACACTGAGATCATGCTGTGGAATCACACTCTGTAAACACACACTGCAGCGAAAGTTTAGAGTTAAATGGCACATGAAGCAGAATAGAATAGCAGGCAGAAACCTCGGACAGATGAAAGGCAGTTTGTTAAAGTGATGTGGATCTCAGTACGAGGCAGAAACAGATCTGGTAAATGGTGGGGCTATATGCACCTGTGTGAAAGTCAGGCTGAGGTGGAGAGACACTGTTTTTTATTGTGAGGCAGAAGCAAATCTCATCCAAAGAAAAGCGCAGCTGAAAGATCTCCAGCAGTGCAGATGAGACAGTATGGACTGCAGAAAGAACTCCAGCTGTGCAGCCTGAAACAGTGCGGACTGCAGAAAGAGCTCCAGCTGCGCAGCTGAAACAGTGCGGGCTGCAGGGTCAGCAGGGGCCAGTCTCCAGAGCCCCTCAGTGAGGTAATGGATCACACATGTATACGTGATTGCTCTGGCAGTGAAGGTTGGGGGGGTCTGTAATAGTGTGGGGTGCATTTTCCTGGCATGGTTTTGGGGGCACTAAAGGGTAGATTGACAGCAGGCGTTATGTGTAATGTGCCTGAGTGATCATTTGACCTCGTGTTTCGGCACTTCCCCTTGCAGAGGGGTGGGTTTGGACCCAGCACTCTTAGCTGCATGAACCAAACCTGCACCCAACACCTCTTTATTCCGACCAGCCAAGCACCTATGGACACTGCACAGAGCTAGCAGGATATGCTGTTAGGATATGGAGTTCTGTTATGTTGGACACTGCACAGAGCTAGCAGGATATGAGTTCTGTTATGTTACTAAAAATTGTATTTATGAGGGAGAGACTTCCTGAAAGCAGCAGCTTTGAACCACAGCCAAAGGTTTTCACTTTTTCAATCAGTTTGATCAATTTAATCAATTAAGAACTGAGACTGCAATTGAGCAGTTAAGACCCGAGTGAGAGTAGAGAGTAGGTTAAACAGCTCTCTGATGTACAGTGGGATGGATGAAGAGCAGCCCTGAGCCAGGCCCATTAGACACGGCTACAGTGAGTCACTGCGATCCAGTGTGAAACTGCAGAGTCACTGTGATCCAGTGTAAAACTGCAGAGTCACTGTGATCCAGTGTGAAACTGCAGAGTCACTGTGATCCAGTGTAAAACTGCCGAGTCACTGTGATCCAGTGTAAAACTGCAGTGTCACTGTGATCAGTGTAAAACTGCAGAGTCACTGCGATCCAGTGTAAAACTGCAGAGTCACTGCGATCCAGTGTAAAACTGCAGAGTCACTGTGATCCAGTGTAAAACTGCAGTGTCACTGTGATCCAGTGTAAAAATGCAGAGTCACTGTGATCCAGTGTAAAACTGCAGAGTCACTGTGATCCAGTGTAAAACTGCAGAGTCACTGTGATCCAGTGTAAAAATGCAGTGTCACTGTGATCCAGTGTAAAAATGCAGAGTCACTGTGATCCAGTGTAAAACTGCAGAGTCACTGGTCACTGAGGCACCAGACATGAAGCCAGGAAACAGCAGGGAAGAAACACAAACAGTGAAAATTAAAATGGTAACATTTAAGAAATAATACCATCAAGGAGTCTTAGGAAGCTACAGCAGAGAGAGGGGTACGGAAGCAGCCTGCAGAAGGGTGGAGGGGTGTGTACCCCCATAATTTAGTTTATAGATTTAGCACCAATAAAAACCTAGAAATGAAAAAGCTAGATATAACCAGCTGATCAAAAACAAACTAAAAGTAAACACAAAGCATTTTAAATCTGGCAGAGTAGATACTGTATATAAAGGGCTCTGGCCCAATAGGGTGCGTGATGGCTCATTACAGGAGGGCTAATGGCCAATCCTGAGGCTCCTTGTACACTGGGACACTCTGAGAAGCCTGCCCCCCCCTTCTCTTCCTGATAATCACGCATGCCTCCACAGCCCCCACTGCACTGGCATAAAATCCTCTGGCTTCAGTCTCCATGATTGGACCAGCTGCTCCACTTTAGCTCACCATGGCAACCATAACCTGGTTGCCTGGCAACAGTGGGTTTTTTTGGGCTCCCCCCACACCCCCACCCCACCCAGGCCTGCGCAGGCCGGGCTGAATAAAGGGAACGGGGGGAGGCCGCTGAAATTCCTCTGCACTGCCAGGTGTGGATGCTGCAGCCCATGAAAGAGGCAGTGCATGTCCCAGGGTGGCTGCGTGTTCGAGTCCAGGCACAACTGACTGTGCTTTGTCCCATTCGGCCAGGGCGGACCACACCATCCCACAACAACAAAAGCGCAGTCCCTGCAGTAAAATGTTGCATAATGATTTCCCTGTACTTTTTCACTGTAAGACTGGGCTACAGTGTACTATAACACTTAACGTATAACTGGTGGCTCAGTTAGGGCTGTGCAGGTCTCATCCTGTGCTGGGGCTGTTCTCCTGTGCAGGTCTCAGCCTGTGCTGGGGCTGTTCTCCTGTGCAGGTCCCAGCCTGTGCTGGGGCTGTTCTCCTGTGCAGGTCTCAGCCTGTGCTGGGGCTGTTCTCCTGTGCAGGTCTCAGCCTGTGCTGGGGCTGTTCTCCTGTGCAGGTCTCAGCCTGTGCTGGGCCTGTTCTCCTGTGCAGGTCTCAGTCTGTGCTGGGCCTGTTCTCCTGTGCAGGTCTCAGCCTGTGCTGGGGCTGTTCTCCTGTGCAGGTCTCAGTCTGTGCTGGGGCTGTTCTCCTGTGCAGGTCTCAGCCTGTGCTGGGGCTGTTCTCCTGTGCAGGTCTCAGTCTGTGCTGGGGCTGTTCTCCTGTGCAGGTCTCAGTCTGTGCTGGGGCTGTTCTCCTGTGCAGGTCTCAGCCTGTGCTGGGGCTGTTCTCCTGTGCAGGTCTCAGCCTGTGCTGGGGCTGTTCTCCTGTGCAGGTCTCAGCCTGTGCTGGCATTGTTCTCCTGTGCAGGTCTCAGCCTGTGCTGGGCCTGTTCTCCTGTGCAGGTCTCAGCCTGTGCTGGGGCTGTTCTCCTGTGCAGGTCTCAGTCTGTGCTGGGGCTGTTCTCCTGTGCAGGTCTCAGTCTGTGCTGGGCCTGTTCTCCTGTGCAGGTCTCAGCCTGTGCTGGGGCTGTTCTCCTGTGCAGGTCTCAGTCTGTGCTGGGGCTGTTCTCCTGTGCAGGTCTCAGCCTGTGCTGAGGCTGTTCTCCTGTGCAGGCTTCAGCCTGTGCTGGCATTGTTCTCCTGTGCAGGTCTCAGCCTGTGCTGGGCCTGTTGTTCTGCAGTGAGAGGTTTATTATGTAAGCCCTCTACAGTTTCACACAGAGAGAAACACAGGGAGAGCGGGAGCTCTGTGTTTAAGTGTTTACATCCATTCTGTCCCTTTCCTGGTGAGGGTACAAATGCGCCCAAATGTAAATGTCATAGTCTGAGATTTAATACGCAATAAAATCATCATAAATATCTCTCTTTAATCAAGCAGCCTGCAGGAGGCCGCTGCTTCTCAGTACTTGTCCGAGTTTCTTACCCTTTATTGAAGTTCCAAGCAGAGTGTCCACAAATCTGTGCAGAGAAGCGTTCTGCACTGCCTGTGTTAATCACCATGCTGTGTGATTATAATTACACCACTGCTGCTTAAACCAGCTCCCTGACATCTTCAGTGTGCAGGGATGGTGTTCCTGTGTGTGTGTGTGTGTGTGTGTGTGTGTGTGTGTGTGTGTGTGTGTGTGTGTGTGTGTGTGTGTGTGTGTGTGTGTGTGTGTGTGTGTGTGTGTGTGTGTGAGTGTGTGTGTGTGTGTGAGTGTGTGTGTGTGAGTGCGTGTGTGTGTGTGTGTGTGTGTGTGTGTGTGTGTGTGTGTGAGTGTGTGTGTGTGTGTGTGTGTGTGTGCTTGTGAGTGTCTGTGTGTGTGTGTGTGTGTGTGTGTGTGAGTGTGTGTGTGCGTGTGTGTGTGTGTGTGTGTGTGTGTGTATGTGCGTGTGTGTGAGTGTGAGTGTGTGAGTGAGTGTGTGTGTGTGTGTGTGTGTGTGTGTGTGTGTGTGTGTGTGTGTGTGTGTGTGTGTGTGTGTGTGAGTGAGTGAGTGAGTGTGTGTGAGTGTGAGTGAGTGTGAGTGAGTGTGTGTGTGCATGTGTTTAATTCATTTTGACTGACGTTGAGAGGTTGGAAGGTCGTTGGCGCTGATCCTGGGGATGTCAGTGGGGTTTAGTCCATTAATGTAGCCAGGTTCTTACCAGCAGCAGTGTCTAAACACACCCTAACGGACACGAGATTACACCGGGATTAACGCGTGTAATCTGCGCTCACCGCGCCCATTGGATGATATTCCTGTTACAAACGGCAAACCTAGCGAGCGGATTTATAGTGATAATGGCTCCCAGAACACAACAAACGATGTATTTATTTTCAAGGGCCAAGAAGAATACATTTGTATTAATCACTCCCTATTTTTAATTAGCATAATCACTTGATCGAGGTTTTCATCTCCCTCTGTTTGTCTGTCTCCCTCTGTCTTGTTTCGCCCTTTATCTGCTCGGTTTTTTTGTTGCTTCTGCCTAAGTGCCTTTTGTGCAGGAAGGGAGAACGGTTCACACTGGGGTGATGAACTGTGGAAGTCTGAGGCTGCTCTGTGAGGCCTGGCGGCAGATGGCCGCACAGTCTGGGTGAACCGCCACCTTGAGCTCTGACGTGCAGCGCTCTGAATGACCACAGGGAGCACACAGTGCTCACAGTGACTGGCCGAGAGGGACAGGCACTGAGCCGCACACAGTGACCGGCCGAGAGGGACAGGCACTGAGCCGCACACAGTGACCGGCCGAGAGGGACAGGCACTGAGCCACACACAGTGACCGTCCGAGAGGGACAGGCACTGAGCCGCACACAGTGACCGTCCGAGAGGGACAGGCACTGAGCCGCACACAGTGACCGGCAGACAGGGGGACAGACACTGAGCTGCACACAGTGACCGGTAGAGAGGGGGACAGGCACTGAGCAGCACACAGTGAAATAAATGATTCAATATATATTGTTCCTCAAAATAAAACACAAATAAGTGCATATCCCATATAATGTATGTTAATGTAGGCAAGAAAATATTTTTAATTTGAGCAAATTTATACAATTTCATAGTATTTAAATGGTCACAGGTGGACTCAGTCACACCGGCAGAAGCTGTGTGACTCTTATGAATGCATTTCATTACTTCCTTTACAGACAGGAAATGAGTCAGTCCTCCTCACTTTCTGACAGGCGCTGTCGCAGAAGACTCACGAAAGCACGTCAACAGGATGCATGCAGAAAACAACAGCCTGGGTTAAAATTAGTGCAACATCACACCTAATTAAAAACATTCTGACATGAAATTCATTCTATTCATAATTAAGGGTTTTTTTTAGGGAGACACTGCTTCAATGTGAGTAATTCTTTGCAAACAAAACATCCAGTAGATGCAATAGTTGCTAATAACATTGATCACATAGAAAGTTCAGTATTGATCATGGCTGCAGAGAGATCAGTGCCTCGAGTCCACAGTGTGCAGGTCTGCGCTGACCTCACTGCCCAAAGGCCAGTCTGGACTCATGCTGTCTGACTTGCGCCAGCTGCGCATGGAGCGCAGCCGGACACACAACATAAACAGCAGATGAGAGAGCAAGTTAATGCTCTCAAATCCACAGAGGATTCAGCACTGAAGGAACAGACTTAAAAATACAAAAATACATTCCACACTGGGAAAGATTGGAAAAATAACATCAAATTCGTTCTACAAATCAGCTAAACTATCTGTTTTTTTGTAATACCATTCCAGATGACTGTTATGCAACGGCATTCATTGAGAACATTTTGCAATGTTCTCACAGTCTCACGGAGAGAATGTCCTCCTGGTTTCAAGAGGTGGATCTGACCTGGCAGCCATTACGAGGGAAAGGAATGCTGGGACTGATCTCCCAACTGCCCCAGCACTGCAGGGGCCAATCAAAACACAGGAAATTAGGCAATCATCATCTGTGATTGGTGGAGGAAAATAACAGACAATGAGGCTATGCTAAAGTTTGCTAGCTCTAAATATTATCAGACTAATCAAAAAATAAAGAGTAATTCCATCTGATAACAAGAAATGCCACAAAGAGAACATGCATATTGAATGATGCGATGTGACCGGGTGTTATGACAGTTTCCATTCTGTAGCTTTGAGTCTGTCACTGCACATCCTTAGCTCATGTCATTTCCTGTCATTTGACAGGGCTGTTTTTAAAATATTTCTCATCCCCCCTCATGTTGCCTTCGACATCATTTGGCAGCCAGGGTATGGAGAGGATCAGTGGTTTTACCTGGCGTGTAAATGGAGAGGATCAGTGGTTTTACCTGGCGTGTAAACAGAGCGGATCAGTGGTTTTACCTGGCGTGTAAACAGAGCGGATCAGTGGTTTTACCTGGCGTGTAAATGGAGAGGATCAGTGGTTTTACCTGGCGTGTAAATGGAGAGGATCAGTGGTTTTACCTGGCGTGTAAACAGAGAGGATCAGTGGTTTTACCTGCGTGTAAACAGAGCGGATCAGTGGTTTTACCTGGCGTGTAAATGGAGAGGATCAGTGGTTTTACCTGGCGTGTAAATGGAGAGGATCAGTGGTTTTACCTGGTGTGTAAATGGAGAGGATCAGTGGTTTTACCTGGCGTGTAAACGGAGAGGATCAGTGGTTTTACCTGGCGTGTAAACGGAGAGGATCAGTGGTTTTACCTGGCGTGTAAATGGAGAGGATCAGTGGTTTTACCTGGCGTGTAAACAGAGAGGATCAGTGGTTTTACCTGGCGTGTAAATGGAGAGGATCAGTGGTTTTACCTGGCGTGTAAACGGAGCGGATCAGTGGTTTTACCTGGCGTGTAAATGGAGCGAGGATCAGTGGTTTTACCTGGCGTGTAAATGGAGAGGATCAGTGGTTTTACCTGGCGTGTAAATGGAGAGGATCAGTGGTTTTACCTGGCGTGTAAATGGAGAGGATCAGTGGTTTTACCTGGCGTGTAAATGGAGAGGATCAGTGGTTTTACCTGGCGTGTAAATGGAGAGGATCAGTGGTTTTACCTGCCATGTACACAGATATGCGTTATTGCGCTTTGCTGGCCTGACTGGAGGTGAGAAATGATCTGGCCGCTAGCGGCATCTCTTTTAGCATATAATAAACACGCAATCCCGCTTGGCCATGTCTCTGTCTCTTGCTTAAATAAACGATCGTCTGTTTCCAGACGCGCCTCCATCCCTCATTAAGCTCACAAAAAAGCATCAGCAAACGCAGAGCTTCCTCATCATTAATTTATATGTTTATGTGTATATCATTTTAGAATATTTTATATGCTGGGAAACATTATTGGTCTTTCCAGAGGAAAATGAATCAGACTCTCTCGCTGTCAGGACACTGGACTCGTTTAATGATCAATTACGCAGATGAGGGTGAGCCACAGGATCCAACACAGACGGGCACAGATCGCTTCGCACGTTTATTCTGTGGAGCTGAAGAATTTACATTAACTAGAGGTGCTGTCTTCTGTATCCTCTGTGCACAAAGCAAAAGATGAACTTGTTAAAACTGTTTGCTGTTTAGTACAGATACAGAACAAAAAAACTGAAACACATAACTGGTTGTTGCTCTGCCATTCTGCCTCCTCTTGTGTCACATTTAAATTTGGGATCAACTGATCTACTGTCGTTTTGCGCTTACGCACAGAAAAACACTCAATAAAACGGCTCCTCGGTACTTGGTACGGCGCCGAAACTCTGCGACCATTTATGACCATGTGGTACCAGACACTGATATGTCCCAATTACAAACTATTAAGCAGCCATCCAGCGCTATATGACTCTTAATCGTTCTGTAAAATATCAAACGGTTCCTTAAAGAAATGTTTCCACAAAGATCATCAGTACAGAACCATTTTTCTTCTGCGTTCTCCTGCTGTCTTCTTTTCTATGATGATTTGCCCTCAGATTTCCATGGCGACACCACCTTAGACACTGTTGCTAGTGAAACATCAGCAGTTGCTTGTGTTGAGCCATGTTGGTCACTGAAGCTGCTGTTAAAAGAAACACGACATTAAGGCCTGTGTCAAAGCTACTGATGCATTCTCTGTCAGCCATGTTGGAAATACGCACATGGAGAAACACTATTCTCTCCTCAAAAAACCAAACAAAGAGCTGCTGTATCTGGCTAAATCTTGTGCTATATGTGGTGAAATCACCCACGTTTGTGTGAGATGGCCAAGGCACACATCTCTCAACAAAACACAGAAAAGGGACAGAAAATAATAAATAAATAATATTCAAAGGATGAGGTGTCAGGAACGTTTGCCATCATCATCCCGGAATGCTCCCTAATGTCAGCCTTTCTGCTCTTTAGCTCACATCACTCTGCCTCCATCTCAGAAATATCGCTCTCTATCCTCTCTCATGTTAGTCCTGGCCATGTCCAACACAGATGTAATTGCCGGCTGAAATTGGACCTGACGTGCAATCTCATTGGAGTATGAATCCCCTGTGTGGTGAGGGGTCAGGGGTCAGAGGTCACTGGTCATGAACCAGTGGTTATCAAACTGGTGTGATAAACAGCCACCTGTGTGCTCTCAGGTAATGGGTGTGATAAACACCTACCTGTGTGCTCTCAGGTTATGGGTGTGATAAACACCTACCTGTGAGCTCTCAGGTTATGGGTGTGATAAACACCTACCTGTGCGCTCTCAGGTTATGGGTGTGATAAACACCTACCTGTGCGCTCTCAGGTAATGGGTGTGATAAACACCTACCTGTGTGCTCTCAGGTTATGGGTGTGATAAACACCTACCTGTGTGTTATCAGGTAATGGGTGTGATAAACACCTACCTGTGTGCTCTCAGGTTATGGGTGTGATAAACACCTACCTGTGTGCTCTCAGGTAATGGGTGTGATAAACACCTACCTGTGTGCTCTCAGGTTATGGGTGTGATAAACAGCCACCTGTGTGCTCTCAGGTTATGGGTGTGATAAACACCTACCTGTGTGCTCTCAGGTTATGGGTGTGATAAACACCTACCTGTGTGCTCTCAGGTTATGGGTGTGATAAACACCTACCTGTGTGTTATCAGGTAATGGGTGTTATAAAACATTAAGCTAATCACACAAATCCAGCGATACTCACCAGGCTGCGTAGCCACACTCTAGCTGGGCGGTGGACATATCCTAGGCTGCGTAGCCACACTCTAGCTGGGCGGTGGACATATCCCAGGCTGCGTAGCCACACTCTAGCTGGGCGGTGGACATATCCTGTAACAGGGTGATATAATTATATTAATATCTCCCTGCAGGAGGAAGAGCTGACAGAGCAGAAAGCTGGACTACAGCCCATGAGAAAGGGAGAGAGAGGGAGAGAGAGAGAGATGACAGCTCTGTAGAAAGAGACTCATCCTGTCAATACAGTCAGCCTGCCAGGTTACCATGGAAACTAGGATATGGTTTTTATTATTTTAGGCAAGGTCTTCAACATGTTCATGTATGAGATGTGGTACATCTAATAATAATAATAATAATAATAATAATAATAATAATAATAATAATAATGTGAATAATAATGCTTGTGTTAGTAATGTATGTGTGAGCACATGCTTGTGTATGAAAGTGTGTGTGTGTGTGTGTGTGTGTGTGTGTGTGTGTGTGTGTGTGTGTGTGTGTGTGTGTGTGTGTATTTGGGGACACCTGTGCAACAGGTGAAGGAAGGAAAGGCAGGTGGTGGAAGTGAAATATGTATGAAGGGCATGGCTTTCACAGCAGGGGGTATGAGGGGCTGTGGCTTTCACAGCAGGGGGTATGAGGGGCTGTGACTTTCACAGCAGGGGGTATGAGGGGCGTGACTTTCACAGCAGGGGGTATGAGGGGCTGTGACTTTCACAGCAGGGGGTATGAGGAGGGCCGTAACTTTCACAGCAGGGGGTATGAGGGGCCGTAACTTTCACAGCAGGGGGTATGAGGGGCGTGACTTTCACAGCAGGGGTATGAGGGGCGTGACTTTCACAGCAGGGGGTATGAGGGGCGTGACTTTCACAGCAGGGGGTATGAGGGGCCGTAACTTTCACAGCAGGGGGTATGAGGGGCGTAACTTTCACAGCAGGGGTATGAGGGGCGTGACTTTCACAGCAGGGGGTATGAGGGGCGTGATGAGGGGCTGTGACTTTCACAGCAGGGGGTATGAGGGGCGTGAACTTTCACAGCAGGGGGTATGAGGGGCATTAACTTTCACAGCAGGGGGTATGAGGGGCGTGACTTTCACAGCAGGGGGTATGAAGGCCGTAACTTTCACAGCAGGGGGTATGAGGGGCGATACCTTTCACAGCAGGGGGTATGAGGGGCATTAACTTTCACAGCAGGGGGTATGAGGGGCATTAACTTTCACAGCAGGGGGTATGAGGGGCGTGACTTTCACAGCAGGGGGTATGAGGGGCATGACTTTCACAGCAGGGGGTATGAGGGGCTGTGACTTTCACAGCAGGGGGTATGAGGGGCGTAACTTTCACAGCAGGGGGTATGAGGGGCGTGGCTTTCACAGCAGGGGGTATGAGGGGCTGGCTTTCACAGCAGGGGGTATGAGGGGCCGTAACTTTCACAGCAGGGGGTATGAGGGGCCGTGACTTTCACAGCAGGGGGTATGAGGGGCGTGACTTTCACAGCAGGGGGTATGAGGGGCCATAACTTTCACAGCAGGGGGTATGAGGGGCGTGACTTTCACAGCAGGGGGTATGAGGGGCATTAACTTTCACAGCAGGGGGTATGAGGGGCGTGACTTTCACAGCAGGGGGTATGAGGGGCTGTGACTTTCACAGCAGGGGGTATGAGGGGCAGCAGGGGGTATGAGGGGCATTAACTTTCACAGCAGGGGTATGAGGGGCAGGGGGTATGAGGGGCCGTGAGGGGCATTAACTTTCACAGCAGGGGGTATGAGGGGCGTGGCTTTCACAGCAGGGGGTATGAGGGGCTGTGACTTTCACAGCAGGGGGTATGAGGGGCAGGGGGTATGAGGGGCTGTGACTTTCACAGCAGGGGGTATGAAGGGCCGTAACTTTCACAGCAGGGGTATGAGGGGCCTTTCACAGCAGGGGGTATGAGGGGCGTGACTTTCACAGCAGGGGGTATGAGGGGCTGTGACTTTCACAGCAGGGGGTATGAGGGGCCGTGCTAGGCCTGTAGGCCAGCCAGCAGGTCCGTGAATGCAGACACCTGGACGCCTTCTGATGGACTCTGACTGGAATGCAAGCAAAAATACTGTGATGCTTTTTAAGAATTAAGAACATTTTCTGAAGAAAAGAAACTGTTTTCTTAAAAAAAAACACTGATCAAAAGAAGTAATTACTCCTCCTCTCTAATTTAAGCAATTTTGATGTGACTTTAATTCAGAACGTTTAGAGCTCCTACACAGGATTCTATCGTTTTTCTCGCTTTTGTCACTTCAAAAACAGTTATTAACGAAGGAATTGCAATCCTCTCTTGAATTAATTGGTTTATTTTCACAAAGCTTTTTGTGTCTTCAGCAAAGAACTGAGATTTTAATCTTTATTACAGAGTAGGTGTACGACGACCTGCCGCTTGGCAAGGACAACGAGGGAATTAAAATCATCTGCAAGACTGTGCAAAAAAGTGCCTCCTGTACCAGGGAGGAAAGTTTCTTTGAGAATTGGCCTTACCTGAGAATGAGCCTTATCTGAGATAATGAGATGCCAGAGAGGTGAAAACTAAATGAAGGACACAGAGAGATCACGCACACAAAGAAAGCAGCTGTCCTTGGGAAGGCACCATTGTTTATTAGAAAATGGTGTTTCTGATTTTTTTTAACAACATCCAGTAACACATCAATCTGTGCAGTAGAACAACTGCTTTCAAAGCACATTATTAAGTTGCTTATTAAACATTAGTAATTTGTTTATGAATCATTATGTATGATTTGTTTGTGTGTTTGTAACAGTGGTAAATTGAACATTTGTCTTTGAAAGCAGAAGCCGTGGGCACAGTCCTCTGTGGTGCTTTGTTCCCTCACAGAGATTCACCTTTGTGGCACTCATAAACAAATCAAAATGCCAGTCTGTTTAACTGTTCACAGATTTCTTACAACAATCTTTCTTTTTCTCTCCCTCTCTGTCTTTCTCCCGAGTTTAAATTTCAAATTCATACTCTCCCTCTCTCTCTCCCTCCCTCCCCCTCCATCTCTCTCTTTCAGGATGTGTTATTAAAGATTAATAAACACATATAAATATCAAGATGTGTAATTAAAGTTTAATAAACACACATAAGTCTCACATCCTCTCTTCCTCTATCCCTGCCTCTTCCAGTCCCTCTTTCTCTCTCTCTTCCCCTCCTCCTCTCTATTTCCTCTCCCTCCCTCTCTCTCCCTGTGAGACTGTGAGAACTTGTCCGTTTAACACACAGACCCAACACTACGCCGTCACTGTGAGAACCGGCCCGGTTAACACACAGACCCAACGCTACGCCGTCACTGTGAGAACCGGCCCGGTTAACACACAGACCCAACGCTACGCCGTCACTGTGAGAACCGGCCCGGTTAACACACAGACCCAACGCTATGCCGACACTGTGAGAACTGGCCCGGTTAGCACACAGACCCAACTCTACGCAGACACTGTGAGAACTGGCCCGGTTAGCACACAGACCCAACTCTACGCAGACACTGTGAGAACCGGCCCGGTTAACACACAGACCCAACTCTACGCAGACACTGTGAGAACTGGCCCGGTTAGCACACAGACCCAACTCTACACAGACACTGTGAGAACTGGCCCGGTTAGCACACAGACCCAACGCTACGCCGACACTGTTAGAACGTCTCAGCATGTTTTCATTTCCCCCTCACTGTAATTACCTGTGTAGTATCTTGGGCCGTTGGCATGACGACGCCCGCCCAGCTTTTGTCTCACTCCCAGATCGAGCCGTTCGTTCCCCTCCTTCTCAGCAAGTAATTTGGCTGTCAGAAGACCTGCAATCACGGTGAAAAACATGCCAAGACAGCAGCCCCCGTGCCAAAATATGTGCAGAGAAAACTGAAAAAACCATTTGAGTGCGCAGCCTCCCCTCCACACGCTTTTCATACATCACACCACACTCAGGCCCCTTTACACAGTCTTGGCTAGGCATTGATCCTGCAACCTCTAAGTTACCCGACCACTGCCCTAACCATTACACTGCACTGCAACCATATTCTCCCATGATGTCCCATTGCCCTTACAGGCCAGTTTCCTCACTGCAGTGTGATGTATCATTCTGGCCTCAGGCTTGGTCAGGGTGCAGCGTGCTGAAGTAAACGTTGCACTCCTGATAGCTATAAATATAGCAGGCAGCTGGGTAATCTACACTGCACTGAACCGCAGGCATGACCAGCTCTGCGCAGCAGGAACTGAGCGCTGTTCCCTCATGCTGGCAGGTCTCACTTCATTTCACCTGACTGACACTCAAACATTGGCCCAATGGTTAGGCACCTCACTCAGGGTGCTACAGCAGTGTCCCACCCAGAAAGTGAGCCTGCAGCCCTGGGATTACGAGCACTGCTCTCTAAGCTGTGTCCTGACATGGCAGGGGTGACCTTGTGTGTGAGCAGAGCCCAGGAATCACATGCCACCATGTTAGCTACACACTCAGTCTCTGGGTTTGTGGGGTTCAGATTGTTGGGGTCACTGGGTTTGTGGGGTTAAGATTGTTGGGGTCACTGGGTTTGTGGGGTTCAGATTGTTGGGGTCACTGGGTTTGTGGGGTTCAGATTGTTGGGGTCACTGGGTTTGTGGGGTTCAGATTGTTGGGGTCACTGGGTTTGTGGGTCTCTGGTGTGAAGGTTCATGATGGAGGAAACCGTAGCCGGCTTTGTGTGGGGGAACCCCACCCACCTCATGACAAAGACCCAGGGTCACCATGAAAAGCAGAGCCAGCATCACTAAGGTGGAGCACTTGGAAACCCAGCGTTGCTGAGCAACCCCATCCATTCTTTTTCGTTGCCGTGGCAGGTCCTGACCCCTCACTGTTCAAAGGAGCTGCAACTTGAAAACGCAAATTACAGTGAAAGGGTGACGACCCAGTGTGTATATATTACCACATGTTCACTCCTCCTCTCTCCCATACCCACAGCTGTGTCATTAAGAGTAGCATCGGAGAACACCGGTACAAGGTCTCACAGTATTTCCGGCAGAAATGATTGCGCATCAACAGAAAAGAGAGAAAACGGAGCTGAAAAAACACAGCTGAACATCTGATGCCAGATTTTTTTTGTAATTCCCTCTGGTCTGCTGTCTGACGTGCTGTTCTTTTTCCTCTCTTGTGTGGGAGAACATGGGAGTGGATAGCTGTACGACGCACAGACCAGAGCAGGGTGAGCGAACAGGGAAAGGTTCTGTCTGATTGGGCTTAGGGTGAGCGAGCAGGGAAAGGTTCTGTCTGATTGGGCTTAGGGTGAGCGAGCAGGGAAAGGTTCTGTCTGATTGGGCTTTGTGTGAGTGAGCAGGGAAAGGTTCTGTCTGATTGGGCTTAGGGTGAGCGAGCAGGGAAAGGTTCTGTCTGATTGGGCTTAGGGTGAGTGAGCAGGGAAAGGTTCTGTGTGATTGGGCTTAGGGTGAGCGAGCAGGGAAAGGTTCTGTCTGATTGGGCTTAGGGTGAGCGAGCAGGGAAAGGTTCTGTCTGATTGGGCTTAGGGTGAGCGAGCAGGGAAAGGTTCTGTCTGATTGGGCTTAGGGTGAGCGAGCAGGGAAAGGTTCTGTCTGATTGGGCTTAGGGTGAGCGAGCAGGGAAAGGTTCTGTCTGATTGGGCTTAGGGTGAGCGAGCAGGGAAAGGTTCTGTCTGATTGGGCTTAGGTGAGTGGCAGGAAAGGTTCTGTCTGATTGGGCTTAGGGTGAGCGAGCAGGGAAAGGTTCTGTGATTGGGCTTAGGTTCTGTCTGATTGGGCTTAGGGTGAGCGAGCAGGGAAAGGTTCTGTCTGATTGGGCTTAGGGTGAGTGAGCAGGGAAAGGTTCTGTCTGATTGGGCTTAGGGTGAGTGAGCAGGGAAAGGTTCTGTCTGATTGGGCTTAGGGTGAGCGAGCAGGGAAAGGTTCTGTCTGATTGGGCTTAGGTGAGTGAGCAGGGAAAGGTTCTGTCTGATTGGGCTTTGTGTGAGTGAGCAGGGAAAGGTTCTGTCTGATTGGGCTTAGGGTGAGTGAGCAGGGAAAGGTTCTGTGATTGGGCTTATTGGGGGAAAGGTTCTGTCTGATTGGGCTTAGGGTGAGCAGGGAAAGGTTCTGTCTGATTGGGCTTAGGGTGAGTGAGCAGGGAAAGGTTCTGTGTGATTGGGCTTAGGGTGAGCAAGCAGGGAAAGGTTCTGTCTGATTGGGCTTAGGTGAGCAAGCAGGGAAAGGTTCTGTCTGATTGGGCTTAGGGTGAGCAAGCAGGGAAAGGTTCTATCTGATTGGGCTTAGGGTGAGCAAGCAGGGAAAGGTTCTGTCTGATTGGGCTTAGGGTGAGCGAGCAGGGAAAGGTTCTGTCTGATTGGGCTTAGGGTGAGCGAGCAGGGAAAGGTTCTGTCTGATTGGGCTTAGGGTGAGCGAGCAGGGAAAGGTTCTGTCTGATTGGGCTTAGGGTGAGTGAGCAGGGAAAGGTTCTGTCTGATTGGGCTTAGGGTGAGCGAGCAGGGAAAGGTTCTGTCTGATTGGGCTTAGGGTGAGCGAGCAGGGAAAGGTTCTGTCTGATTGGGCTTAGGGTGAGTGAGCAGGGAAAGGTTCTGTCTGATTGATTGGGCTTAGGGGCTGAGTGAGCAGGGAAAGGTTCTGTCTGATTGGGCTTAGGGTGAGCGAGCAGGGAAAGGTTCTGTCTGATTGGGCTTAGGGTGAGTGAGCAGGGAAAGGTTCTGTCTGATTGGGCTTAGGGTGAGTGAGCAGGGAAAGGTTCTGTCTGATTGGGCTTAGGGTGAGCGAGCAGGGAAAGGTTCTGTCTGATTGGGCCCTGCTAAGACAGAGCTGCCACAGGCCTGCCGATTTGTCAGGGAACTAATAATGTTTAAAAATAAAAGTGTGGATGAGAGAACCTGCCCTGAGCTAAACTCAGCACCTGTACACCTGCCTTTGGGCTGCCCAATCAAATGCTTCCCTGGTCCCCCTCCCCCTCATAGGACATCTCCACTCACCCTCACCCGCAGAAAACACGTACTGTGTTAATGTCAGAGTTGCAGTATTTGCGGTGTTGTCATTTGCTTAATGCTGAGGTGAAAAGGTCCTCCATGTGTGGGGTTCAGCTGGACTCAGAGCGGTCTGAGCAGACTGCAGGCATCCAGCCAGGGAAAATATTTCACTTCCATCATCTCACTCGTCTGATATTTGGAGAGAATTTGGGCCCCCATGATGTTCAGAATCGAGCATGTGAAGTTTATAAATACAGAAAGTTTTCATTCCACACGTCACCTTGACTGTAATTTCCCCCTTGATGCACAGGATGAATGAAATCACAGCTTGGAGAGAACATCACAACATATACTCTGCTTTGTGCTGTTGGTAGTAACGGATGACATCAGCCCCATTCCTCAGGTTAGGAAAAGGGAACAGGACCAGCCAGAGGCAGCTCAGACCTCAGGACAGGTGTGCAACTGTGTCAGGTACAGCCATCACCTGCCCTGTGACAAACTACAGTCCGAAGGCTGCTCTGCCCCTCCCCTCTGCCCAGCGTCTGTCTCAGCCAGGCCCATATCCGGAGCTGCTGGGGTTTCACACACTGCCAGGCCCATATCCGGAGCTGCTGGGGTTTCACACACTGCCAGGCCCATGTCCGGAGCTGCTGGGGTTTCACACACTGCCAGGCCCATATCCGGAGCTGCTGGGGTTTCACACGCTGCCAGGCCCATATCCGGAGCTGCTGGGGTTTCACACACTGCCAGGCCCATATCCGGAGCTGCTGGGGTTTCACACGCTGCCAGGCCCATATCCGGAGCTGCTGGGGTTTCACACGCTGCCAGGCCCATATCCGGAGCTGCTGGGGTTTCACACACTGCCAGGCCCATATCCGGATCTGCTGGGGTTTCACACACTGCACACCTGCACAGCTTTATGTTTTACTGAAGCAGTGCAGGTGAGGGGCTGTGCTCAGTGTCCTGCCTGGGAACAGAGCCTCTGATCTCTGCGCTGCCTGTTCCACCGCATCCCTGGAGACGCTACAGTCACGGCAACAAGGCACTGTCCTGTCTCAGGCACAGTAAATGAGCACTGCAAAGCAATAAATCAATAAATAAATGAGCAGATGAGGCAAGGCTGATGGAAAGCCTCAATCTCAGTATGTGTATAATCAGCTACCTTTGGAGGAAAACTGGCAAATGCACAAGTTACACACAGATTATTCATTTACTAAAAAGGGAAGGAAATGGAAATAATTACCCTACAAGTATAATTTATTTATTGTTATTTATTCGTATTTACTGTCTTTATGTTTTAAACAGCAACGTCCTGGGGAAGGGAAGCAAAGCTGGCTGGATTGTGAGAGACTGTGTCGCCCATGGGATGGAGGAAATGGTTCAGCAGCCAGATGCAAAGGGCCAGCTCTCATGAGACCAGGACACCAGGACGAGCACCCTGACTCTTTCTGAAGTTTCCACGCTGTCTTTCACAATCTCTATCCCTGTCTGACAGCCCTGAAAGTTGCCAGGTTTGATATTGTTCTGTAAACATCAAAACCTCAATGTAATGATGGCAGAAAATAAATATGTTTGGGTTTAAAGTTTTGGTGAGTGGGAACATCCAATACTTGACCGTAGTTATTGGGTTAAAGTTTCTGTATTGCACATTGTTAATCCAGGATTCAATTACTAGTTGATACTGTTGGTACTGATGGGTTGGTTTTTGTGATGACTAAACAAGCACAGCTAAACAAGTTTAAGAGAAACACAGCTAAAAAAGTGTAAAAGGAACACAGCTGAACACCCGTAAGAGGAACACAGTTGAGCACCTGTAAGAGAAACACAGCTCAGCTGAGCACGTGTGAGAGAGTTAAGCTAAACACGTTTAAAACAAACACAGCGAAACACGCGTAAGAGAAACAAAGCTAATCAAGTTTAAGAGAAACACAGCTAAACACGCATGAGATAAACACAGCTAAACACGTTTAGACAAACACAGCTAAACACATGTGAGAGAAACACATCTACACACGTGTGAGAGATAACGGTAGTGGTGTTGCAGCAGCCTGCGCCAGCTCAGGTATAAAAATCCACACATTGCCAAAAAGACAAAATATTGTTCAATATAACCAGCAAAAACAAATTAAATTACTTTTTCTCATTAAGCATGATAGTGCCTGTTGTCACCGCAACTGAATAAACTGTTTGAATTCATTCCAGCTTTTCCCCCTTCTAAATCCATTAGGAAGGAAAGGCGGCGTTCTGAGTGGACTCTTTTGCATTCGCAAATGAAGCCTAATTAATTGGACTTGTTTACCACATTTTCTTTATGAGAAAAGCTGTAAAATGATTTATTATTTTAAAAAAGCTTCCTGAGAGCCTTAAATGAGAGGGTGCACTAATTCTGATTGCTTTAGCGATAGCTGATAATATGATTATGCTGATAACCTCCCACAGGTGTGTCCTTCTGTACATGCAGCTGGAACATTCTGGCAAAGTAAACGTGACAATGTTTCTGTGTTTGCTGGAAAGTGTTCGGATATAATACAGGTTTTATGAGCTTCACTTTTTCAGCCATTTTGCACATATCTAAAGTCGGCCCAAATGGGTTTGCAAAACCAGAGTCTTCCCAGCGAGAAATGACAAAGCATTGAGAATGCGTGACATTCACAGCACAGTCTGTAGCTATTTAACTCAAACTCATGCCCTCTTAGCCTGATCTGAGGGGTATGTCTGTCAGATGCACCATGATATTACTATGGAGAAGTTTGCGGAAGCACTCTACGGTGAAATTGTATGGAGGCACTCTATGGTGAAACCGTATGGAGCCACTCTATGGTGAAATCGTATGGAGGCACTCTATGGTTAAATCATATGGGGGCAAATCTATGGAGGCACTAAATCATATGGAGTCACTCTATGGTGAAACCGTATGGAGGCACTCTATGGTGAAACCGTATGGAGGCACTCTATGGTGAAATCATATGGAGGCACTCTATGGTGAAATCATATGGAGGCACTCTATGGTGAAACCGTATGGAGGCACTCTATGGTGAAACTGTATGGAGGCACTCTATGGTGAAACTGTATGGAGGCACTCTATGGTGAAACCATATGGAGGCACTCTATGGTGAAAGCATATGGAAGCACTCTATGATAAAATTGTGTTAAGGTACTCTATGGTGAAGTCAAATGGAAACCCAGTGACCATGAGGTAATTAGCAGATGTGAAGATTCTAATTATGTCACTAATTAATTCCCACCTCATTTCACTTGTACTGAGTAATCTGTGCTGGCATGATTTGATTAAACCTGTCTGTATGCTAATAATTGTGTTTCTGTCAGTCTGAGGTCCTTCCTTTTTAAGGCGATGGCCAGGGAGCGCTCTCTCCCATCCTGTGTGACAGTCGAACCAGGGAGCGCTCTCTCCCATCCTGTGTGACAGTCGAACCCAAAGACACGATTGAGTCCTGACAGCTGGGCCTCGCCGTGGGGCACACAGCCTCACACCCAGCATAAATAAAACACACAGGATGCTAATGCTAACACAACATCACTCAAAACCAAACTAAAGAAAAAATGACGGATACTAACGCTAATACAGCCTCACATAGCCAAAAACCCACACAGGATACCAATGCTAACCCAGCCTCAAATTCACAACCAAAACACAGACAGGATGCTGATGGTAGCACAGCCTAATGCTTACAAGCTAAAACACATACAGGATGCTAATGATAAAGTAGCATTCACAGCCACAAACAACACAGAATGCTAATGCTAACACAGCTTTAAGATCTGAAACAAAAATTTGCATAGTGTAAATTTTGGCCCACAATCAAAATCAAAAACACTACATATGGATATTTTATCACTGGGCACACTAAGGAAGGAGTCATATATATATGAAATACTCTGTACCAAATGCTCAATTCACATTGCTCAGTACTACAGATTAATTACTAAACACTAAATCCAAAGCAATAAAAAATGCAAGCTGTGCAGTAAATATTGAAAACTAAGTGCTCGAACATAAATGTTTATGGCTAAGTATTAAGTGCTTGGAACTAAATATTAAATACTAAATATGAAACATGAATGAAGTACTATATTAAAGTATTAAAAATTGTGGAGTAATAAAGACACTGCACTGTTTATGGAATGCAGAATGGTACAGTATTCACTCTCCTGTGATGAATTACCGTGCACAGTTAGTGTGAAGCAGCTGCCTGTGTTCATATCACCACTGAAGGACATGCCTCTGTAATCTTCTTCCAGGAGGTGTTTTCCTTCGAGCGAGCTCAGGGTTTGTGTTCTACAAATCAGTGCAGCAGTGGGGGAATACGGTGGAACACTTCCACTGCTCAGCGGCTCAGCCTGTCTTACTCTGTTTCTCTCACAAAATGGAGGATGTGAGGTGAAGCCTTTTTGCATTGTGCTGAAGAGAAAATGAACACAGACTATTCAGGGCTTCATATCCACTTCAGAAAGTTTTGATTTGAACAGGAACACTGGCTTGATTTATAATAATGATAAAAAATGTAAAATCGGCAGAAATCTTATCTGTGACTCACAAATACATGCAGCTGTTAATTTGTTTCTTAACAATCAAATTTAGAGAGAACCCAAAACTGTCACACCAGGCAAGGTTTCACTCTGAACGAACATTACACCCAGCGCTTTTCGCCCAGTCCTTCATTCCCGTCCGTGTCCCTGGGCGGTTCAGCTCGATACTGGGCGAAACCCCAATCGCACCAGGGGAAACTGACTAAGTTTAAACACAAGGGATCTCATATTATCTATTGTCATCACATGTCTTTTCATTCAACTTCATAAAATATTGTATTATTATCATTGTTATTGTGATTACTCCATGGGTAGTCGCTCTCTTATTGAAGAATTCAGGTACCAACAAATAAAAGCCATCCCAGTTTGCTACCAGGAGGGCCCACAGTCCACAGAGTGTGGAGTGCAGAATTCCAGGGAATTCCAGGGAATCTGAATGATTCAGATTCGGAAGAGCTGCAGAATGCCATGGAGCCAGGGGCCTGCAGGATCTGCTGTCTTTCACCAGCACTTAACGGATCCGTTACAGCAGCAGATCACACGAGTCACTCTCAGTGGTACTGACCCAGCTGTTGATTTTCAAAGGTAAGACAAAAACCAGGAGGCCGAGTGACTACTCAGGTGCAGAGGATACGGGTGAGGAAATCCCTCGCTCACACGTTTGGGGCTGTGACTGACCCTCTGGTTAGGCCATGAAGTGCACATACACTCCTGCATGTGTGTGCCATTGCACAGTCTGTCTTACTAACATTCATATACAGCTTATGCATGGCTCTTTTATTGTTGACAGCAGCATGTTTTTGGGTTGTGTGGAACACAGCTGTCTCCTTTAAGACAAATGCAGCACACTAAGTGGGTCAGAGCGAAATACCCTCAGCACTTATTTATTTATACTCTATTGCAGATGTGCAGCACATGCACACACAGCTGGGGGACTAGGGGGGCACAGTTTTGTGATGGATGAATGGTACCTGGATCTACATCAAAAATGTCTCTTCTCATCCAGAGAACACTCCTGACTGCACATAGGTCTACTGGAGTACCGCCAATGAGTGTGTGTGTGTGCGTGTGTGTGTGTGTGTGTGTATGTGTGTGTGTGCATGTGTGTGTGTGTGTGCGTGTGTGTGCGCATGTGTGTGTGCGTGTGTGTGTGTGTGAGTGTGCGTGCGTGTGTGTGCGTGCGTGTGTGCATGTGTGTGAGTGTGTGTGTGCGCGTGTGCGCGTGTGTGCATGTGTGCGTGAGTGCGTGTGTGCATGAGTGCGTGTGTGCGTGTGTGTGTGTGTGTGCGTGTGTGTGTGAGTGTGAAGCCATGCAAAGATGTATTCCACTGCAGTCACGCTATATTTGCTCTCAGCATAGTGAATTTTTAATGGTGTCGACAGAAAAGAGAGGAGAAGAGGAAGAGACAAGGAGCAAGGGGCGGGGCAACAGCAATGGGGTGGGGCAATGAGAGTGGGCCCCGCCTCCTCACACATCAAGTACAGCAAGGAGGAGAAAGACAGAGAGAAAAAAGAAGAGAGAGAGGCAGAGACAGAGACTGAGAGAGGGACAGAGTGATAGAGAGAAACACTGGCAGGGGGAAGAGAGAGAGAACAGAGGGAGAGAGTAAGAGAGGGATAGAGGGAGAGAGAGAGAGAGGGAGAAAAGAGGAGCAGCTGTAACTGTAAAGAGTCTGAGTGCTTCCTTTGGCTGCAGGCTGTAAATGCTGATATTAATCAGAGAGCAAGATCAAAGAGCCTAACTCTCAGCTGCACCAGCTCACCTTTGATGTCACACCTCTGTCCGATAATGCATGTGTGCATCTGTGCGCATGCGCATGTGTGTATGTGTGTATGTGTGTATGCGTGTGTGTGTGTCTGGGCTTGAGTTTGTCCGTACTGGCAGACTTGTAATGCACATAGGTCTGTGTGAATATTTGGTATTTCTTCATTTCAATTTCAATTTGAACACTTCATTAGCATGACGTATTTCAAAGAACAATGATCATTACAGCAATCAGAACCACAGAGCAGAAATGACAACAGAACTAATGATGTGAAAAATGTTATTTATAATAATATTGATAAACATCTTTTGATAATAAAAATAAATATCTACAAAGAATATCTCCATAGTACCCTCCTGCCCCCCTCCAGTCCCTATTCCCAAACCCCATGCCCAGGTCCCCAAACCCCAAACCGTGCACTCCAAATCCAGTCTGCACATCTCAGAGTCCAAACACCAAAACACCCCAAACCCAGGCTGGTGTCACAGAAGTGACTGAAAGCAGCTTTTACCCCATGTATTACACTGTTACACAGCAGTGTTGCCACGGTGATCAGAGCAGTGAGCAGGTGCTGCCCCCACGTGGCCACAGTGAGTCACAGCATGCACAACCTGCCTGTCACCTCTCCCCGTGACACCCGAGCCCTGTGGTTTCCACGGAAACAGGGGATCCGGCGCCCATGTCAGGCCCCGGCGTGGGCACACGCGTTGTGTTTGAGTGTGTTAACAGCCCCAGCGCGCTGTGTCATGCCATGGTATCTGGACCAGGCTCACTGAGATGAGACAACCCCTCCACTGCAGTCGCTTCCGGCAAACGTGACCACAAACCCTTCCCTGCCCCTTCCATCCGGCCCCAGACTAAATACAGGAGAGATCCTTAATTAAAGATCCTGAAGACGCAATGTCAGCACAGAGCACCGCGGCACTGTGAGATCGTTCCATTTCAGCACAGACTGTGTTCTTGCACAAACCAGCAGACTCTATTGCTCTAAAAGATGAGGGAGCATGACCAACCTTTTCCCAGAGTGCATCTGTTTCTGATTAGAATGGTTCTGACTGGCTGTCTCGGTTAGAACTAGTGCTGAAGAAATGCAAAAGTAAGGTGCTAAAAGTTAGAGAAAGTTGATGAATTCTGAGTGCTGTTTTCCTTCCCTTTGCTAGCATTTGCTCCAGGGGCTCTTTCCCTTGTGCGAATGCAAAGAGACGAGCTCCCACAAGAGTCCTCTTTACAGCAGTCTCTCCTGCACAGCCGCGGCCAGCGCTTCATGAAAGCAGGAGTTTCATGATGCGTTTGAAATCAGCTCACAGAAAAGTCTTTGTGTGGTTGTGCTGTGGAAACACTTCCCCTTTTAAAAGTCTTCAAGGGTTTTGGTTTGGAAGTTTTACATCAATCCCTACAGCACCACAGAGAGAGACAGGGACAGAGAGAGATTGGTTTAAATATTAAATAAACCCTCTATGTGAAAGTGAGAAGTCCCTTCTTCAGGAAGCATGTTTCCCTCTTTAGGGACAGACCTGTCCTCTGATTGGCTCATTTCAGATAAACACCATTTCTAAGCGTGATCTCCCATGCTGCAGCTCTGGTTACCCACAATGCACTGCAAAAGCCACATTTAGGCTTCTTTATTGCACTGCTCTTATCTTACCTGCTCGTGATTCCTTTACTCACCTGCCAGTGCAGCAGAACAGGGTGTGCTTTTGATAAAGTAGCTTATTTGCTCCGGCAAATGTTTTCATTTCCACAAGGTTCTCCAGATATTACCAGGTTTCAAAACGACAAAAAATTCTCTTCATTGGAACATTAGTGCACAATAAATCAGTAAATAAAATAGAACAGAATAAATAAATACGTTTACAGGAAAAAAATGAAGGCTTCCTTCATATTTTGACTCAGTTATGCATTTCAGCTAAAATGGTCTCAAATGTTGAGACTTCTTACATCTAGAGTGGAAATATCATGTGGAATATATAGGCTATGTATATATAAATATACTCAGGAGATGAACAATTTCAATGTTATACAGCTCGGGGTCTTTTAATTTTATGGTAAATTAAGAGAATCTGAGAAGATAATACCATGTCTGGGTACGAGCAAGAAGCAGAGCAGAGGTACTATTACCAACCAATGAAGAAACAGGAAAGGAACTATGGTGTCAGCTTCAGCCAATGAGAGGCAGGAGGGGTGAGGTTATGCCATTTTGTTTCAGCCAATGAGACAGTGTCAGATCTGAAGAGGTAATATCTGCAGTAGAATTAAATCAGTGTGTGGTGATGTTATTTACACGTGAAACACTGTCCATTAAATCAGTGGGTGGAGATGTTATTTACACGTGAAACACTGTCCATTAAATCAGTGGGTGGAGATGTTATTTACACGTGAAACACTGTCCATTAAATCAGTGTGTGGTGATGTTATTTACACGTGAAACACTGTCCATTAAATCAGTGGGTGGAGATGTTATTTACACGTGAAACACTGTCCATTAAATCAGTGGGTGGAGATGTTATTTACACGTGAAACACTGTCCATTAAATCAGTGGGTGGAGATGTTATTTACACGTGAAACACTGTCCATTAAATCAGTGGGTGGAGATGTTATTTACACGTGAAACACTGTCCATTAAATCAGTGGGTGGAGATGTTATTTACACGTGAAACACTGTCCATTAAATCAGTGGGTGGAGATGTTATTTACACGTGAAACACTGTCCATTAAATCAGTGGGTGGAGATGTTATTTACACGTGAAACACTGTCCATTAAATCAGTGGGTGGAGATGTTATTTACACGTGAAACACTGTCCATTAAATCAGTGGGTGGAGATGTTATTTACGTGAAACACTGTCCATTAAATCAGTGGGTGGAGATGTTATTTACACGTGAAACACTGTCCATTAAATCAGTGGGTGGAGATGTTATTTACACGTGAAACACTGTCCATTAAATCAGTGGGTGGAGATGTTATTTACACGTGAAACACTGTCCATTAAATCAGTGGGGAGATGTTATTTACACGAGTCCATTAAATCAGTTATTTACACGTGAAACACTGTCCATTAAATCAGTGGGTGGAGATGTTATTTACACGTGAAACACTGTCCATTAAATCAGTGTGTGGTGATGTTATTTACACGTGAAACACTGTCCATTAAATCAGTGGGTGGAGATGTTATTTACACGTGAAACACTGTCCATTAAATCAGTGGGTGGTGATGTTATTTTACATGCAGGGGTCAGCTTTCCTACCTGCCTGTGTTTTATTCCTTCATAACATATTAAACACAATATTAAAACAATGCAACAGTTATAGACTATGACGACACAAATCAACGTTTCAAACATAACATCTTCAGGAATGAAAATCATGATTTTATTGAAATATACTATTCACAAATGACATGGCCTCATTCAGGGAAAAGAAGGTTTTTGTTTTTGCAAGATTTGCTTTATGTAAAAGACCTATGGCGCCATCTGCAGTCAGCAGGTAAGCATTGCAGTTTGTGTTCAGACGAGAAGGCACAGAGGCACAGCCTGTTTTTTCCACAACACTGCCACCCTGCTGTGAAATAGTGGAACTGCAATTCTCAAAGAGGAATGACTCTTTCCAGCATTCATCCTAAGGTCCGACCCAATTATTATCAACTGTAGTTATCCTTATGGGCTATGTGATGTCATAAACAAAATGTCTGCTTCCTCAGAGACGATATGATTTCATGCTTCTATTGCTACCCCTGATTCTCCCGTTCCAGGAGTGGAGCTACCCCCGTTTCTGTGAGAGCAACTGATGCAACTGATGTCTTGTCCTGTCTGGAGTCCTGCTGCGGATTGGTCAGCAGACTGGGCCTCTCCAGAGGCTGATTGGTTGGCTTTGTATCATGTGACTGTAGCTCTGTGGTCTTGATGTCACCCCTACAGGAAGAATCAGCTTCCCTGTTGCACACAAACCCAGAACCAGAGGGAAACATCAGAGAAATGTTTTCAGCATAAAAAACCTTCGGTGGCTCGCTTGTTTTGGTAAACAAATCACTGATGTTTAAAAAAGTCTGGATTTCCATTATCTGGGACAAAAACCTGCATAAAGTACTTAATTTATAATACTTTAGATACTGATAAAATCCCTGACTATTTTTGAAGAATTTTCACCAATATTCATTATTCAATATAACAGATTTCTAATTTCCAATTGTACATTTTCATTAAAAATTGGTTCAACTGAGAAATCCCAGGAATCTGCAGGGGGCGGGGGGTTGGACATGTGTCACCCGCGTCTACCAGCTGACATATTTCACACACAGACTGTAGCTGATCCAGGTCTGTCTGGACCATGTACGGCTGCAGGTAAAAAGGTGACTGCTGCATACTGCTTTGGCCAATGGAAATGAAGCTCCTTCATAATCCTGAAATTCCTGCATGTCATACCCCAGCCCCTAGGGGGCGATACGCAGGCTGGGGAGGGAGAGGCGCTCTGCTGCCCACACTTACCCGAGGCTGGCAGCCATGGCCTCTGCACCCTCTCCACTGATTGGCTGGGTGAGGATGTTCTTTATGCTGTCATCACTGCTTGACGAATCACACGCCCTGGAGAACAAAAACACCATAGATACTGGGGTTAAGGTGGGGTTTGAGGCACCCTTACCTGTGGCAGAAGGTGGGGTTTGAGTCACCCTTACCTGTGGCAGAAGGCAGGGTTTGAGTCACCCTTACCTGTGGCAGAAGGCGGGGTTTGAGGCACCCTTACCTGTGGCAGAAGGTGGGGTTTGAGTCACCCTTACCTGTGGCAGAAGGTGGGGTTTGAGTCACCCTTACCTGTGGCAGAAGGCAGGGTTTGAGTCACCCTTACCTGTGGCAGAAGGTGGGGTTTGAGTCACCCTTACCTGTGGCAGAAGGCGGGGTTTGAGACAGCCTTACCTGTGACAGAAGGCGGGGTTTGAGGCACCCTTACCTGTGGCAGAAGGCGGGGTTTGAGGCACCCTTACCTGTGGCAGAAGGCGGGGTTTGAGGCACCCTTACCTGTGGCAGAAGGCGGGGTTTGAGGCACCCTTACCTGTGGCAGAAGGCAGGGTTTGAGTCACCCTTACCTGTGGCAGAAGGTGGGGTTTGAGTCAGCCAGCCTTACCTGTGGCAGAAGGCGGGGTTTTTGAGACACCTTACCTGTGACAGAAGGCAGGGTTTGAGTCAGCCTTACCTGTGGCAGAAGGCGGGGTTTTAGGCACCCTTACCTGTGGCAGAAGGCGGGGTTTGAAGCAGTCTTACCTGTGGCAGAAGGCGGGGTTTGAGGCACCCTTACCTGTGGCAGAAGGCGGGGTTTGAGGCACCCTTACCTGTGGCAGAAGGCGGGGTTTGAAGCAGTCTTACCTGTGGCAGAAGGCGGGGTTTTAGGCACCCTTACCTGTGGCAGAAGGCGGGGTTTGAGGCACCCTTACCTGTGGCAGAAGGTGGGGTTTGAGTCACCCTTACCTGTGGCAGAAGGCGGGGTTTGAGACAGCCTTACCTGTGACAGAAGGCGGAGCTGCAGCTGTTGCAGCTGGACCGGGACTTGGTGCTCTGGCTGTGCTCCTCCTCAGAATATGGGGTCTCTCTGGCAGAATGAAACTCAGTGGATCCAGAAACTCCAGAAGATCTGATACCCCCAAAACAACGTGACCCCATAAGCCACTATTATGAGCAGGCACTTCATTAAACTCTATGAATGCAGTAAACGGCCTGGGGCCATTAGGGATTACACATTTACTGATCAATATCAGTGTGGACTGAGCTCAGAAGCAGAGCGGGTGTGTAGCACTGCTACTGCTTTTAAATAAGTCCACCTGCTGGAGGAGACGCAGCTGCACACAGGAGCACACTCTCCGCCGCACACAGACGCACACTCTCCGCTGCACACAGGAGCACACTCTCCGCCGCACTGGGGGTCCCACACCAGCAGGGCCATGGGCAGAGCCAGCCCCTCCTGCCAGACAGGACACACACAGTGACACGATTACTAACAGGGCTGATCTGAGATCATTCAGAGAGAGATAACCTCCACAAACTGCACCTCCACAGCTGATCTGAGGTCAGGCTGTTGGTTCATGATGTCCAGCAGCAGTATCTCCAGCGTGTCAGAGAGCTCCCGCAGCTCGCAGTGATGGAGGTCTCCCTCAGTCAGACCGGCGGCCATCTTCTCTGTCTGAATCAGGCCGGCGGCCATCTTCTCTGTCTGAATCAGGCCAATCAGCTCACAGCACTGGGACCCCAGCAGAGGCAGAGAGCAGCAGGATATTATCAGGCAGGGGGTCAGAGAGAAACCCTGACCTATTTCACACATTCACACCCACATCTACCATACACCAATAACACAAGTGAAATATAATCAAACCTGGTCTAGGGCGTCGTTAAGCTTGTCCTCCTGAGCATGAATCTCAGAGAGCAGGTCCTGGATCAGTTCCCGCCTCCCCAGCTCCTCCCTCTCCTCCTGGAGCAGCACGTCCAGAGAGGCTCTCAGGCACTGCCAATCACATGGGGCAAGCTTCTGATTGGTTACTGCCAATCACATGGGGCAAGCTCCTGATTGGTTACTGCTAATCACATGGGGCAAGCTCCTGATTGGTTACTGCCAATCACATGGGGCAAGCTCCTGATTGGTTACTGGCAATCACATGGGGCAAGCTCCTGATTGGTTACTGGCAATCACATGGGGCAAGCCCCTGATTGGTTACTGCCAATCACATGGGGCAAGCCCTGATTGGTTACTGTCAATCACATGGGGCAAGCCCCTGATTGGTTACTGTCAATCACATGGGGCAAGCCCTGATTGGTTACTGCCAATCACATGGGGCAAGCCCCTGACTGGTTACTGCCAATCACATGGGACAAGCTCCTGATTGGTTACTGCCAGACAGTGAAACAGCTAATTGGCTAAGAGGAACCTAAGAGGAAATACAAACCATATGATGCAAACACAAACAGCTTGAATCTTAATGCAGTATTAAGAAAATTTTAACAGTTACCACGCCACTGCAATTATATATACAATTAGCACATATAATGACAATAATGAACTTTCAACAGAAACAAAAGCACAAAATAATGAGTAACTGAAGCTGGAAAGCCCAGAGGGAAGCTTTACTTTGGCCCCACCTTAACTTCCTCTTTAATGTCGTTCAGCTGACTGGTCTTGTGGGAATGTTTCTCTTCCACAGCTTGAAGCTTCTGTTCCAGAACCTTCCTCTCCTCACACTCCTCTTCTGCAGTACAGACCAGAGAGTAGGCCACCCCCAGATCGACACACCCCCGATCTGCAGCCCAGGCCCTATTTTATTATGCTATTCTACTCTATTCTATTCACCTGCCCCCATTCTACTTTAGTCTATTCACCTGCCCCTATTCTACTCTATTCTATTCACCTGCCCCTATTCTACTCTATTCTATTCACCTGCCCCCATTCTACTTTAGTTTATTCACCTGCCCCTATTCTACTCTATTCTATTCACCTGCCCCTATTCTACTCTATTCTATTCACCTGCCCCCATTCTACTTTAGTCTATTCACCTGCCCCTATTCTACTCTATTCTATTCACCTGCCCCTATTCTACTCTATTCTATTCACCTGCCCCCATTCTACTTTAGTTTATTCACCTGCCCCTATTCTACTCTATTCTATTCACCTGCCCCCATTCTACTTTAGTCTATTCACCTGCCCCCATTCTACTTTAGTCTATTCACCTGCCCCTATTCTACTCTATTCTATTCACCTGCCCCCATTCTACTCTATTCTATTCACCTGCCCCCATTCTACTTTAGTTTATTCACCTGCCCCTATTCTACTCTATTCTATTTACCTGCCCCATTCTACTTTAGTCTATTCACCTGTCCCCATTCTACTTTAGTCTATTCACCTGCCCCTATTCTACTCTATTCTGTTCACCTGCCCCTATTCTACTTTATTCTATTCACCTGCCCCATTCTACTCTATTATATTCACCTGCCCCTATTCTATTTTATTCTATTCACCTGCCCCTATTCTACTCTATTCCTCTCACTTCCCTATTCAACAGAGTGTGATGGTTCATATGATGCTCTAACCCGTTTTTCTACAACGCACCAGTTCTGGCTGTGGTGCTGAGCGTGTCAGTGCTGAGCGCCAGGGTATGGCTCTGCATCACACTCAGAGTGATCTCCAGAGCCTCGATCTCTCGCTCCTTCAGGGCCAGCCTCTCAGCCAAACCCTGCCTCTTCTGCTGCAACTGCTCCCTCTGTCTCCTCATCTGCACAGGAAGGACACCATCAGCACAGCCACCATTACAGGGTTCCCTTACATCATAATGCACAGCTCTCTTACATCATAATGCACAGCTCTCTTACATCATAATGCACAGCTCCCTTACATCATAATGCACAGCTCCTTACATCACAATGCACAGCTCTCTTACATCATAATGCACAGCTCCCTTACATCACAATGCACAGCTCCCTTACATCATAGTGCACAGCACCCTTACATCCCCACATCCTCCATGTCATCACATGCTTGGGAGATACACACTACATTTCCTTGCAAAACTCTCTGTATAAGGAAACTTGCTGCAGAAGGGTGCATTATTACTACTAATATGAATAAAAATAATAATAATAACAATAATTCGTTTTATTACAGTTGTTTTTGTTGTTGTTATACCACATAACTTATATAACAGTTGTTGTTATACCAAGTAATGTGTGTCAGAGTGTGTCTCTGATTGGCTGATTGGTCAGTGAGTGCATGTTCCATCATGTCAGAGTGTGTCTCTGATTGGCTGATTGGTCAGTGAGTGCATGTTCCATCATGTCAGAGTGTGTCTCTGATTGGCTGATCGGTCAGTGAGTGCATGTTCCATCATGTCAGAGTGTGTCTCTGATTGGCTGATCGGTCAGTGAGTGCATGTTCCATCGTGTCAGAGTGTGTCTCTGATTGGCTGATCGGTCAGTGAGTGCATGTTCCATCGTGTCAGAGTGTGTCTCTGATTGGCTGATTGGTCAGTGAGTGCATGTTCCATCATGTCAGAGTGTGTCTCTGATTGGCTGATTGGTCAGTGAGTGCATGTTCCATCGTGTCAGAGTGTGTCTCTGATTGGCTGATCGGTCAGTGAGTGCATGTTCCATCGTGTCACAGTGTGTCTCTGATTGGCTGATTGGTCAGTGAGTGCATGTTCCATCATGTTCCGCAGAAGATCAGACTCACTCTGCCCCTGCGCAGCTGAAGAGAGTCCTCTGCTCCTCCCACGGGCCTGGTGCAGTCAGCTGCGGCCCGGTGCTTCTGCTTCAGCTTCTGGACCTTACACAGCCGCTGGTTCACCTGCACTCTGACCACAGAACCAGCGCAGTGCAGTCACTCTCTCTCAGACAGCTCAAAACTTAATGTCCACTTTGCACTTTTACTTTTACTAAAGGATTAAATATCATTTACAACACTTTGTCTATAACTCTTTTAGAGCTATGGTGGGAGGGTAAAGACCTCTGATTGGCTGAGGTGGTAAATGAAAATGTTATGATTGGCTAAAGAGAAGGACCGAGTAACTTTAACTGGAGAAGTTAAACTTAGTTTCTGAATGGCTGAGGTGGTGAGCTAGGTGGTGATTGGCTAAAGTGGTTGCTAAGCTGGCTTACCTGGTCTTCTGACACGCCTGGGTGGCTTGTCTTAGCTTCAACCGGACGGCCTCCTTCTGACAGGCAAGCTCCGCCTCCTTCTCCCTAAAACCCGCCTCCAGCTGCAGCCACTGTGTCTCCAGGGAGACGAGCTGGTCCTTCCCGCTTTGGAGGCGGTCCTGAGCTTCCTGTGCCTCCAGCTTCAGCTGGTTCTCCACTATCAGCGACTCCTGCCACAAAAAACACCACAATCACCAGCCAGTGAACGCGCACCCATGCCCCTACCACACCCACTTCACACCTGTCTTATCATGTAATCTTTTTAGTTACACTTTATTTTACACAACAGTGAAATGCTTTAACCCTTACCATCACAGTGGCATTTGAAAAGTTTGGAAATAACAGATACCAGAATTTTTTTCATAAACATATCCTGAACCAAAACATACAGTCATCAAAGTAGCATCATGTAGTTCAGAATACCAGTGAATTTTTTCATAAATAATCAATATTCTACAGGAGAGTAGCCAAATTAAATCCCCCTTGCTTGATTGGCTATTGGGGTGGTGTGGGGGACGGGGGGGGCTGCTTACCTTCTTCCTCTGTGTGACCTCACTAAGCTCCCTCTCGGTTGCCGCAGTGATCAGCTTCAGGTCCTCCACCTTATGGCTCAGGTCCCGCTTCTCTGCTGCCGCCTTCTCCACTTTGCGCTTCGCCAGGCGAAGCTCCCCCTGGAGGTCGGGAGGACCACCGTCAGAAAAACGCATGCCCTACAAATCTCTGGTGTGGATTCCAGCAGGCTGTCTTTAGTTTGGGCTTAATTATAATCTCCTTTCCCCTTTATACTGATGCTTTCTGTTTCTGCTGCAACTCTGGCAAGCGCTGAACCTTCCAAACTGTAAAATGTAAAAATGCTTTAGTTGTGAAGAATATTCGTATGTATTTACATATTCCATTAAATTACATGTTTCAAATGATGATGTAAAAACATTCAGTAATAAAATGAATAAACATTCATTTTCCACTGAATTGTACAAATCTCAAATACTCCCATGAGACACAGGCTAGTGTGTAGCAGAGGCTGGAGGGTATACTCAGCTACCGCACAGCTCTTTGAGGGGACCTGAGAAAGTTTGGGGGACCCCTTGCCCATTGGTACCTCCTCTTTCTGCTGGTCCCTGCGCATTGCGCTGGATGCCTTCCTCTTATCCTCCACTGCCATGGAGATCTGCGCCTCCTTCTCTTTGAGGAGCTTCATCTGGACAAACTCCTCCCCCTCACTCAGCTCTGCCATCCTCCTTTCCAGGACCTCAAGCTGGGAGTCCTGCACCAAACCAGAGCAGAGTCAGCACCAACCAGAACAGAGTCAGCACCAAACCAGAGCAGAGTCAGCACCAAACCAGAGCAGAGTCAGCACCGAACCAGAACAGAGTCAGCACCAAACCAGAACAGAGTCAGCACCGAACCAGAACAGAGTCAGCACCAAACCAGAACAGAGTCAGCACCGAACCAGAGCAGAGTCAGCACCAAACCAGAGCAGAGTCAGCACCGAACCAGAACAGAGTCAGCACCAAACCAGAGCAGAGTCAGCACTGAACCAGAACAGAATCAGCACCAAACCAGAACAGAGTCAGCACCAAACCAGAGCAGAATAAGCACTGAACCAGAACAGAATCAGCACCAAACCAGAGCAGAGTCAGCACCAAACCAGAACAGAATCAGCACCAAACCAGAGCACAGAGTCAGCACCAAACCAGAGCAGAGTCAGCACCAAACCAGAACAGAATCAGCACCAAACCAGAACAGAGTCAGCACCAAACCAGAACAGAATCAGCACCAAACCAGAGCACAGAGTCAGCACCAAACCAGAGCAGAGTCAGCACCAAACCAGAGCAGAGTCAGCACCAAACCAGAGTAGAGTCAGCACAAAACCAGAGCACAGAGCCAGCACCAAACCAGAGCACAGAGTCAGCACCAAACCAGAGCAGAGTCAGCACCGAACCAGAACAGAGTCAGCACCAAACCAGAACAGAGTCGGCACCAAACCAGAGCACAGAGTCAGCACCAAACCAGAGCAGAGTCAGCACCAAACCAGAGTAGAGTCAGCACAAACCAGAACAGAGTCAGCACCAAACCAGAGCACAGAGTCAGCACCAAACCAGAGCAGAGTCAGCACCGAACCAGAACAGAGTCAGCACCAAACCAGAGCAGAGTCAGCACCAAACCAGAACAGAATCAGCACCAAACTAGAGCAGAGTCAGCACCAAACCAGAACAGAGTCAGCACCAAACCAGAACAGAGTCAGCACCGAACCAGAGCAGAGTCAGCACAAAACCAGAACAGAGTCAGCACCAAACCAGAGCACAGAGTCAGCACCAAACCAGAGTACAGAGTCAGCACCAAACCAGAGCAGAGTCAGCACCAAACCAGAACAGAGTCAGCACCAAACCAGAACAGAGTCAGCACCAAACCAGAGCACAGAGTCAGCACCAAACCAGAGCAGAGTCAGCACCAAACCAGAGCAGAGTCAGCACCAAACCAGAGCAGAGTCAGCACCAAACCAGAACAGAGTCAGCACCAAACCAGAGCAGAGTCAGCACCAAACCAGAACAGAGTCAGCACCAAACCAGAATAGAGTCAGCACCAAACCAGAGTAGAGTCAGCACAAAACCAGAATAGAGTCAGCACCAAACCAGAATAGAGTCAGCACCAAACCAGAATAGAGTCAGCACCAAACCAGAATAGAGTCAGCACCAAACCAGAGCAGAGTCAGCACCAAACCAGAACAGAGTCAGCACCAAACCAGAGCAGAGTCAGCACCAAACCAGAGCAGAGTCAGCACCAAACCAGAACAGAGTCAGCACCGAACCAGAATAGAGTCAGCACCAAACCAGAACAGAGTCAGCACCAAACACTCAGACACACAAAAGAATTACAGTCTCTTGCCAGCTTGTTCATAGCCTCTTGTTTCCTAGCGATGGCCCTCTCAGCCTCTCTCTGTTGGCGGCTCAGTCTAGCGAGCGCGCTGCGATTGGCTGAAATGGAGGCCTGCTGCGTTTGTCCTTGGACTTCAGCCCCTGTAGCTCCTCTGCCTTCTCAGCGATAGCGCCTTCCGGTGGCGGAACAGTCTGGCCTCTGTATCCTACAAAGTGACATCAGACAGTGATGACATCATCAAAATGCACCATTAAGCCACATTCACCTGTAAAGGTTTTAGTGGTGAGGAATTACGTTTTCCTGTGATGGGCACAGTGAGTATATTCAGACTACTGCATAATGAGATTAAAAATGACTGGTCATAATCTTGCCCCGATTGATGAATACAAACCTCCAAATGTTCCCGCCCTACAGACACTAAGAGCCGCAGACCGGGGCCAGACGTGCGCAGGTATTTTACACACTCACACGCGCTCATGCAGTTTTCACTGCACCTGCCCTCACTGTGCGAAAGGAAATCCTTTCAGTAATCGTGCAGCACGGTCTGACTGGCCCTCACTGTGTGAAAGGAAATCCTTTCAGTAATCGTGCAGCACGGTCTGACTGGCCCTCACTGTGTGAAAGGAAATCCTTTCAGTAATCGTGCAGCACGGTCTGACTGGGGTCACTCCTGCAGACCCCTGACACTTTGCAATGGAGCTAACAGCTAACCACAGCGAGCAGCCACATGGAGTGAGAGACTACTGACTGCTGGCAAAAAAGAACCCAATGTTTTAAAACTTTCAGTAATCTGCAGACATTTCCCTGGAGTCTGAACAGGTGAAGTGTTTAAAGCTCCGGGTCTGGACCAGGGGCTCTGTTGCGACTGATTCTGGAGACTCACTCTGGCAGCCCGCTCCACCTGCTTCACCTCGTGCTCAGCCCGCGCGGCCTTCTCCTCAGCACTGACCATCGCCTCTGTGTCACGTCTCAGTTTCTCCTGTAGGGCGGTTCTGTGGACCCGTGCCTTTTCCAGCCTGCACACGGTCACAGCGACAGGATCACACTAAACACGCAAATACTACACATTTACCACAATCACACACACAACCACCACACAGTTACACAAACACACAGTCAGAGGCACAGTCTCCAGTCCAGTGGAGGGCCGCAGGGTCAGGTCGATCTGTCAGGCTCCAGGTGTCCTTACCTGTCCCTGTCGCCCTGCAGGTGTGTGGTCAGGTGAGTCAGCTGGGTTTGTGTCATCTTCACCTTAGCACCAGTCCTGTCCATAGAACACTGCAGGCCCTCACACTGAGAGAGAGGAACCACACACACACACACACACACACACAGAGATCAGGGAGAGGAACCGTGCGTCCACACACACACACACACACACACACTGAGATCAGGGAGAGGAACAGCACGCACACACACACACACACACACACACACACACACACACACTGAGATCAGGGAGAGGAACCGTGCGTGCGCACACACACACACATACACACTCACACTGAGATCAGGGAGAGGAACCGTGCGTCCCACACACACACACACACACACACAGAACAGGGAGGGGAACCGCACACACACACACACACACACACACACACACACACACACAGAACAGGGAGGGGAACCGCACACACACACACTAAGGCCCTGCCCTACAGCGCTGAAGGTGCACCTCGCCTTGCAGCTGAGCACAGCGTCTCTCCTGGTCCTGAAGCTCTGCCTTCTCTTTGGAGGTCTGCTGGAGCATGGCCTCTATCCTCTGGCTCACCTCCTGGTTCCTCCTCATCAGGCCACCCAGCACCTCCTGGGCTCTCCTCACCCTGCCCTGCTTCTCCTCCACCTCCTCCTTCACCATGGAGAGCATCTGAGAAACAGATTTACCCAATCAGGACAGGGTGGTGGGGACGAAACGCAGCCCTGGACAGCCAATGGGAATGCAGGATTCAGTGCCTACCGAATTAACATGACCCACTTATTTTAGATGAGCCAATTAGCTGGACACATGATGCTTCCCTCACAGATGAGGGACCACACTAAAACATTGTGTATGCAGACATGAGAATCGTCTTGCTTGCTCTTTCATGAGCTTATTCAGGAAATGAGCTGAAATGTCATATCACACGAACGACTGGGCTTAGTAAATATGGGGCGAAAGAGATAACCTGGCTAAATAAGGGATATATAAAATAATAATTCATTAAATAAAAGTTTTTCCTCCGGCTCAGCTAAAGATTATTGGGGTGGTGCCCCCAGCTGGCTACCATGATGCACAGGTCCATGTCTCGGTCCCTCTTGGTCATGTGTCCAACGCTGGCCTGCCAGTGTCCAGTGAGCTGCTGCCTCATAGTGCACACCCGGCCAATGGCCTCCTCCGTCCGGTCCCACTGCAGCTGCTCGCCGGGAAAAACAAACAAACAAACAAAAATGCACAAACACAACAAAGCAAAAAACACAGTGACATTCAAGCTGCACCGGCCCAGAGCCCAATGATCACCAGTCCAGAGGCAGTTCCCCTTTAGGCATGTATTACATTTCAGAGGGAGCTGGGCATGCACCTCGGGGGGTTGCACGTTTGATTCCCAGGTGGGGCACAGCGACTGTAAATATGCCAATATGTAAACTGTGACTGACAGACAGGTGGGCATGCAGAGTGAGACAGGTGGGCATGCAGACTGACAGACAGACTGGAATGCAGACTGACAGACAGGCATGCAGACTGACAGACAGGCGGGCATGCAGACTGACAGACAGACTGGAATGCAGACTGACAGACAGGCGGGCATGCAGACTGACAGACATGCAGGCATGCAGACTGACAGACAGGCGGGCATGCAGACTGACAGACAGGCGGGCATGCAGACAGGCGGGTAGGCGGACAGACAGACAGGCGGGCATGAGACAGGGGAAAAGGGGAAAAGGGGAAAAGGGGCATGTCCTCTCCAGACCTCAGTCACCCCTGTTGTTTCCCACTCCTTGTCCATGGACTGGCGCTTCTGCCAGACCTCCACACCCTTCTTTTTAATGGCCAAGAGGAGATCCTACAGCAGCCAGAGAAAGACAAGCATTCAGCACTCTGTCTCCCTCACTGCCCTTAGACTCAACACATTTAACACAGCATTAAAACAGTGTCACACTCGCCATATGCCGGTAAAACACGGGGTCACACTCTCCACATGCCGGTAAAACACGGGGTCACACTCTCCACATGCCGGTAAAACACGGGGTCACACTCTCCACATGCCGGTAAAACACGGGGTCACACTCTCCATATGCCGGTAAAACACGGGGTCACACTCTCCATATGCCAGTAAAACACGGGGTCACACTCTCCATATGCCAGTAAAACACGGGGTCACACTCTCCATATGCCAGTAAAACACGGGGTCACACTCTCCATATGCCAGTAAAACACGGGGTCACACTCTCCATATGCCAGTAAAACACGGGGTCACACTCTCCATATGCCGGTAAAACACGGGGTCACACTCTCCATATGCCAGTAAAACACGGGGTCACACTCTCCATATGCCAGTAAAACACAGGGTCATGGTAAACACGTTCAGCATGTGACTCACTCATGGCCTGTGGTCATTAATGAGCTTGACAGACAGCACAGGCATCGGCACGCAGAGGGGACCGGAACTTGAAAATGTGGGGGGTCCCTGAAACAGGCAGAGTGGCCCCTGCAGTCTCACCGTCACCACGCTGCTGTCATCCGTCTGCGTGTAGCTCATCAGCACCTCCTGATCACTCTCGCATCGCGCCGCAGCCTTCTTCAAGGACTCCAGGACCTGCCCCCCCTCATCCTGCTCCCTCCTCAGCCCCTGCATCTTCTGGCCCATGCTCTGGATCATTCTCTGTGAGGGAACGCTGTGTCACTGTGAGGGAATGCTGTGTCGCTGTGAGGGAACACTGTTACTGTGAGGGAACGCTGTGTCGCTGTGAGGGAACGCTGTGTCGCTGTGAGGGAACGCTGTGTCGTTGTGAGGGAACACTGTTACTGTGAGGGAACGCTGTGTCGCTGTGAGGGAACGCTGTGTCGCTGTGAGGGAACACTGTTACTGTGAGGGAACACTGTCACTGTGAGGGAACGCTGTGTCGCTGTGAGGGAACGCTGTGTCGCTGTGAGGGAACGCTGTTACTGTGAGGGAACGCTGTGTCACTGTGAGGGAACGCTGTGTCGCTGTGAGGGAACGCTGTGTCAATGTGAGGGAACGCTGTGTCACTGTGAGGGAACGCTGTGTCACTGTGAGGGAACACTGTGTCAATGTGAGGGAACGCTGTGTCGCTGTGAGGGAACGCTGTGTCACTGTGAGGGAACGCTGTGTCAATGTGAGGGAGCGCACACACTGTGAGGGAACACAGGTCAGTTCAAGATCATTTCGGATCGTTAATCTATTTAAGTTGCATGCACCACGAAAGGTGTGATAAACTGTCTGCCGCACTAAGTTATATTCCTGTCTCAAAACAGGGTTGCCTTTTGTTTCAGTAACTTTAATGATTTCATCGTCTTTTGTGCAGTAAAGGCGCATGAGTTTTCCTCGCCTCCTGTGCACTCCGCCGCTCGTGCAGATCTCGAAGCTCCTTCTCCAGGTGTGTGATCTCCTGCTGCAGCCAGCCAATCTCGCGCTCCATCATGTGCAGCTCCGACGCCGTCTCCTCTTTCCCGGCGTCATAGAATGTCTTCAAATAAACACAGCCCCCCACACACACACAACCACAATCACACACACAAAAAATGCATTTTTTAAATCTTATTCTTTTCAACAATTTTTAATTTGGAAGTTTGTTGTCTTGCAGAATGTTTTTCGCGTCAATGCTGTGGGATAGGCCTCATCTCGCTGATCAAAGTGATTAATACTTTAGTTTGACCACATTAAGGGAAACACAGACACTACCTGTCACATAGTACTTCAGAAACATAGCCTCCGTGAAACCTACTTATAGCGCATAATGTCTTACTTGATGTCTAGCATCGCTTGTCTGTGCTTCACGAATTTGCTCTCATGCGTTGAGACTTTCATTCGTCTGAATGTTTAAAAGAAGCACATAACAGGACGTGTACATCTGTTGAACTCACTACCTGGCAACAGGTGTACGGCCACGATGACGTCATTGGCATTTTCATGTTCGATTTCGTTCGTAAAATGAAGCCAAAGTAAGAAGCAGCAACATCTTGTAGCCAAAAGCAGGCTATCCCTGTTAGCTACTAGTTAGCCGATAGAGTAAGGGAACTCACCTCATATCCCGGAGTTTTAATTGAATTGTCCAGAGGGCTTTCTGAAAGGCCATCGTCTAAGACCTTTTTGGACAAAGCCTCGTCGGACATGTTTCGTCGCAGCTAACTGTGTGACCTGGCTCCTTTTTAGCTAAAATATTTCCCAAGAGCTCACAGTTCCAACAGAATGTACAGGGGTGAATGATCGGGCGTCTCAGTGGAATTCCGATGCACAGGCGGATAATCGAGTGAGCGAACAGAGGCCGCGACACGGCGCTCTGTTACACCAAAGCTCTGGAACTCACAGGGAAACGGCCCATTGTGATCTATCTTGGGCTTGTGATATTAATGTCCACTGTAGATCCGTATTTTGCCCGGAATAGTGTTCGCTTTCTTAAAAAGGTCATCATATTTACTCACAGCAGGAATAATGTTTCCATAGTGCATTAACATGGATTAAGCTATCAATTTTATAATGAATAAAATGGTGTGGACTATAACTAAGTTAACAGTTGACAGCCTGTGCTTAATGTGACTTCTTAAAGGACATTCCAACTGGACTTTTATTTGTTCATTTGTAACTAAGGAAACTGGAAATCTCTGTGATTGTACTTCTTTATGTAATTTCAATCGTGTAACTTCTTTAATGGTGGCTATTTTACCATAAGTTCCCCTGGGGAAATTGTTGTTCTGTTCTGTTTACCCACCTAGCTGAATGCATCCCGTGTTATTTGTAAAAAAAAATGGAATGACATATGCCAGTTAGGAACGACTGGACCTCATATCAACACTGCACCACCCTATCCCTGCAAAGGCTAATGTTCAACTACTGGTCTTGGTCTGGAGTAGAACGATAACTGGCCAAAGGCTGCACAAACGTTTAGTTCTGTTTCAATTCCTACGACTTTGGAAATGCTAGACCCAATATGTAGGCTAACAACTATAATAAAACAAAATATATGAATGAATGAATAATACAGGACTACAACTCTGTGTGTTGTGTACTTTTTGCCTAATTGTTTTGAAAGAAAAGGAAGAAACTCCTATAAATTACCAAATTCATTTTTAATTTATTTTTGGCAGACAGTGGGTTAAAAATAATAAACCATTCTTGACACACATAATTATTTTTATTTCCAAAAGAATCATTTATTTCTCATCTGGGAATCTGACTGAAAAAAAAACTCTGTTACTAAGAGGGAAGGGAGTGGTAGGCTTTCTGATCACATTATTGTCCAGTAAACAACAAAATCTAGCATGAAATGAAAAATAAACTCTTGCACTACATTAAAAAAATGTAAAGTAAAAAAATTGTAAATAATGTTGCAATGCACTGACAGCATAACTGTCACCCAGCGCCCTTCATAACAAAAATACAAAAAACAAACGAAACCAGAAAAATTAGTAATGAAAGCGTTCCAGTTTAAACAAAATGAGGGCACCGCACTACTACCCCTCTGTCCGCACCTTTAAAGCGTTCACTTCCATGGCCCGTCGGCCCGTGCAAACAGCCAGAACAAAAGCTGACAGCCAATCGTATATTACAACATGACACACTGACCAATCACACGAGGCACCCTGAACGTCAGAACCTATAAAGAAGACACAGCGAGGCAGATTGCCGAAGTAACGTCAGAACAGCTGGTCCTCTCAAAAACAGCTTTTTCCTTCATCTTCTGCAGAATCCCTCCCAGTGTTGGGTTTTCTGCCGATGAGTTTACAGTCTGTAGAATTAAACTGAGAAATGGAACCCACGATTTTAAGCATTGTGAGTTTTCACTTTACCGTATTAAATAAAGTATTTTGAAGCCAGACAGTCCTGAATACGGCTTCGTGAAGCTACCCCGCTATCCCTTATCAAATCGCCTAATTTAGGCTTAAAATACTCCACGCCTTATGTACATACACTCAGCAACCCGCAAACTCCATGAGAAAATGTAGTGGCTTTTAAACCAAGCAGGAAACTATATTAAAACAAATACAAAAACAAACAGCAACACTACATCAAACAGGAAAAAAGAGATTAATACTCATGAGTTATCTGGTAATGAACATGTTTTTCAACCATTAACCTTCCTTTAAGCATCTCACAATGTCCACGTTATTTCTGCTCTGATTTTTTTATGCTTTTTTTTTTTCCCAAATTTTAAATCTAGGCCATCACTTTAAAATGAAAATCATATACAGGTTTGCACAACAGATTAGGTAAGTTCTCTCATATCAGCAAAACAAGAAGACAAAAAAGATTTTATATATTTATATATATTTATATATATATATATAGTCCAGTCAGTGACTGATTATAAATAGAAAGACAGCGTTGAGATTAGTGAGGCCAGAAGGAGGCTTCATGAACTCCATAATGGGTGGAGTTGCAATTAACTGTCAATCAGCAGATGGTAAGCCCCACCCATCTGTGGGGTCATGAAGCCTCATTCTCCCTATCACTGGAGTGGAGACGTCCTCTCTATCCCCACAGCGCGCTTGGACAGAGCCAGCCTTTTACTTGGAGTCCTCGATCGTCCCCTTGCTGAGGTCGGTCATTTTGGGGTACTTGACTTTCTTCTGGTCAAGTTCATTCTGCGCCCACAGCAAGAGCTTGAGCAGTTTGGCCAGTTTAGGGGTGGACTCTCTGTTCTCATAGTCCAGAACTGCCTGGTTCACCTCACTCCATACCTGCCACAAAAGGGTCACACCAATCAAATAAAAGAAATCACACCAAGATCAGTCTATATGAGTGGGTCCTCATGGCATGCCAGGGCATGCTTTAGCTTTCTGCATGGCTTTCAGGTTAGCACACAAAATATTTACATGTGCTGAGTATACTCTTACCGGCAGACTTAAATGGTTTCATGCAAATTTAAATAAATGTTCAGTCATGCTAATGGCCCTAATTAAAAGTTCATTAACATCTTAACGATGCCACTCTGTAATTAGCCCTCAGGAGAAATTTGATTCTAATAATAATGTGAATAACAGATGAAATATCTGGATGATCTATTATCACCTATTGAAATGTGCTTTAGTCTCATTGGTGCTCATGAAAGGTTTCTGGTTGGGTAGTCAGTCTCATTACTGATGCTGTCTGAAAGAGCGATTTGTGAAGAGCTGAAACGTGAGGCTATTAGTGCTGTCTGGCTTTAAGGACTATTTTGAAATGTATCCAACTTTTTATTCACAATCATATGCCACTTGTGTACAGGCAGCCAAAGAGTAAAATGCAGTTTTTGTTTTTACGCTTAATGGAACAGAAACACTGTGGTGTGGAATAGCAACAGCGCCTGTGACTCGCTGTGACTGACGGTCCTGCAGCTTAAAGTCAGAAATATGCCATTCCAAGAGCAGGAGAAAGGGGTCCTGTTCCAAAGGTAAAAGTGTTTTTCCTTTCATATAAACCTCATATTGAGCATGTCCCAGTCCCAGTCCCCTCCCACAATCCTGCCCCCCAGGCCCTCCCATTGGCTTGCCTTCCTTAGCTTCTCCCATGAACACACCTGGTTGCTGCCCCACCCCGAAACCTCTCTCATTGGCTCCCCTCCTGCAGCCTCATGGCTCAGTCTCTCTCATTGGCTCCCCACCTGCAGCCTCATGGCTCAGTCTCTCTCATTGGCTCCCTACCTTCTGCCGCTGCATCATGTTGAGCAGGTCTCCAAAGGGTGAGTCCTCGGGGTTGTCGAAGGCCAGCAGGGCCAGCGTGCGCTCCATCTCTGTCAGACACTCGCGGCTCTCCTCCCCCTGCTCCGCCAGCTGCGTCTGCGCAAACTCCAGCGCAGCCTCCGTCTCCCGCAGCCGGATCAGTTCAATCAGGTGCTGCTGCTGCTCACCCAGAACCCGCCCCAACCCACCGGGGGACAGGGAGAGAGAGGAGAGGGGGAGGGGAGAAAGTGTGCCAAAGGAGGGGCAAGAACAGCATGAGGAAGAGGGAGAGAACAAGAGCAGCAGAGAGGGAAGAGAAGGAGTGAAAGAACCAGAAGAGGAGGGCGAGAGAGGGATGACCACAGGGAAAGAAAGAGGACAATGGAGAACAGGGAGTGGAAGAGAGAATGGGAGAGAGATGGAAAGATGGAGAGACAAAGGCGTTTAAATTGCATCTGCTTCTTCCCACAACGTTTCACAGTGAGTCTTCCTGCAGAACAGTACTGTAAGGTCTTTTTAAATGTGTTTATGTAGTTCAAATAACACAGTACCAATCCATCACTGTGCAGAGAGCCTGGGACTGCAGTGACAACAGTGTCACTATGCAAGTGACATTAGGGTTACAATGCAATGATATCAGTTTTGCTGAGTGGTGATGCAGTTTTTTTCTGTGTTGATATCAGTGTTGCTACACAGGGATAAGGTGTGGAATTCACAGCTGCTATTCAGGTGAGACTGTGCTATCTGCAGGTGCACAGTCAGTGCAGATGTAGATTGTGCGTTACCTGCAGGTGGAAGTAGAGGTAGCGGTTGGTGTCCAGCAGCTCTGGATGGAGGCTGTTGATGAGGGCGATGGCCTCCTGGATCTGCCCCTTCAGGATCATCTCCCGGATCTTAATCCGCTCGTCCAGAGAGTCCAGATCCACACTGGGCTCGATCCCCGACTCCATCCGGAACTTCTCCGCCGCCTCCTTGAACCCCTCTGCAGCGGGAAACACACCCAGCGCACAGGAACAAGCTTTAGCACTGCGGCATGCTGGGTAAATGCCTGGCCACACAGGAGCAAGCCTCAGGACTGGGGCATTCTGAGCAAACTACAAGAGGAAGGACGGCACCGTGTAGCAGTGCAGCGGCAGAGACTCTCAAAACTTCTGAGGCCCCATCCATATACATGGGAGACGATGTGACCAACGACTGATTAAAAATGAAGCCAAACAACTGTGTTCAAGTATGGAACTTAAATGCATGGTCCTAACCACAGACTGCCTTAGTAAAACACTCAGCTGTATAAATGGACAATTTAAAACTGTGAAAATCATTCTGCTAAACGCCTAAAAGTAAAGGAGTTTAACCTGAGTGTAAGAAGCTGCATGTGTGCGGTGTGTTAGTACAGCGCATGCAGGGTCTATTAAAATGCGTTATGATCCATAGCTTCTCTTATCAGGCTATTACGTAAGTATGAACTTGGCCATCTGCAGTCACCATTGTGGTACAGTGCCTCCAAATTTCTGACTGATGGTTCTTCTGAAATAGATGTAGGCATTGGCTAACTTTTGGGGCAAACAAATCCATACTCGGAAACCTGAGGGCACCAATACACTTGCAGCAACTTGTGACAAAGCGAACCAATTAATGTTTTCCAGACCCTCTGTAGGAGAATGACCCCCAGCAGTGGAAACCATAAGAACCAATAGCTTTTACTTATAGAAACCATAAGAACCAATAGCTGTTTCCTTTCATATCATCTCAGCCCCTCCCACAGTTTAGGAACCAATGGCATCAGGTTTGGCGGAAAAATTACTATCATTTCTTGATATTCATTCTGATAATACCTCAGAGATATGTTTTTTTTATATTTTGATATCATGATATCCATTTTACTGTCTACAGTCAGGTTAGTGAGTCAAACTTACACCATCTTGCTCTTAAAATGAGTTACCAACATTTATGAGAGTTTAACCCTTAAACACTGCTGAATGTCAGGCTGCTTCGCCTCTTATTGTCATTACACTGGCACTGACATACATATTTGTAATTACCATTAATAATACTTGAACATTTTATCTTCTTATGGATACAGATATGATGAAATTTCTCCATACTGACATAGATGCCTGTCCTATGGTGTGGCCCAAGTACAGGGTGTTTGCGACAGCGTGATGTGGCAGGTGGAAGCACTGCCACGGTCCCACTGAGAAAGCAATTCGACCCTGGTTTACACGGACACAGGTGTGAATTAAGCGACGCTGAGCCCAGGCGTCTTCATATGACGTCACATGAGATAATGAAGTAAGGGCAACGCATAACCGGCCTTTCAAATGGAAAGCAACAAAGGCATACTTAGGGGAGTTCAAAATATGACAGTCCAGCTACCTGTCACCAGGTAATTCATGATGAGTCGATTCATGTCCGCTCTCTGTATGTGCACGTTGTTTAGTTTGTCCATCCACTCGTCTTTCGTAATATCTTCGGGCTTTTCCGCATAACTCATCCTGATCGGTCTGCAAAAATTAATTGGAGAAACCAAACAACTGTTACACAGGAGGTTTTTTAATATCACAAAAATACAGAAATCCAGCACATGCGCGTTCATGTTTGTTTTCAATGCGTGTTTACTTAGACTGCCAAGCATTACTCTGTTTTTATTAGTGCCGAATATTGAATAAAATGGTACCCTATATGTGATCGGGATGCTCATGCACAGAGAGCCGAACACTGTAAATAGTGGGGTGATGTTTGTTTTGACTCTAGTTTGAATCATTTTTCAGGGGAAATTGTTCTACAGATGGTGTTTCATCGTATTCATTCAAATTCACAGCACAACAACGCCCATATGTTTACCCCGTTGTCAGGGCACGATATCGCCCGGTGCGCATCTTAGACAGCCAAATCTGGCCATCCAAAATCCAGAAGCCTTCCGACTCAGTTGACTAGTTACCTACGCATTCGGCAATATTGTGATGGCGAAGTAGGGCTACGTCGTTACGCCCACTAACGTTACAGAAAACGTAGCGGTGGCTAGCCGCATAGCTGCAACAACACGTTTATCCATGCACATAGCATTTGCTAGCTAGCAAGGTAGATTTCAGCAATTCAGAAAAATAACAACACATTAAACTTAAATACATCAATATATAGAGTAAATAACTGACTCTCGGTGACATGCCCTTTGTTGACTATTAGCATGCTAGCGAGTTAGCTGCCTGGCTAACACATAAATCATTCCCAAGCCGCATACTGAATTCATTGAGGCCTCGAACGGCAAGCAAAACATTGGAGCCTTAGCATCACACCGCAAACAACACCGGGTATTGTATCGTGTTTCTGTCCTTGATATTGGACAGCGAAAGTCTTAAACCCACACCATATCGTGGAAATGTATGTCTACTCATATGCCACCGCAAATGTAAGTCTGTAATCGAGCAGTAATTTATAAAGATACCTGAAATTATGCTGCTTTTTTCTTGGCAGCTGCTGTTACAGGGCCACGGCGAGAAACACGCGATAAGAGGGCATCTTCCTGAACCAAACGAGATTTCAGTGGAACTTTGCCACAATTGGTCAGAAGATACTCTCCAGCGATGATGTCATTGTTATTTACTGTCGTTGGCTCCTAAAGCCGCTGAGGTTGCCTGGTAAGCAGCGTTGCTAGAGATGCAGTTATCACTCTCCAGCAGTTTAGCCCTCTAACATTTGTGACAAATTCCCGTACAAAATTTCGAGTTTTACTAGAACGATACATAATGTGAAAGTAGGAGAAACAAGCTTGCAACATGACCATTTGAAAAAAGTTTAAATGGATCATTTTTATTGAGGCATGGAGTGTGCATACATGATGACGGGTGATTCGTGTCTTCATGCTACTGATACACAAAATGTGCAGTAATAGAAGCCGATAACAGGAACTGAATTGATGTGGTTCATATGCAAAAACAGCTTATCAAATAATGTTTGATATCTGAACATAGCAGCGTGACTCTCCTGATAGCTATAATTATTCTGAACAGGTCATTCGTTGGAACCAATTGAAACTGAACAAGTGAATCATCTTGAAAATTGCAGTATTGTTGCATTTTTGTGCTCATAGTTCTTGCCGTGTCACTCCTGTCCAGTACGGTTGCGCGTTCCCGTCTCGCTGGGTTCCCCTGCCCCTCCCACTTTCCCATCTCTGTGAACGCACAGGCTAATGCGCGAGTCAGTGACCGGGAGCGGAGAAAAACCTGCCGCAGATGCCTCTGTAAAGCAGCTGGGAAAACGTTTGTACATTATTTCCTGGGATGCGATATTAAATTGATGCCGTTGACCATATCTAACTGTGAGCACACCGAGACCTTGTCCAGAACATCCGACAAAATAGGTAAGAATGGACTGATCTATGCGATTTAAAACCGCATAACCCACAGTCCTCATCGTTGCGTTACCACTGACTGTCAGCTGATCTAGTCGTGCCTAGTAGCTAGCCAGCTAGCGCTAGCCAGCGCGAGTTTACCAATATGGATGCAGCTAATGAGGACTGAGCCTTGCTGCTACGGTAGCTGGCTACAGAGATTAGCAAGCTAGCCACTCTAAATCCAGACTGTTAGGCAGCGAACCATAGTCCCAAATAAAATGAAATAGCTCGAGGTTTGGGTTTATTTTTTTACTTTCCTAACCTCGTTATTATTCAATGAAATATATTTTCAGTGCGTAGTGTGTGGGGTATATTTGGCGATGTAGCTATCAATCTGGCTTGCTGTCAAACTAGCTGTTTAGTATTTTGCTACACAAGATCGCAGGTTTGGGTTCTGCATATCGATTGACTTATTTATGTTGAAACCTAGCTATTGTATGTTTGGTGTGTTAAATATTTAAAGAAATATAAAAATATTTGTTCATAAATTGAGTTCATTGTTACAGAGTACAGAACTGCGTTATTCACATAATAAAACCCCTACCTCGCGTTTGCTGGCAATGAATGAGATGCAGCCCTGACTGTTGGCCGGCTTGCTAACCTGGAGAAAGGTTACTTGGTTACTTAGTTACTTAGTTTGTCCAGCTAAGCAGGCACGTATTGTGCGTCCTTTGCTGTACTTTTGTATTGCTGGTCCTTTTGTCCTGATATTGTGACCATTGTTGACCATGATCATTTGCTTTACAATTCTCTTTATATAGTACTTAGTCCAACATAACTGAGATACAGTACTTTACAAGTGAGGATCATAGCAAGTGAAGTTGTAGGTTCGTCAGCTACCAGCAGGGTTTGACATATTATATTACTACTGGTTTAGCACTGCACGGCTGTTAAACATATAGGCTTATATGTACTATGTTCGGCTGCTGAGATTAAAACATCTGTCGACCGAAAACACCTATCGTGAAGCCCGAAGCATGCAAATAAGACCGTCTCACTCAATATCATAAGCTATAAACGCCTATATATTGTTGGGTATCTACATCATGTCATCATTTCTGACATGATGTAGGTTTATGTGGAGTTGCAGCCATCCTCCTTTACACACTTGCTTGTCTTTTTCACGAGGTGTCTGTGAAGTACGATGGAAGCATCATCATTTTATACATATATAATTTTTGAGGTGTAAGGATCCAGCGGGAACCATGACTAAGTCGTGAATCATGGGAAAACGGTGTGACGGGAAGGGGGTCTCGTTCGATTGTGACGTCACGATGATGTCATCACCGCAAGAGCAGGGTTTCTGCAGGTCATGATGGCAAAGACTCTCTTGGATGATCTCTTACTTAAGCATTGCTCATGCCATAATACATGTTAGATTGACTTATTTTATTTAGTTTATCAGTTTAGTTTGTTGTCAGTCTGACAGTTGGCACTGCAAGGGTTTGGCCTAGGCATGTAATTGCACTGGTGACTGAGGTGGTCCTCTCAGGGCTTCTCAGTGTCACATTGTGTTCATCCATTATCTTACTAATGTAGGCTCTGGAGGAGAAGTGCAAATTGCTCACTGGTAAGGTGCACCTGTTTGAGCTAGTCTCGACTTCTGTTACCTGGTTGTAGCGCCCCCAACAGGTGAGTTCCTGTCACTTGCTCCATGTAAAACCTGGGTTAGCTCAGGTTCCCTGTGCTACAGGTGGTATTCCCACCTTGCTGCCCCACAGAGGGAGCTGTGTGATCTGTGGAAAGCCCTCTTCCACACACTGCACAGCTAAAGAGCTGTGTCTCACCTGTGACTCCACACACTGCACAGCTAAAGAGCTGTGTCTCACCTGTGACTCCACACTGCACAGCTAAAGAGCTATGTCTCACCTTTGACTCCACACTACAGCTAAAGAGCTATGTCTCACCTTTGACTCCACACTGCACAGCTAAAGAGCTATGTCTCACCTGTGACTCCACACACTGCACAGGTAAAGAGCTGTGTCTCACCTGTGACTCCACACTGCACAGCTAAAGAGCTATGTCTCACCTGTGACTCCACACACTTCACAGCTAAAGAGCTGTGTCTCACCTGTGACTCCACACTGCACAGCTAAAGAGCTCTGTCTCACCTGTGACTCCACACACTGCACAGGTAAAGAGGTATGTCTCACCTGTGACTCCACACACTGCTCAGGTAAAGAGCTCTGTATCTCACCTGTGACTCCACACACTGCTCAGGTAAAGAGCTCTGTATCTCACCTGTGACTCCACACACTGCTCAGGTGTGTTTTTGCTTTGTGTTTTTCTCTTTCACAGTGTGGTTGTGGCTTTGTTTGTTGTGTTATAGTTGTGTTGTGGGATAGTTGAAAAGCTTTCACCTTTTTGTCAGTTTTCAAACAGCTGCTCTCTGCTGAGCGTTAGATTTAGAGCTCACAGAGGGCCAGCTCCACTCTCCCATCATGAGCTCTGCCTCTTCTGCTGAGTCTGTGGTGCTTTGGCCTTCCTTCCTGTCTGTCTGAGGAGAAGTTGAGTAACTGAAGCTCAGTCACATGGGCCTAGCACAGTTGCAGACATCCAGGCTGTTAACGGTCCTCTTTCAGTAGAAAAAAAAAAAAAAAAAAAGATGCTACATGGGGCACTTTTGAGTGGTGTGGCCGTCCTCTGCCTGTCACACACACATACGTACATACACTCTCACACAAACACTTCCTGTTTTGACTTTCCAAAGTATCCAGCTGTATAAATGGGCAGTGTGTAAAAATGTAAGCGGTGTGATTCTCTCTGGATAAAGGCAGAAACATGACTGGTTCTTTGGTATTTGCTGATCTGCAGAGGTCTGCTGTGATTGGTAGACAGGCTCTGGTGTCACTGTGCTGTAGGAGCCATTAAACCGCATTACTCCACATTATCTCCAGGCTCATTTCATTTTCTGATGGAATCTTAGTTTGTGGAAATGGTCCGCCCCTTCCTCTGTGTGAAATGCTGACGGGCGCAGTGTGTTCTGAGGGAGGGGCAGAATTGATTGGCACCTCCATTAGCTAATTAATTACAGTGGCACCCCACATCTCAGGCAGCTCTGGCCTGTGAGTGTGTGTGTGTGTGTTTGTGTGTGTGAGATGTGCGTAATAAAGAAGTATCTTCAGTTCTCTTGTTATGTACATCACAAGGACATGGGAGTTTTTAACTTCTGGTAGTTTTTTATTAGAAGGTTTTCCTGGAGCAGATTATGATGGTGCTGTTTTATCCACAGATGTGTTTTTTTACATTACATTGCATTAAATTTAATGTAATGTAATTTTAAATTTCATATTCTGCAAAACAGGGCTTGCAATTTTTACAGTGAAATTTCAAAGCAACTAATTTGTGTGAAGGGTGTCTGGGAGTTTTCTGCATAATGGTGTTGATTCTTCTGTTTCTCTCTGGCTCTGTGGTTGTTTTCGTTGAGCTGTGCATGAGAGCCAATGAGTGAAGCCAGAATGCACACTGTCACATTAAATGCAGAAGTATTCTCTGCTCTGCCTTTGAGAAACACAAAATCTGCAAATGCGACCATGTCTGTACAGTGGGGGTCGGAAAGGACATCGCCTCAGTGAGCTGAAAGGGAAAAACAGGAAGCAGTGCAGAGCAAGGTAAATGTGGGAGTGTGTATGTGTGCGTGGATCGGCGCGTGCGTGGATCGGCGCGTGCGTGGATCGGCATGTGCGTGGATCGGCGTGTGCGTGGATCGGCGTGTGCGTGAATCGCGTGTGCGTGGATCGCGTGTGCGTGGATCGGCGCGTGCGTGGATCGGCACGTGCGTGGATCGGCGTGTGCGTGGATCGGCGTGTGCGTGAATCGCGTGTGCGTGGATCGGCGCGTGCGTGGATCGGCGCGTGCGTGGATCGGCGCGTGCGTGGATCGGCGTGTGCGTGGGGGAGATGAGCGCAGCAGCTGCATACACTCCCCAGGCTGTCGTGCAGGTATGATTTTCTGCATATGGACTGATTTACAGCGTGCAGGAGCTCCGGTTGCAGTGCGGGGGAATCCCCACTGGGACGGCTGAGTGCGACCCTGGGGGGTGCAGGGTGAGCCAGGCCTGCTGGTGGGGTCATTCAGCCCAGGCCAAAAGCAGAGAGCTGTCTCACACACTATATTTAGGCTTCACTCTGAGAGCTGTGTGCCTCACGACTGGCAAGGAATGGGGGGGGGGTAGGTTATAACTATTCCTGCTGTTATTGTCACAGTATGTGTGCGTGTATGTGAGTGCGTGTGTGTGTGTGTGGGGGGGACAAGACGCTGGAGAGCTGATGTGTTTTTCACACTCTACGCCGCAGCACTAAGCCTGTCCCACAGGGGGCCGTCCCTGGGCCTTTAGAGCGGCGGGGGGGCTGCTGCAGGTTTCACTCCTCACCTTAAAATCAGCCCCCCAGGAAACCAGGTGAGGTGAGCTAGCCATGCAGTCAGCTGTGCTAACTCATCAAGTAAGTGCAGCCACTGGACCCTCAGTCTCCCCTCAGCCCTGACTCCCTCTGCAGACAGCGCTGTGTAATTACACCCCTGAGCATACGAAAAACACCAGGGCAACACCAGAATCTCAAAACTGAAATACTGACCAGACTTCACTTTCAAGGTGCTAGTCCTGGTGTTTTAACTCCAGTCCTGGAGGGCCGCAGTGTCTGCAGGTTTAACTCCAGTCCTGGAGGGGGCAGTGTCTGCAGGTTTGACTTCAGTCCTGGAGGGCCGCAGTGTCTGCAGGTTTGACTCCAGTCCTGGAGGACCGCAGTGTCTGCAGGTTTAACTCCAGTCCTGGAGGACCGCAGTGTCTGCAGGTTTAACTCCAGTCCTGGAGGGCCGCAGTGTCTGCAGGTTTAACTCCAGTCCTGGAGGGCCGCAGTGTCTGCAGGTTTAACTCCAGTCCTGGAGGGCCGCAGTGTCCTGGAGGGCAGGTCTTTAGGTTTACTCCAGTCCTGGAGGGCCGCAGTGTCTGCAGGTTTAACTCCAGTCCTGGAGGGCCGCAGTGTCTGCAGGTTTAACTCCAGTCCTGGAGGGCCGCAGTGTCCGCAGGTTTAACTCCAGTCCTGGAGGGCCGCAGTGTCTGCAGGTTTAACTCCAGTCCTGGAGGGCCGCAGTGTCTGCAGGTTTAACTCCAGTCCTGGAGGGCCACAGTGTCTGCAGGTTTAACTCCAGTCCTGGAGGGGGCAGTGTTTGTGTGTGTGTGTTTTTTTTTAATTTCTTGTCAATCAGAGGCCATGGAGACCAGGTGTGTTGATTCCTCAGCCAATCAGTGTGAAATAGTTCAGTGTTAAATGCCAAAATCAGGAGATCATTAAAGCGTCACAGTCCATGTTATATTGTGTGTGTGTGTGTGGGTGTGTGAGAGTGTGTGTGTGAGTGTGAGTGTGCGTGCGTGCGTGCGTGCATGCGTGCATGCCTGAGGTGAGGTTTACAGTAATAGTGTGCTTGTGGGTGTGCTTATGCTGGTTGTAGATAGGGTTGCAGGTGTGTCTTTGTGTGTGCTCCTGCTCTTTGTTCTTGTAATTAGCGCTCACCTATAAAAAGGCTCACACCATTGCCTGCTGACACACTTGGCACTGGGTGGTGCATAGCGGTTACAGAGAGTGCAAGGTACTCCTCAGCCAATCAGCGGTGAGGGGGAGGATCATGTGAACAGATTGAGAGCCAGTTTGTGAACTCAGCCAATAAAACAGGATTAACACCCTTACCTTTCACAAAAAGTGCCTGGAGAGCTCTCATACCTACAGTGAGCCTCCAACTCCATGTTTTATCAGAAAGACTGTCTCCTACAGCGCAGTCACCATTGCTGATCTGGGCCACTGTGTTCCTACATGAGCCAGAGAGAGAACTGCCAGTCTGACTCCCCAGCGCAACCTGTATGCTGCAGGATTTAATAACTCTGATGATAAATTAATAGAGTTTTTATATGATGTTGCATGTTTTCAGACACCTGCCTTTAATGTTGATTGATCCAGGTGACCTCATCCTGGGTTGATGTAATCAGTGCAGTGTGTGAGGCAGGGTGTGAATGTATGAAGATTTATTGTTATCACATCATCATACTTTTAACAGTATTTGAGTGACAAACTTAGTGCAGGCTCCATGGCTTTGCAGAGAGTAGAAGAAGTAAAAAAATTGATAATAAACTGAATTAACAAAATTAATTAGTAAAAATAATAAACTATAGAGAGAAGGAATATACAAAAATAGTATATAAAAATGTAGAGTAATAACAGAGCAGTCAGTGAGGCATGGAGTAAAGTGCAACAGTGACTGATTTGAATGTTCAGTAAGGTGCAGAACTGTCCTTATTTCTTTTTGAGATGTCTGGGGGTCCATCTGCAGCCATCTTGGACTTCCACCTCTCATAGGAAGGGGCTCTCAGAGGGAGGGGCTCTCAGGGGAGGGGCTCTCAGTCAGAGGGGGGGGCTCTCAGGGGGAGGGGCTCAGAGGGAGGGGCTCTCAGAGGGAGGGGCTCTCAGGGGGAGGGGCTGTCAGGGGGAGGGGCTGTCAGAGGGGGGGCTTTCAGGGGGAGGGGCTCTCAGTAGCAGTTTGTGTGGGAATCGAGGTAGAATGCTTAATCTGTAGAACTGAGGTTGCCATAACCTGCAGCTGCTGCTCTTTTATTTCTGAGTCTTGAGAAGACAGCAACGTCTTCATTTCACTGTGTCATTGTGGTTATGGTTGTAGCTTAGGTTAGGGTTAGGTCTCTCACACCTGTCTGTAAAACCATGTTCTAAAATTGCCCACTGATCTGGGATCAGTCTTATTAGATGCAATATTTCCCATCATGCAGGGATTTCCCTGTCTGTCTGCCGCTGTCCACCTGTTTGTCTGTTTGTCTGTTTTCTCATCATATTTCAGTGTTTGCGTTTCTGTTTGTGTGTTGAGGTCACGCGCTCACATGATAGTCAGTGCACCCCACAGGAAGTGTAAGTTTGAGCAGCTTCCTGTAGAGTGGGTGAATGTGTGAATAGAGGCCAGGGAGAGGTGTGAGCACAGCCCTCCCTCTGAGCAACTGTCTCTTTATCTTTCACACTTTCTCCTTTTTTATTTTTAACAAGAATAAAATTGAGTTTACTCAAGTCCCACTGCTCTCTCATCCTATCTGGTTTCTCTTCCTTTGCATGTTTTTTGTCTCTTTATTTTCCTGTATTGCTCCTATTTGGGGCCCTTCACATCTCTGTGGCGCCGGCAGTGACCTCAGGAGTGCGCAGACAGGCGTGTGCGTTGCGCCATGGACCTCAGGAGTGCGCAGACAGGCGTGTGCGTTGCGCCATGGACCTCAGGAGTGCGCAGACAGGCGTGTGCGTTGCGCCATGGACCTCAGGAGTGCGCAGACAGGCGTGTGCGTTGGAGTGGCGCCATGGACCTCAGGAGTGCGCAGACAGGCGTGTGCGTTGCGCCATGGACCTCAGGAGTGCGCAGACAGGCGTGTGCGTTGCGCCATGGACCTCAGGAGTGCGCAGACAGGCGTGTGCGTTGCGCCATGGCCGCTTCATGTGTTGTAGCCCTCAGGGGGATATCGCTCAAACAGACTTTAATTGCACCGGCGGAATTAATAACGCGTTCACGGGTGAGTAGTGATTGCATTAAGGGCGCCGTGGAAGCCTCGCCCCCCCAGCTGAGACTGTTGGGTCTGAGCGCGCTCCATCGCCCGCCCACTCACCATGAGAGATGAGGCTGTTGGTGTCACAGCAGCTAATGGCAATGCTGAATCAGCTATTTAAACATTATATTTGTTATTCATATTGTTCACTGTTACTGTTTACCTTGTACACAGTGATGCTGTGTATATGTGGATTGCTAGGGTAACCAGTTACAGCTAGAGGTGATGGAACAGCGAATAGGAAATTGCCCCATTGTGATGCCCCCAGTGCAGTGTGTGGTCATGTGACCCGGTTCCTGCTGTTTGCTGTGTTCTGTGGAGGTGCAGTAGACCTGAGAGCGAGAGCAGGGTGGGGTGGGGCGGGTTGGGTTCTTCCTTGTTTCTGCATTTCACTCCAGCTTCTGCTCCTGCCTGTTTAAGTAACCCTGCTGTTTATGTGGCCTGCCATCTCACAGCCGAGGACTGGCCTCCTGCCCTCATGAAGCAGTTCATCATGGCCTCATCCGCAGGCGCTTTGACGCTGGGCAATGCAGAAAATAAGCTGATTGTGCCAGGGAAGGGCAAACAAAACCCCCATTCACACTGACCCCCCAGGGCTGGAGGAGCTGCTTCTGTTGTCTTTAGCACTCCCCCGTAGCCTCAAAGATGACATCACTCAGCCCCCCCACTCCCAGCCCCCCCAAGCACACAGATTTGTGAATAACAGAGCGACCCTGTACACCTGCTTCCTCTCTGCCCTCTGATTGGCTCCCCTGCTGCCTCCATTGTGATGTGGAAGAATGGAGTGAGCGGAATAGGGGTGGGGCTTGTGGGGATTACAAGAGAGCAGGCCTGGGCAGACTGGGGTTAAAAGCACAGCATATGGAGTGGAGAGGAGGGCCCTAGGCCTTTGATTCAGACAAAAGAGGGGTGTTTTATTTTGTGGGGTGGGGGGCAGTTTGCCCAGACCCAGGATGTCTGTGCCCATCTGTGGAAGGTGAGGTTTTGGGCACACAGCGTGTTAACCAGCCCTGGGTTAGGAGGGACGGTCATCGTACACACTCAGACAGCTGAAAGAGTCATGTTTAGAGCTCAAGGTTGGTTTGTGTGTTAGCACTTAGCACGTGAATACTGAGGTGACAGGTGCTTGGCAATTGCACAGCAGATGCACGGAGCCATCAATACCTGTGCGCCAGTGTTTCTCCAGAAGCACATGCGCCAGGCTACTGATTCAGGCGTGCGCTCAAGCCCTGCAAACCTATTTAAACGCCCACGTGACTCACACTTGCATTTTACCCACACATATCACATCCTGTGTGTGAAATTGGCGCAGCTGTCCTGAGTGTAAAGGCACTGAACTCCCCGCTCTGGCCCTGTTTTAAGCTCTGAACTCCCGACGCCCTCTGGCCCTGTTTTAGCTCTGTGAACTCCCCGTCACCGCCCTCTGGCCCTGTTTTATAGCTCTGTGAACTCCCCGTCACCGCCCTCTGGCCCTGTTTTATAGCTCTGTGAACTCCCCGTCACCGCCCTCTGGCCCTGTTTTATAGCTCTGTGAACTCCCCGTCACCGCCCTCTGGCCCTGTTTTATAGCTCTGTGAACTCCCCATCACTCTGCCCTCTGGCCCTGTTTAACTCCCCACAGCCCTCTGGCCCTGAACTCCCCCCGTCACCGCCCTCTGGCCCTGTTTTATAGCTCTGTGAACTCCCCGTCACCGCCCTCTGGCCCTGTTTTATAGCTCTGTGAACTCCCCGTCACCGCCCTCTGGCCCTGTTTTATAGCTCTGTGAACTCCCCGTCACCGCCCTCTGGCCCTGTTTTATGAGAGCTACCATCAGGCAATAGTCTGCACGGTCGCTATGGAAGCAATTTCATGTGCCTCAGTTTCTGTGTTTTCAGAAGTTTAGGTCTGATAACTGGCATTATAATTAGATTAATTAGCCAGTTAATATGATTAGGTGTATGTTGCCACCTGCTTTAGGCCGATCCCTGTGTTCTCGCCAAGGTCTTACTCTGGTCTGAATGCAGTGAAGGCTCATTATACCCCCTTTCCCACTGTAGAGCTGGAACCAGGCTGGCTCATTACACCCCCTTTCCCACTGTAGAGCTGGAACCAGGCTGGCTCATTATACCCCCTTTCCCACTGTAGAGCTGGAACCAGGCTGGCTCATTATAGCCCCTTTCCCACTGTAGAGCTGGAACCAGGCTGGCTTATTATACCCCCTTTCCCACTGTAGAGTTGGAACCAGGCTGGCTCATTATACCCCCTTTCCCACTGTAGAGCTGGAACCAGGCTGGCTCATTATAGCCCCTTTCCCACTGTAGAGCTGGAACCGGGCTGGCTCATTATACCCCCTTTCCCACTGTAGAGCTGGAACCAGGCTGGCTCATTATAGCCCCTTTCCCACTGTAGAGCTGGAACCAGGCTGGCTCATTATACCCCCTTTCCCACTGTAGAGCTGGAACCAGGCTGGCTCATTAGGCTGTTTGTGTGTCTGTAGCAGCAGTGTGAATGGAGTTGTGTGAGTTCTTCGTGAGCAGAGAGCAGGCTCATCCCCCCCCCCCCCCCCCCCACACTGTCACGCCCCTCTGACCATCTGGACGGGATTCCAACGTTTCAGACGTCCTGATCCAGCCAGGCTTAACACCCACACAACCCTCCAAATACTCAACATATTCACACACACACACTCACACACACACACTCACACACAAGGCAGCAGGTGCATGTCTGTCTGAAACCCTTGATCCTGTTTTTCTCTGTAAACTCCACTCCTCTCTTTCAGTCCCCCCCCTTTCACTTCCCCTCTCCTCCTCTCTCCAGGAGCTCTCAGCTCTGCAAGCACTTCTGCTTTTACTCTGGAGAGAAGGAGGTCAGAGAGAGAAAACAGTGAGGGGCAGAAACAAGGGGAGACATGGTAAGAAATGGTAAAGCAGAGAGGGAGCAAAATTGGGGAAGGCAAGCAACGCAGACTCCGCCTCCTCCACTGGAGAAGCCTATCACTGCAGCCTATCACCACTCAGACTCCGCCTCCTCCACTGGAGAAGCCTATCACTGCAGCCTATCACCACTCAGACTCCGCCTCCTCCACTGGAGAAGCCTATCACTGCAGCCTATCACCACTCAGACTCCGCCTCCTCCACTGGAGAAGCCTATCACTGCAGCCTATCACCTCTCAGACTCTGCCTCCACTGGAGAAGCCTATCACTGCAGCCTATCACCACTCAGACTCCGCCTCCACTGGCACACACAGAGTTCCTGCCTTTCACAGCTCAGTGGTGCTGGTGGGGTGGAGCCTCTTAACCCATATTTATGCTGCTCCCATTCTGTAGCCAGGCATGAATGTGGGCCAGTCTGCTGGGTTATGACTGTTAGCTGGAGTCATGGTACACGGCTGACTCTGTAACACCAGAGCGGACTGGAGCAAAAACACTCACGGCTACGTCTGCAGCAGGAGGCTGGTGCTCTGTGTCTCAGTGAGGCCCATGGAAGATGGGGCAGCAGGGGGCTGGTGCTCTGTGTCTCAGTGAGGCCCATGGAAGATGGGGCAGCAGGGGCTGGTGCTCTGTGTCTCAGTGAGGCCCATGGAAGATGGGGCAGCAGGGGGCTGGTGCTCTGTGTCTCAGTGAGGCCCATGGAAGATGGGGCAGCAGGGGGCTGGTGCTCTGTGTCTCAGTGAGGCCCATGGAAGATGGGGCAGCAGGAGGCTGGTGCTCTGTGTCTCAGTGAGGCCCATGGAAGATGGGGCAGCAGGGGGCTGGTGCTCTGTGTCTCAGTGAGGCCCATGGAAGATGGGGCAGCAGGGGCTGGTGCTCTGTGTCTCAGTGAGGCCCATGGAAGATGGGGCAGCAGGGGGCTGGTGCTCTGTGTCTCAGTGAGGCCCATGGAAGATGGGGCAGCAGGGGCTGGTGCTCTGTGTCTCAGTGAGGCCCATGGAAGATGGGGCAGCAGGGGCTGGTGCTCTGTGTCTCAGTGAGGCCCATGGAAGATGGGGCAGCAGGGGGCTGGTGCTCTGTGTCTCAGTGAGGCCCATGGAAGATGGGGCAGCAGGGGGCTGGTGCTCTGTGTCTCAGTGAGGCCCATGGAAGATGGGGCAGCAGGGGGCTGGTGCTCTGTGTCTCAGTGAGGCCCATGGAAGAAGGGGCAGCAGGGGGCTGGTGCTCTGTGTCTCAGTGAGGCCCATGGAAGATGGGGCAGCAGGGGGCTGGTGCTCTGTGTCTCAGTGAGGCCCATGGGAGATGGGGCAGCAGGGGGCTGGTGCTCTGTGTCTCAGTGAGGCCCATGGAAGATGGGGCAGCAGGGGGCTGGTGCTCTGTGTCTCAGTGAGGCCCATGGAAGATGGGGCAGCAGGGGCTGGTGCTCTGTGTCTCAGTGAGGCCCATGGAAGATGGGGCAGCAGGGGGCTGGTGCTCTGTGTCTCAGTGAGGCCCATGGAAGATGGGGCAGCAGGGGGCTGGTGCTCTGTCTCAGTGAGGCCCATAAGATGCTTTGCATCCCAGCAGGGCTGTTTCACTGCAGCAGGAAGTGCAGCACATAGCCTACATTTATGTTTGGGGTGTAGAGCATCTGGGTCAAAACAGAACTGCATTTCTGTTCCACACCTTTCTCAATTCACCTGTGAGATATCACACACTGCCCTGTCACTGTAAATAAAAGTGCTGTTTTTAATTTACCAGCCAGGTAAATAATAATAAATATGACTGACAGCTCCCCCCCACCCGGTACCTGCAAAACAAAAACACCAAGCAGCCGGGATGGCACCAGAATAGAGCAGATTACTGCTAATCTCTTTCATCCACGATCCACTCTGTGTGTGTGTGTGTGTGTGTGTGTGTGTGTGTGTGTGTGTGTGTGTGTGTGTGTGTGTGTGTGTGTGTGTGTGTGTGTGTGTGTGTGTGTGCATGCGTGTGTTTGCGCGTGTGTGTGTGTGTGTGTGTGTGTGCGTGCGTGCATGCGTGTGTGGAAACGCCAGCACTAATCTGCAATAAACCCTGTTTTGGGGGCAGGAGGCAGGGGGTGGGGAGGAATCAATGGGAAATAAAAGAGCTGCTTTCACTGCTGCTCTTTCCCAACAGTGTGTTCCAGTTTATAATTCAGGAGGTGATGTCATCAGTGTGTGCCTATGTGTTCCCAAATTGAGGAGGTGATGTCATCAGTGTGTGCCTATGTGTTCCCAAATTGAGGAGGTGATGTCATCAGTGTGTGCCTATGTGTTCCCAAATTGAGGAGGTGATGTCATCAGTGTGTGCATATGTGTTCCCAAATTGAGGAGGTGATGTCATTAGTGTGTGCTTTTGTGTACCCAAATTAAGGAGGTGATGTTATCATTATGCACCTTTGTGTTCCAAGTTTAAGGATGTGATGTCATCATTGTGCACCTTTGTGTTCCCAGTTTAAGGAAGTGATTGGTCATGGCAGAACAGCAGAGGCAGCGTTCGCTCTCCACGTCGGGTCTGACGCTCTACCATGTGCTCGGCGTGGACAAGGTGGCCACGCCCGAAGACATCAAGAAATCCTACAGGTGAGTCCAAGAGACCCCGCCCACTACTTTCAGCAGCCACTATTGCATAGCCTCCTGTTTTTGTGATATCCTGGAACACATTCTGCTTATCTTTATGCCTCTCTACTGCCCCTATCTGCCATTCTAAAACACCACACATAATTCATCTCACAGTTTATCCCATTCAGTACAATGCACTATCTTTCAAAGGAGATTTTTAGCAGATTTGTTGTCTACATGAACAGGAAGCCTGCATTGGCTAACATCCTTCAACTTGCAAACTTTTATTGTGCAAATTGAAATTTCATTGTGCTTTTGACCAGAGCATCAGAAAGCAGCTTTATGTATCTCCTAAGCCCGGGACGGTCCTTGAGTACGCCTGGGGCAGCAGTCATAAGGAAGAGCTCGCTAACTAAAGGGAAGAACCCATGAGCTGAGCCCGGCTCAAGGGGAGTGGGTCTGCTCTGGCGGCACCGAGCCGGCTTAATGAGTTAAACTGCAGAGCAGATTAGCGCTGTCTGTCTGGTGCCATCGCCCAGCAGAGGGGTCCAGGTTCTGGACAAGCAGGAGAGTCAGACGGCACGGTCAGTCTGTAACCCCGCAGCTAGCACGGTCAGTCTGTAACCCCACAGCTAGCACGGTCAGTCTGTAACCCCAGCTGGCAAGCTTTAACCCCACAGCTGGCAGGTCTGTAACCCCGCAGCTGGCACGGTCAGTCTGTAACCCCAAAGCTAGCACGGTCAGTCTGTAACCCCGCAGCTAGCACGGTCAGTCTGTAACCCCAAAGCTAGCACGGTCAGTCTGTAACCCCACAGCTAGCACGGTCAGTCTGTAACCCCACAGCTAGCACGGTCAGTCTGTAACCCCACAGCTGGCACGGTCAGTCTGTAACCCCACAGCTGGCACGGTCAGTCTGTAACCCCACAGCTGGCACGGTCAGTCTGTAACCCCACAGCTGGCACGGTCAGTCTGCAACCCCAAAGCTGGCATGGTCAGTCTGTAACCCCACAGCTAGAATGGGCAAACTTACAAGCTAAAAATTTCTCCTAGTAACTTCTTCCAAAATCTGTTAGCCTTGTCATCCATTTGTAAATGGAATATATTGTATTGGCATGCATTCTCTGCAGTGTTAACTGCAGAAACGTGGACTCTAGGGTTGAAAACCACAGCTGAAAACCTGCTTTACCGCCAGTTAATCCATCTGCAAACAGAATCTCATGAGAGAATTCTCCTTTCCAAAGCACACATCTCATTTTCAGATCATTTTGTTCTGCCCTTAATTGCATGCCCGCCTTTAGCAACAGTGCTAAGACCTGATTCTTGTCTCCATATTTCCTGTTTTGCTGGTACTTTCTGTTTAATCAGTCAGAAGTATGGATTTTTAAAAGCCTTTATGCATCAGTGATAGTGATGGTGTGAGCTGCTCTCTGTTTCCCATCACGTGCAGCAGGCTGGCCTTCTCCCATCTCCACGGTTCTGCTTTAGCAGATGTTTTTTTTAATCAGAGCAAGTGATATTCATCCGAGTTTGTACTAAAAATATTTATTTTTCATTTAGGGCTGGGCTGGTTGTAAGTTCTGCTCTTGTGTGGTCATGTTTAATGTGAAGCGACAGGGAGCTTCACAGACGCGCTCCCGCTCGGCCGCCGGAATGGCAGGCCGTTTGGCCCCCGCTCAAACAGGAGTGCTTTAAGTGATGCAGTTTTAATCCACTTTAAAGCACATGCTCTGAGCTCAGCCCGGGCTTTGTGTCAGCGCAGGCAGAGACAGCGCCATGGGCTGAACACGGCCACTGTGTGGAGAGCTTTTATCTTATGTTGAAAAATATTTTTTTTTTTTCTCCCACACAAATACTATATAATTAGCCCCACCCACCGGGAGCCTCCCCCACTGAGACAGAGGGAGGCAGCTGCACATGTGATTCTGCTGTTTCTCATGGCAACCTGCTGTCACTTGGTCACATGACTCCTACGGTTGCCGTGGGAACCCACGTCACCGTTCGTCGTGTGATTCCTCTGTTTCCATGGCGACCCACTGTCACTGTTCATCATGTGTTTCCTCTGGTTCCCATGGCGACCCACTGTCACTGTTCATCATGTGTTTCCTCTGGTTCCCATGGCGACCCACTGTCACTGTTCATCATGTGTTTACTCTGGTTCTCATGGCAACCCACTGTCACTGTTCATGGTGGAACATAAAGACAAAATGTGATCAGATATGGGACCTGCATTTTATTTAGAAATGCTATAGGGAGCAGAACACATCTACTGAAACAGGTGTCATGTGATGGCATAATGACGAAACATTAATGCCCCCCCAGGAAGCTGGCACTGAAGTATCACCCCGATAAGAACCCTGATAATCCAGAGGCAGCGGATAAGTTCAAAGAGATCAACAACGCCCACGCCATCCTGAATGACCCCACCAAGAGGAACATCTACGACAAGTACGGCTCACTGGGGCTGTACGTGGCCGAGCAGTTCGGGGAGGAGAACGTCAACACCTACTTCGTTCTGTCCAGCTGGTGGGCCAAGGTGAGGGTGTGGCTCTGCAGGCACTGTTTGTGTTTGCCAGGGTGGTTACAGGGTGTTATTTCTCCTCCGCTCCTCTAGAAGGCACTGTTTGTGTTCTGCTTGCTGGTTACAGAATGTTATTTCTCCTGTGCACCTCTAGTAGGCACTGTTTATACAGGCTGGTTAAAGGTGTTATTTCTCCTCCTCTCCTCTTGTAGGCGCTGTTTGTTTTCTGTGGGCTGGCCACTGGCTGTTATTTCTGCTGTTGCCTGTGCTGCTGCTGTAACTGCTGCTGTGGGAAGTGCAAGCCCCGGCCGCCAGAGACAGACGAGCCACAGTTCTATGTGTCGCCCGAGGACCTGGAAGCACAACTGCAGAATGATGAGAGAGGTGAGACCCCGCCCCTAGGACCCTGACCCCACCCCCTAAATGCACTAATCCCTCCCCTTGAGGCCCATGTTCTGACCCCAATCACCATGACGACCATCTGAAGATCCCGACTCGGCTGCCAAGCCCTAATCCTGGCAGCGTTACCCTGATCTCAGACTCAGACTTTGCTCTGATCTGAGTGCTGTAAAGAGAGGCTGCTCTTATTTGGCCCCTCTGAGCACGTGTGTGTGTGTGTGTGTGTGTGTGTGTGTGTGTGTGTGTGTGTGTGTGTGTGTGTGTGTGTGTGTGTGTGTTGTTTTACAGATATAGGAGACCCCATCCTGGTTCAGCCTTCTTCAGCCACAGAGACCACCCAGCTGAAGGCAGACGGGCACCACACCAGCTACCGGACCGACACAGGCTTCAACTAGGGCTCCTCCTCTTCCTCTCCCTCTCTGCCACTCCTCCTGCACGGGGAGGGGCAGGGAGCCCAGGGGCCAGCGATTGGAGGAACAGAAGGTCATGTGACAACAGAGAACCCAATCTCCATTCTCCACTTTCCAACAGTCCCCATTCTGCTGTTTCAAGCAGCAGATTCAAGTATTCATTTGCGGGGAAAAGAGGAAGGAAAAATCATGTTCTCTATTCTCTGATTAGTTTCTTTTTTTGGCCTTTCACCAATCAAACCCCCCTCCCTTCACACAACCCAAGCCATTGTCCTGTGGCATGTATGACTTCAAAGCATTTTTGGTAGCTCAATTTGTCTGTTTTTTTAATCATTTTAACGTGCTGTTGTAGTCCTGAGTACTGATAACTGTGTACATATGCGTGTTTAATGTGAGTGTGGTTTGTGGTTGAATAAGAGGGCTCTCACTGCATGTTTTGCAGATTTCATGCTCTGATACTCCTGTTTCTTCACACTCCACCTGGTTAGCCTCATCCTTCACCTGTATGCCCCGCCCACAAACCCCGCCCCACAGGGACACTTTGAATTATCAAGTGTGTCTATCAGGTGTGTATGTGTGAGCATGTGTGTATATGTGTGTGTGTGTGTGTGCTTGTGTCTGCTTTGAGCCCTCCCCCATGTGCCAGGTCTCCATGCTGACCGGGTATGTCCTGTCCTGGGAAACGCTTTGGCTATTGTTGGATTTGTGTCACCTTTCTCTGACATGGTGTCTTAATCCCATTCACCTGGTCTGTGCGTACCATTTCCTGCACAGACAGGAAGCTGTCAGCACCCGTCTTTCAGGATTGGTTGCCAGTCAAACATTCCTCTTCGTCAGCCAGTGGTTTGACACTGGCAATCCACACTGAAACTCTGCGCAGCCATGCTGCCAAGGAGGAAGGAGGCCACCTGAGTTTCGGCTGTGTGCTGTTTCTGTGCGTTTTTTAAACCCATGCTGGTAACTGAACTCACGTTAGCATAGCACGGCAGTTAGCTCATGGAAATCTATTTTGCCAAGTATGAATATTCCTGCCACTTCACAAAGAGGCTGTCAGCTGATGAGTCCTGAATTTAATACTAATGGTGCCCAGCAGGGGGTGGTGTTGTTTCATCTGGCATGTTTTAGGGTTAGTAGCACTCTCAGTCCTTCCCTCTTCTGCTTCCGTCTTTTGTGTACCCAAAGCAAAAAAAAAAAAAAACCTACAGTTTCAAAATTACCATTAAAAGATAAAATTGACTTGGCATAGGAGTTAAACAACCGTAAGGGAAAACAATTCTGTGGGCATAATGTGTGTGAGTGTGTGTGTGCGTGTGTAAAATATTTATCTGTTTATGGTGTGACGATAGGAGTTCCTGACTGCCACAAACCTGGTTTGTGTGGGTCTTGAGTTTGTTGTTTGGGTCTCAGGTTTGATTACTTTTGGTCCACTGAGCAATTCCATCATTCCAGGCCCTCCCCCTTATGCTGGGCACTGACTATCAAGGTTAAACTCTGTGTGGAATGTGATAGGTATATGTTGATATATGTGGTTGTTTTATTTGTGGTTGCTGTTTATTGCCATGAGCCATTTTAGCACCTGTCTCTGTGGCACTGTCATGCAGATTTCCCCTGGTGGCAAGAAGAGCACACTGCACCCTAGAAAGAGTTGCCAATTTTCCTAATTTTATCTCTGCAGTTTGCCAATTAAATTAAGTACAAGATTTGTCAGGGAATGTAGAGGTCGTATGATGCAAGATCAAGTGAACTACACCTGGGATTCAGACTTGCAACCCCTGGGTCCCGGTTTCTTAGTCACTTTTCCACACTGCTGCCAAATCTTCCTTTATGTAATTCTGACCCTTTCTTAGCGTTGCTGTTAGGTGGCATCCACGTGCTTGAATATAAACCCTTGGTGGTCAGTTTGAGCTGACATATATAACCGTGAAGGTAATGTAGTGTTATGGGTTCTGCACTGCTTTGTTTGTCATGTTCTTGGTAAATTGCATCGCCCTCGTTATGTTTGTTGTCATGACACTGTTTCACAGCTGAGCACAGGTTTTAGGGTGGAACTTTAATCCATGTTTGTAGGCAGTGGCTTCATGTTTGTCCTCATGGAATGCCTTGGCCAGGTAACACCTCCAAATGTGTTTTTTTTTTTCTTCCTGTGGTGCTCAGTCTGAATGTGTGTATGTGTGTATGAGTGTGGTGTGTATGAGAGTGTGTGTGTGTGTTTTTCCAGTAGCTTTTTTCCCTGCATGGTTGGCAGTGTCTAGCCCATTAGCACAGCACGCATGTCACACTGGCACCTGGCACAGCACCACAGCCTATCATGTCGCTCTCTGTCCACTAGGCGGTTCAGTGAGCAGGCATGCTGGGAAGCTTCCTCTGACGTTAACATTTTATTTTTTTATCATATTATGTGTTCTCCACAGCCTTCCCACTGATACTACCTTCATTTTGCCATTTTATCCTCTGATGGGTAAAAAATAAGACTAGAGCCATTTTAGCTCCCAATATCCTGTATTTAACACCTCCCTTTCACCAGCGCTGCCGTAAAAAAACAGTGTCGTCTTTGTTAAAATGGAATGAGCCCTCTTAAACCAGTGCAGTGTCACATTCCTCATTCCACATCACTGTACAGATTCCAAACTGACCTGGGGTCAGCTGAGCTGTGGCACTCACTGGCACAAAATGGCGGAGCAAGAAGAACCCAACTCTGCAAAAGCAGGTGCTGTGGACCCCTTGTTCGACAGCAGACTCAAGGAGTCAGCCTGTCAGTCGTGGCTCTTTTCTTATTGACGTGTCATTTCAGTGCAGATTTTCAGACTATCATGCAGTGACTGAAGTCGCAGGCTAATATGAGCATCCTGTGTGCCGTGTAGCTGTGTGCTTTTCCGTGGTGCTGCGGTTGGGCTCTGATGCTGACAGATGTGTACATTTTACTCGTTTACTCTGACACCTGAGGCCTCCTCACCTGCACTCCCTCTCCCCTCCTCCCTCCCCCCCTCTCCTCCGAGTCTAATTGTGGACCACTTCGGTCTTTTACTGTGGAAGTCCTGCTCCAAATCCTCAATATCCTCGCTATGGCTGTTTTTCAGATATTGGAAAATGCTAATTGTTTGAGTGAATGCATTATCTATTTGGAACTGTACAGGATTACTGAGGTAAAGAAATTTTCTTTTAGAAACTTAAAAAAAAGATGACAAATATATACAGTATCATAAAAGTGCTGCGGTAATATTATGCATAAAATATAATTTATTAATTTTTTGTTATGTTTTTAATGAAGGACTATAGTTTTAACTGTACGTATTTTAGATGTTGCCATTAAACAATGTGTGAAACAAGATTTAATGGATGAGGTCTCTTGTACTGTACATACACGTAATTATGAAGTAAAAAATACTAGAGTTTTATGTTTTAGCATGTTGACTGTGTGTCCGAAAGAAAAGGAACTTGGGTAATTTAACGAATTTGCTGTTGTAAAATAAATGTTTCAGAACATTAGCACAGCTTGTTTGTGTGTTTTTTGAAGCATTTGTTACTCTGAACAAACATGTTCACACCTGTCAACAGTCAAGAGTTTTACTGTATCATTTTCAATAGCTCTCACACGAGGAGGTAAACATACCATTCCTGTACCTATCTGCAAGGGCAGGGGCTTACCTGAGAATGAACCCACAAACCCTGAGCTACAAGCCCAGCTCCATAACCATTACACTACACTGTAACCTCTGAGCTACAAGCCCAGCTCCATAACCATTACACTACACTGTAACCTCTGAACTACAAGCCCAGCTCCTTAATTGTTACCCTGCACACCAATGAAAAGGAAGAAGTGGAAATGGCTCCATGATTAGCACAGTGAGAAGGTGTGTAGGTAGCCTAATTCCAGTTCATGGAAACCACAGTTTTATAAATAAAACACTGATCACCTCCACCTTCATTCTGAGACCAGAGGAGAGGAACGTTCCCCAGACTTGCAGTGGGTTAAATGCACAAAAACGGTACATTTTCTGTCCCTGTTGAAGCAAGGGGCTCGGGAGGGAATCACAGTGTCCGCACCATAGCTGCAAGGGCCTAAGTTCTTGTTTGGAAATAGGAAAAAACTAAAACATGTATTCCAAATAATCATATTCTTTTTTGGATATACACGATCCCAGGTGACAATGTTCCGAACAAAGGCGATATTACACTAGCATCACCCCTGGGTTGGATGGAGATCAAACACACCTGTGACAGGTAACCTACAGGCAGCTGCAGAGGGTCTGTCCAGGTGCAGGAGTACAGTTGGGCAGTTAGAGTACGACATCCCAACCAGCTAAGCAGCATCCATGCTCTCCACTGCAGGTTTTTTCCTCTTCTATAATGTCTTAATAAAGTTGGAGTGAATTGAGATCTGTCTTTTGTCTGCACGTTGATTAAGCAATTTAATGTTAAAATAAATCACAGCCACTGAGATTTTATTTCACTTACTGCAGTCTCACACAATGTTTAAACCTAATTTTGTAGTGTAAGTTACTCTAAATTGATCAATATTTTTTATGTTACACTGCACCTGCTTTTGTTTACACTACTGTTTAGAATAAAACCAGAAAGAATGCATATATTACATTTTAAAGATTTTTATAAATGAAACAGTTTTAAGGATCTTAAAGGTTTCTAGCTCCATGTCATACAGTAGGACGCAGTGGAACACTGAGATTTATTTATTTATTTATTTATTTATTTATTTCGTGGTCTGATTGTTTAATTTATTCTGTGCGAATAATCTAAACTTTAATATACACTTAAGTGCAAGACTATGTTGTATAATGGAAAATGTACACAACAAACCCTCAGTATGACGAGTCAGGGACTCCCTGATAACGTCGTTGCCGTGCGCCGGAACCAAGTCGGCTGTCTGGGAACTCAAGACTTGAGGCTGTTGGTTTGGAAGCCGACAGCTGCGAAAGGAAATTCTTTTGACTGAGATACAGCAAACAAGACATAAACCCAGTTGCCTTTGCTACGTTGGAATAGGAGGAATATAGTAAGATCCCTGACGCCATGGACTCTGCCAATCAAGGTAGCTAAAATGTTATTGCTTCTTAGCTTGTTACTAGCTGGTGATATTATGTTAGCTTTCGGCAGAACTGTCGTGCTACCAAGTTTCTGCTCCACTGTGTGATCTTGTGCTAATTGGATCTTGTCAAGACGTAGGTTTGCTAACCTGCTAGCCACCTTATTGTCTGCCAGTTCATTACAGCGTCCAGCGCCTGCACACGAAACAACGGCAGATTTTCAGCGCCTAGCCTACCGATATCAATAACCATGTAGAGTTAGGCAGTCAATCCATAGACAGTTAATTAGCCGTGTAACAGGTTATAGGTAGCTAATTTGCGCTCTGTTGACGAATGTACTGTTTAGCTATGAATAAATGAATGTATGAAGTATCATTTGCTAAGTTATTTCACAAATAGCTCACGTCAGGAAGTTAGATGGCAGACCTGTAGGGTTACATCCCTCAGGTAGCTGCGGGTGTACCTGGGCTGGTGATGTCACCGCTCGCTTACTGTCTGAGATTATGTACAACAGACAACAGGTTAGCTTTCAGTGACACCACAAGCTCACAACGTTAAGGGAATAACTAAACATTTATTTCCCCTGGCCTTCGCTAATGAGGATGTTACTTTCTCTCTGATTTATCACTAGTGATACCCTAATTGTCTTGCTCCTCGACATAAATTTTTGTAACATGGATTTCATAGCATAAATACTAGTTGATAGCTAACTCAGTGAATCATTTAGTTTGTTAGCCAGATGTTTGGGTTATGCCCGTATTGCTCTTGCTAAAGTTTTATGTATCAGTTTGCTACTTTTTAGTTTGGACGGGGACCCACTTATGTAATTATCTTAGCTCATGTTAGCTTGTAAATAGCAGCTAGCTAAGTTAGTTGATACCTATCGCTTATGGTGTTAATGCGATGAGGTTAAAATAACTCGTTTTGTTTTCAAGATGTGCAGTGATACCAACTGGTATCTAAACTTGTATTACCAGTATAGAAATAGTGTTTCATTTGATACTTGATTCCCTCTTGCTAGCAGCAAGCTGGACATGGCTCTCTTCTCGTTCATTGCGTGAGTACATTATTGGCCATCATTAGCAGACTGAGCTATCCAACGCCTGAGCCCCTAATCGCCCCCTAGCATTAGCCTAGCTACCAAGCAACGCCTAGCAACAGAGGTAGCAATGTTTGATAGTGCTCCCACCTGTACCTGGTATCTAGAGGTACCTGTATGAGTCAGACTGTGCCTGGAAGAATTGTATTCTATTTGTATTTCTAAGAATTTCAAGCTGAGATTGATGAGTGGCTAACTCCACCAAAAACTGCAGTATTACGGTTGTGTATAGTCCTGCAGTACAAATGCAAAATACAAAAAGTATTTTGGACGCAGTCGAACAGCAGTTCTACTCCTGGTTTTTTTTCTTTGTTGTTTTTGTAAGGGCAGGTGTTGGATTTCCCAGTACGTCTCTTTTAAAATATTTCCCTGAAAGAAAAACGTGCAAATTGTTGACAACAGTATGTAGTTGTAAAATCCTGGAGGGTGCCAAAAGGTAGTGGTTTCCTATAACTGGCAGGGACTCAAAGGAAGCGATCTCAGCCAAATAATGAGTACCTGAAGCAGAGCAGATCTGTTTCCATACCCATAGTACACCCTGCCCTTCTGTCCAAGACACTCCGTGTAGCTTAGTTCACCTGTATTACCCCTGTGTTTTCTCTCTGTTTCTCTCTCCCTCTCCCTCTCCCTTTCCCCACCCTAATCCCCCACCCCCACCCCGTTTTTTTGGTTGTGATGTCATTTTAGACATTAACCTCAACTCTCCCAAAAAAGGCATGGGGGCGGACCCCCTGGATGCAGATGTGCCAATGGAGGGGGCTGTGGGTGGAGCCGGCCTGACAGAGGAGGAAGCAGAGGAGCTGAGGCTGGAACTCAGCAAGGTGGGGTACAGGGTTTTGGGGCCCCCCTCTGCAGCAGGAGGGTGAAAAAAGTGCAGAACTGGGGCTTTAGGGTACCTCCACAGAGGGGTGTCGAGGTTTTAACGGTAATTAGTGGGGTTCAGGGCTTTAGGGTACTCTCTGCAGGAGGTCAAAGAGCGGTGTCGAGGTTTGAGGGTTCTCTGAGCTGTAGGGTAAATAGTGGGGTCCAGGGTTTGAGGTGTCAGTCAGACAGGGCCCACAGGTAGTTGGAGGCAGATTGTTTAACACATTTAACCGTGGGGCTGTCTCAGGTGGAGGAGGAGATTCTCACCTTGCGGCAGGTGCTGTCGGCTAAAGAGCGCCACGCAGGTGAGCTGAAGAGGAAGCTGGGCCTCAGCCCACTCACTGACCTGCGTCAGAACCTCAGCAAGGGCTGGCAGGAAGTCCAGACCTCCAACGCGTAAGTACTTCCTGTGGCACCAGCCCCTCCCCCACACACACACACACACACACACACACAAAATGTCTAAAAAAAATCAGCAAATGACTCCCAACATCAAACATACATGACTGTTCTGTGTTTTCGCATTCACAAAAAGACTAAACCTGTATATTTTATTAATTACATGTAATCTATAAATGTGTGATGTGTGTAAATGAGCCCTAGCATACTGCAGCACTCTGAGGGTGTCCTGCCTTTGCTGGCCCTCTCTGTTTGCTTGCTTAGCAGTAGTATGAGGGTGAGAGCTGTCTGGACACGCAGACACCGGCGTGGCCTGGATAAGCAGCTCTGAGTTAGCAGAGTGCTAATGCTTACAGAGGCAGTTAGCACAAGCTGTGGCCTAAACATTAGCCATCTCTTCCCCAATTCTAAAATGGGAACACTAGCCAGTTTCACAAAATACATATTTATCAGTAATTTACAATGACATATTAGAGTGTCACACACACAATCATAGCTGAAATGACATTAATACAAGAGTGGAGACATATGACAAGTGTATAAATAAACCTATAAATAACCTTTGAAACCATTTAACACTGGAAGTTCACAGCTGTCTGTACCGCTGAAGCTAAAACGTTCCAGTTTGCTGCCGCTCATGCATATTCATAATCATGGGCGTGGTCAATGACTATGGAATTAATTCTGCCACTCCTCTAAGTGAATTTTAATAAGCTGGAATATGGAAACTCTTAGTGCTTGCTGTAACCTCCTGGGCTAAAGAAATGGTGAGAATGACATGAACATGGGAGCGGGGGATCTGGTTATCACAGAGAATCTGTGCAGCTCCCATAACTGTGTGACTTCTGCTTCAGCCTGAGTGGAGTTTCACTTCCCTTTTAGGGTGTGAGGGGTGAGTGGCCCACACCCTGACCTCACCCACATGCTCAAAGAGCAGAAACCAAGTGTGACCATGCAGGGCTTCACTCAGCGAGTTTACACACAGGACAGCTGCATCCGTAATACATGCAACAAAGTGTGTGATGGGAAACTGCCTTAGGAGGAAGTCAGGAAATGGACTTACAGCGCCAGTCACTCTCACAGATGTGACGTGCAGCTGGTGAAAACGTTATGATGAGTCGGGTGACCCCTAGAGATGTCGGGCAGCAGAGGTGTTCTGCAGGAAGAACGATAACTGCTGCAAAGGGTCATGGGTAGCAGAATCACATGGGGCTGCTGTTCCAACGTCTCAGCCATTGGCTGATCCTCCCGTGCCAGGCCAGGTGACTGTTTCCACGGGAACATGTGGAATGTGGCTAGAGCATGAGCCGAGCATGTGCAGCTCAGCCATGGCCTGGCTGTCTGACATCGTTAGCCACTCTGCAAAAAACGGTAAGAAAAGCAAGTAGATATCAGTGTGGAGGATTTCAGTTTGAGGCAGTGGCGTTTCCACAGGGCTGATCTCTGTGTGCCTGGTGCCCCCCCCCCCCGAGTCCTCATCCTAACCCTGCCGCTTATGTGTGTCTGTAGATATCTCACAGCTTCTGCAACTCTGGAGGACATAACCCGATCTGAAGCGTGAGTTTTGAAACTTGTTTGTATTTTGTTTCGTCCATTTCAATGTAGTTGTAGTTTGCTTGTTTGTAGCTTGCTTGGTTGTGATTGGTAGGCGTGGCTGTTTGGGGGAGGGGCTTGAGGGCCTCATGCATTATCAGTACTGTGTTGCCGGTGAGTTCAGTTAATTAACTGAGATGAGGCGCTGCTGTACCCATGGGGGCCGCCCCCCGCAGCTGGCCTGTGTCTGCCCCGTGTCTGCCCCCTCCCTGAACACTGCGCTTAACACAGCCGCCTTTATGTAACCAGGGCATCTCAGCTCAGGGTCTGTTTTCTCTCCTGCAGTGAAGAACAATCTTCTGTGCAGTGCTCTAGCTATATTAGCTACCCACACTAAGGCAGCCAATCATGTTTACTGCCCAAACTCCACTAACCAATGAGGATTCTCATCCACACTCAGCTGTCCAATCAGTATAATTGACCACTCTCAGCTAACCAATTGAGTTTGCTATCCACAAGTTGGGTTCACCGTTCAAACTCTGCCAGCTCATCCTGTCTTCTCAGGTAGCACACTCCACACTCAGGCCGTGAGAAGGCAGGATTGATGAATGAGGTAATGTTTTGCGCAGTGTAGAGGCACTGGGAGAGGTTGGGGGAGGCAGGGTGGGGCGGGGCGGGTGAGTGGGGGATGGACAGGCTTGCACACTCCCAGATTAAGTGTCTTATCTGGGGTTAACACTGATCAGGTGACACTAAACCCTTCAGATGAGGGGGAACAAGCACAAGGAACATCAGGTGAGAGCCCAGGAGGGAGGGGGGAGGTGGTGGTAGATGATTGGTTGGCTTTTCAGCCAATCCGCTGCTCTGCTTTTGGTGTTTCAGACCTTGCTAATTGCAGAGCTTTGCGCTGAAAGTGTGTGCATCCTGAGAGCTGTGCTGAGGAGCTGCTGGTGCTTTAGCTGAACTGTAGAAACACTTCACGAGTGCAGAATGGCACCGTCATTAAAACAGCGCTCATCTTGTTTTTAATAAGTCTGTCTCATCACCCTGCTTTATGTCCTGAAACCTTTTGGGCTGGCTCCATGGATTTACCCTGGTCCTGCACTCAAAGCTCCTCTTAGGGCAGATGTTCATGCTCGGGCTCTGGGGTGGTTCATGCAGCACACACACCCTGGGGAACGGGGTTCAGCTGGTAAACTCAGCACCAGGCCATTGCTTTGGGGTGGGGTACATGTGTAAACCTTTAGGTCATGATGTGCCTGCTGCTCATTATGGTCTGGAATGCCCTGTACACCTGTGTGGTCAGTGCAGTGGGCAGGCAGGGTTTCTGTATGGACCGGCTGTTTGAGCGGCCCAATCTCAGCAATAAATAAAGCCTTTTGGATTGAGCTGAATTCAGCTGTGTTGTGTTAATTAAAGAAGTGTACAATTTTCATAATGTCTCTCTCATTCCCTTTCCCTCCCCCTCTCTCCCTCCCTCTCTCCCTCTCCCCCCCCCTCAGGTATAAGAGGACTCAGGAGACCCTGACCCAGGCAGGTCAGATGACCTCAGCAGCTTTCTCCAGCATGGGCACGGCCATCAGCAGGAAGTTTGGAGACATGAGGTACCCCAAAACCATCTCATAGTCCTCTGTTGTCCCGTACCCCCAAAACCATCTCACAGTCCTCTGTTGTCCCGTACCCCCAAAACCATCTCATAGTCCTCTGTTGTCCCGTTCCCCCAAAACCATCTCTTAGGTGTGCAGGTGTTAATGGTAGAGGTGTAGTGTTATAAAGTGTTAGGGTTAGCCATGCTGCTCTGATTGTAAGTAGTGCTACAGTAACTGCAGGCTGTCTCTGCTAACCCTGGTGTCTCTCTCCTCCCTTGCTGCTGGCTGCAGAGCTCTGCCCATGTCAAATTCCTTTGGGTAAGACACGCGTCTGTCTGCATACCACACTGACCTTTCAGGTTACGGGCCTCTCTCAGCAGTACAGCGGTGTTCCACCCGGGGACATTTTGTTGTCCCAGTCTCCCAATCCATTTTTCTACACTTTGCCACTTAGATTGTGAGACACTTTGACTCTGTGCCCAGTTCAGCTCAAAAGCGCCCCCTACAGGTGGATTAGTGGTGGTTCACTCATTGCTCAGCTGGAAGGTTACTCAGTGGAAACTAAGCAACAGGTTGATGTCCCTGCTAGCATCCCGCCACACGCTCTCAAATGAACACATCACAGTGAGGGGACGAGCCCACAGACACAACTGGGCACTCCAAGCTATGCTGAAAAAAGGAGAAATAGGGAACAGAAAGGCATTCAAAACCATATTTTTTTTTTTAGTGGGAATAAAAAAATGTATTTAATTTTGTGGCTAGATGTGTTCCTCTTTTGACACTGTCTGTGTCACAGCTAAATAAACTTTTCTTAATAAATCACCACAAGGTCCGCTTGTAACTTTAGCTTTTTACGTTAGCGCTCCATGCTAAAGCTGACCGTAAGCAGATGAAGACGCTGTGACCTTTGACCCTTTGATGTCATTGCTGTTGTTTTTCCTCTCTGTCGCTGTAAGTGCATGGACAGACCTGCATTAATTAATCTCTAATCCCTGCAGTGAGTCTGTTGCTTAAAGCTGTGTCATGTGTTTTCCTGCTCTCCTTAACGCTCACCCTTCTTTGTTTCCCCCCAATGCTATCGCTATCAAAGTAGCAACTACTCCATGCGACAGTCAATAAGCATGCCAGCAATGAGGTAAAGTATGACCTGTAAGTGATGGCAGATTGATGCTATCCCAAAAATGGGTGGAAGTATAGAGTGTCATCAGTGACTCACTGGTCTGAACCAATCATCAAGCCTTACTGTGGAGATCTCTGTAGAACTCTGTTGTAAGATGCCTCTTGATTGGTTCATAACAAGCCAGTGATGAATTGACAGAGTGTCATTTTCCCACTCTTTATTGGATCAGGAAACCTTGGATTCATCAGTGACTTTTGTAATTTAACTCAAGAATTCCCTGTCTTTGTATATTGAGCTCTAACTGCTGTCTTGCCGTATTTCTGTGTTGAAATCCTTCTTAGCATCGGCAGCCATGTGTTTTCCTCTCGTGCAGTAGTTAAAGTCTTCCTGGGGATGATCAGTTTCCAGCTTACCAAGCCAAACAAACAAAAACCTCATCCTGTGATACCATCTCAGTCCAGCTTCTGAGACCATCTCAGTCCAGCTTCTGATACCATCTCAGTCCAGCTTCAGACCATCCAGTCCAGCTTCTGAGACCATCTCAGTCCAGCAGACCATCTCAGTCCAGCTTCTGAGACCATCTCAGTCCAGCTTCAGACCATCTCAGTCCAGCTTCTGAGACCATCTCAGTCCAGCTTCTGAGACCATCTCAGTCTTCTGAGACCATCTCAGTCCAGCTTCTGAGACCATCTCAGTCCAGCTTCTGAGACCATCTCAGTCCAGCTTCTGAGACCATCTCAGTCCAGCTTCTGAGACCATCTCAGTCCAGCTTCTGAGACCATCTCAGTCCAGCTTCTGAGACCATCTCAGTCCAGCTTCTGAGACCATCTCAGTCCAGCTTCTGAGACCATCTCAGTCCAGCTGCGGTTTCTCATTTTTACTCTGCTTCGTAGGAACTCCCCATCGTTCCGGTCCTTCGAAGACAAGGTGGAAAGCATCAAGGTGAGACCCGATAATCCAGTCAGCAGATGAAAGATTGTGGCAGATCCAGGTTCTGTCAGTGTGGGGGCAGGCTGTCCTGCAGCAGCTCCGCACCAGGGCCCTGGGGTGAAGGCCCTGTCACAGTGCCAGCTCAGCTGGGGGAGTGTTTGCGGTCTGAATCGGGGCTGGAGTATTTTTAAGCATCATACTAAGTGTCTCTGGCAGGTGTAACTGTGTTCCTCCCAGCGTCAGAGGCTGTGCAAAATGCCTGCAGACAGGAAAGCAGCACTCGCATCCTTTGGATGTTGCTATGGCAGCCATCCAGCAGCTGGGCCACGCTTTCTCCATGTGACAGATAAAAACATATCACCATAAACCGCAAGGGTTAAGAGCAAAAACATACTCTTCATAGCTAAAAAGCAAGCTAGCTTACCCCCCCACCCCACACACGTGAGCCTTGTGTTTGGAAATGGGAGATATTGTTCACAAAATGTTGAATGTTCTCTCCCTCTCTCTCCTGACTGAAGAGCAAGATGGCCGGAGGCCTGGGGAGTAGAGATGGAGTCAGCTCTCCAACTGGAACGAGCTCCGCCCAGGACCACGCCCCTTTCTGAAGACTTTCCGCCTCCACTGGACTACATACATTATGAGTGCCCCATGACCTCAGAGTCCTTGTCAATCAGCATCCTGGCCACGCCCCCCTCCCCACTCACACACCCCCCTATGAAAGCACGTGCAGATTTCATCTCTGTACAACAGCAGATAATAGTATGACTGCCATATTTCCCAATATTACAAATTGGTAAAATGTGAAACATGCTTTTGGTATGATGAACTATTTTACAGAGCTCCGCATAACCTTTGACACATACTTCCTCTCTCCAACGCTGGCTGCAGAAACGGCTGTACATATGGAGTCCCTGGGAACTAAACGTGAGGAAGCACAGGAGAGGAAAAAAACGGGATTAAAAACATCCCTAAAAAGGGCAGTCTCCCTGTGCTGGACGTTAACCTGACGCACGTTTTTGCTCCTGATAAGTCTCCACCAGTGCAGGTCTTAGTGTGAGTGTAGCAATCTTTCAGGGCTGTACCCTTAGGTTTGAAGACTGTCCTAGAAAGCATTAAGACTCTACAAAGTTTACACCAGGTTTTGTTTCCTTGGCAAAGCCAAATCTTTGGGTTGCCTGTAAGGAAATTTTAAACATCTCAAATTAAAGGGCTGTGTGCTTGCATGTTGAAATGGGAATAACTAAAAAGGTGGTTTGACATTTTTCTAAGATGGCTGGCATTGTTTATGCTGTCTTCCCCTGCTGCTATCTGACATTGTGGGGAACAGGAGAAGTTTTGTTAACATTTGCTTACAGCCAGCTGCTCACTTAGTGCCACACGATCACTGTAAACCATGGAGACACCTGTTGTCACTGCTAAGCGCTACGTAGCCATCACTAAACAACAGATGGCACTGGTGTGCCAAGGTGCCCCGTCCTGCACTTAGCCAGCGTTTAGCGCAGGGGATAAGTGTCAAACAAACTTTCTATGACGCTTGTAAAGCCCGTAAGATGCCAGAAATTACTTGTTTTGTTCTTCCTTGTCCACTTGTCCACAGTCGTTATCTAATCTACAAAGTACCAACTGTTTGTTCTCTTCTGTTGAAAACCAACCACAGTTTGTTGTTAGTCCCTCAGATTTGTCTGTATTTGCCAAGTTATTGGAAATTAAAAAAAAAAAAAAACCATTCATGACTGACTCAAATGTGTGGGACGCGGTGGATCTGGGGGTTGGGTTCGGTCAGTATTTCATAAATATGGATATTGTACAGTGTGTCGTCTCATTAGTTGAAAAATTCTGCCAACATACAGCAAGATTAGCTAAACATGAAGAGGGGGTCCCGGAAGTTTGCTTTGAGCCGGAAGAATTGCGGAAGGTGTAGTTCACGGTACATTCAGTAACACTGAAGGTAAGAATGTAAAGTCTGTCAAATTTTGCGGTCTGCCATTCAGTAGTAAAGGGAGTGCTTTTTCATCGACTTTCACCGCCGCGGCCAGGGTTCGATTCCCGGCGAGGGAAAGGCGTTTTGGAGAGCCACGCTTGTTTATGTGCCCCTGAGTCACACTTAATAAATATGTTTCCAGTTACATGTAGGAAACTACTGGACCCTCTTATGCAGAGGATAATGACAGTGCTTGCAGAACGGTAGAACAACAAGCTGAGATGATACAAGGTTGTCAGTGACTTAAACTTTAGGTGTCACCACTCCGAAAAACTGAATATATTAAATCATTTGTAGTGGGTGCCACTGGAAAACTTACACAAATAAAGATGTAAAACTTTTGTTGCTCATCTACCAGGCTGTCAAGGTCTCCTCTTTGTGTTTGGAATTCCTGGTCATGCCTGCGGTCAGTTCTGGCTCACCGCTGGTGAAATGACCTTCCCAAGGACAGCAGAGAGTCTGACCGCCTTTGAATGCAGAATGAGGACTCACCTCCCCAGGGCACACCTCCCCCATTCTTCTCTAACCCTGCTATACAGCCATAGTGTTACTAGTGGTAATCATCTACTTTTGCCAGCATTGTTAATTTTTTTTGTCCTCATCAGGTCCTTCACAGGGTTATAGTCTATGCTTATGTTATCCTTTCTGGTGCTTATAACTTTAAGCACTTTCCTCTGTGACTTTGTGCACTTTCAGCTAAGTGCACACATTGGCTGACAGTCGTTGTTGGCGTTACTTTTTTGGAAATACTAATGTGATATAGAACATTTGAAGGAGTAGCACCAATGAAGGAGTAATGTTTGTTGACCTTGTGTATATTAGCGAGTTTAACTGTTAAAAACTTACGGTTTGCGGAGAGGTTTTGATACTTCTGAAGTTATCCATGTTTCAAAACATATTCCCTGACCGGGAATCGAACCCGGGCCGCGGCGGTGAGAGCGCCGAATCCTAACCACTAGACCACCAGGGAGGTGTTAATTTCGAGCATTGACGTTTTCTGTCATAAAAGTAAATAGATAAAAAAAATGTAATGATAATTTTATTTTAAATGGCAGTTTTATCTATGAACTACATTTTCATCAAGAACAGACTTGCATGTGTAGTTGTACAGAAAGGTCTTCAAAGCTATAAAGCTATTCACACAACATAGTCTCATAGTGCATTATCACACAAGGTTATATATTTATCTGGGCAGTGCAAAAAGGTTTGTCTTAAAATGCAACCACACTTCTCCCAATCATATTGTGATTTTAATATATACCATGTTTTGCCATATATTAACAAAAATGTACAGCGTAAAAACATACAACATCATTCTTGCATTTGTATTCTTATGGCGATATATCCTGGTCGTAGTTGATCGTTCGTGCCGACAGTGTTCAGGAATACTAAGCGTTCTTTGTTTTGTTTTTAGATGGCAGCAGTGGGGTACCTGTCATTGCCGAGCACGCTCGGTGCTTGTTGTTTTGCTCCTTCAGTCTGCTCGGAGACAAGATTCGGGAATTCGTCCCAGTCCCCGCCCCTCCGCCTGTGTGCCTGACGTCACTGTAACATATAAATACTGCCTGGGATGTGCTCGGTCTGCAGAAGGAGCCATCAGGCTGATAGCATTGAAGGACGTGGAGGGTTTTACCCAAAATCTTTACTACAAATGGGCCCCGTCGCCTAGCGTTTTCTACCCTTACCTGAGCCCTGCCGTGTAACATCCTGCGCTTGGTGCTTCTCCAACTTCAGCACTCTTTAAAAGGTGAGTGTTTTCGAGGCGAAAATAACGGGTAAATGAGTGACCGCCGGTCTATCAGCCAGCGATCTGGCCAGCTAAACTGGGTCGTGTGGGCTCAAACAAAGATGGATGTCTTGTTTGTTAAAATGGAGGAGAGGGATGTATGCTCGGAAGGACACTGTGACAGTCAATCTGTTCTCAACCCTCACCACAGTGGCCAAAGAAATACGGCTAGGTGCATTGTTTCTTCCATAGAAGATGACAAATGCCAGCTACTACTGTGCTTGGAGGCAGGAGGGAAAACTCATTAAAAATTCATAATTTAATGAATTTCATTCATCACCAACTTGTGGATCGAGGCTGTCTCAAAATAGCAGTCAGGTGTCATCCCTCGCAGTCGTGGTCATTCTATGCTAGCTGATGACTAACTTGAGCCGTCCCAGTTTGTCTGCATGGCGAGCTGTCTACAGCTTTTGGTAACGTTGAGTTGGCAGGTATTGTTATTGAACGATCAGTTAATTCTACCTCTTCTCTCATTAGCTTTGGTGCAAATAGCATGAATATCACCATCCCCCAGAGAAGTATATCAAGGCATATTTCCTCTTCCGCCATCAGTGACAATACAAGTTTGTGAGTCGAGAGGTAAGATGCCAGAAGTCGAATTAACCGAATGCACTAACTTGTTGTTCACCAGTCTGTGCGCGTGCTTTACCAGCTGTCTGATGGAACGCTGTCACGCGCCGCTTGCAAACAGCCGCACGTGAGCATGCACCTCTTGTTCTGCTTACTTTCAAGACTATTTTTTTCACTATTTTTTCCTACCAAATCTTTTGTGCATTTATTCTGTTCCTTGCCCCGTCTTCAAAAACAGTCGAAAGGAAGACTTGCTTAAATTCGCCTGTCCGTGGCACAGATGGGTATTAAAGTGGCGGCGCTATGCGCACGTCTTTAAAATCCAGAGAGCCATCTGGAACAGTGTCTTGACGACGACATCCAGAATCGCTTGATCTCTCTCCTGCAGTTGGGAGGTGAAGGGACGTGTTTTCGTGGTAATCTTCGTTACCTTGAGTCGTTTCTGCTCTGCTGATGGTTGCAGCACCTTTTGGTTCAAGTTGTGCTTTTCAGAAATGCCTCTGGCTAGCAGGAATGATTGGGTACTATTCACTTTATGTGAATATCCTCTTCAGGAGTGTGTCTAAGAGCACGCCTAATGGAGAATGGAACAGAATTTTAATGCCAGCTGTTAGTCTATTTTGGGGAATGTAATGAGGATTTTGTGCTTGTGTGTGCGTGCATGTGAGCGCGTGCATACATGTGCACCTCGATCTGTCTTCCCTCCAAGTGTGAGGATTTGCACGTTGCCTGGGTGGTGTCCAGGGAAGTGAAACCAAACCCAGAGTCCAGCTGTCCTGTTGGGCTGGGTGGGGGTGTGACACCCCCTCCTCAGGCCTGTGCTGGAATGTGCAGATGTCCCCCGCCCCCGCCCCCCAAAACCCCCCGCTGGGTCAGTCCTGCATGTGCAGTTTTGGGGCTCCTCATTCTCTGCTGTGTAGCATCAGCACAGCCATGTCACAGCGTGACTGAATGAAGTTTCTTTGGTGTTTGTGTGATAGCCAGGGGTTAAGTCCTGCCCCTTGGCCCTGCTGAGTGGTGTGACCGGGTAGCCATGTCGTTTTTTCCCTCTGTCTCTTCCCTTTTGCTCAATCCAGTGTTTGGCTTTACTCTGATTTATTGGCGTTCTGTGATTCTTATTTGAAAAGCGCTTGTCAATTGTCAGGCTTGTTTCTAATGTTGTATTTCTCTTCCTCCCCCCAGGTTTTCCATCCGAGCACATTTAAGCTCAGAATAATGGCGGCTATTCCATCCAGCGGGTCTCTCGTGGCCACCCATGACTACTACCGAAGTGAGTGACCGCCTTGTTTTCCAAGAAAATGTGTGTGTGTTGTGGGTGTGTGTGTGTGTGTGTTGACCTTGTTTGCGTGTTTTTCAGGGCGCATTGGCTCTACTTCCAGCAGCAGCTCCTGTGGCAGTTCGGAGTACATTGGGGAAGTCATTCCACATCATCCTGGTAAGGCCGCACTCTGACGCAGCTTTTGCAATGAATGCAGGGAAATTTTTGGCTGGGCCAAAAACTTCCGTTACACTACTTAAAACAAAAAAAACAGATCTATGCAAGACTGACTGAGGGGGCGTAACCATGCAGGGGGGCACTTAGTCACGGCTGTGGAACAGAGTCTTGTCCAGGGGCGATGTGGGGGCGGGTTAGATGTCACGCCCCATTTCCTGTGCTCTTGGGCAGGATGCGGGTGGCAAGCAGACCCTCATTGCTGGCTGGTTATCACCACCAGCTTCTGCTCGTTCATTAAATCTGGGCAGTTGCCTGTGTGTAAACGGATGTTGGCGCTGTGTGGTATGAGCCAGACTGACCCCAGAAGACCGCTCTCGTGGGAAATGTTGAACTGTGCTGTGCTCAGCTGGTGGGCGAGCATTGTTTAGTTACCTGGTTGACTGAGGCGGATAAGCCCAGCGGGTTCACACCTGTGTGTTGGCCTCAGGTGGACAGCGGCTCTGATCAAATTGGTTTCTGTTCTGCCCTCAGGTCTGCCCAGGCAGGATTCGGGTCACTGGTGGTCCAGTTTCTTCTTCGCTAAACAGAACCAGCCAGGCGTGGCTTCTGGGTCGGACCTGCAGCAGAAGTGAGTGACTCAAACATCCCCCTCACCAGCCCCCCACAGCTCACAGGTTACCGTTAACCTCACAACAGGGTGTCGCTACGGCTAGCCGTCTCTCACTGACTTGTATTGGCCGGTCCAAAACGTCTTCAGTGATGCAGTGGCTGAGATTTGGGTGTGGAAGCGCAGCCCTGTCTGTCTGGACCAAACCCAAAACTGATTCACTACAGAGCATTCTGGCCAGTTTATTTCATCCTTAGCTACAGATCTCACATTTCTCAATAGTTCCAGTGCAGACGGATGTGTGTTGTAATTTGACACTGTGTTTGTGTCTGGTTGTTTCTGCACACGGTCTGTTCTGTCTGCTTTTTGTGCCTCACCGCCTCCGCTACCTGCCAGGGGCTGCAGACTGAACTGACTCATAACTAAAGTAACTCGCGACTCCCTCACTGGTGCAGTGAATCGCTGCTTTTCACTGAGTCACGGCTCCACATTAAAACCATTGGCTGGTAGTCAGTCAGCCTTCATTCGCCCTTAAACCTTGGCTCATGAATCAGCGTCACGCCTTTTCTGAACAGGAACGGTTTGTCAGGCACATTTTCATGTTTGCTGAACTCCCTGATCTGTGTCAGGAAAGATGAATAATAGGCACTTGCATGTCTGAGCCAAAATTGAGGACAAATGTGAAGGTTATTTAACATGATATACTTTAATTACAACTGAATAAATATTTTATTAATGCTTTTCAGGGTAAGTCACGCTAACCCAAATGGCTTCAGTGTCGATGCAGCCCCTGGAGTTTAAACCTGCAGGCTCTGGGGGCGGGGGTGGGGGGATTAGAGATTCTTGCTCCTGTTTTAGCCCTCAGCCCCAGGCTTGCCCCAAATTCCTACTGGTCACCCTCGATCAAGGACAGGTGTGCCTGGGCAGTCTGTCTCAGGATGTTTGGTAGCATTGCGCTACACTCGGGGTGTATCATGTTGCTGTTTTACTGCGTATCTGCTAAACTGTGTGTTAGATCCTCTAAACCCTCTCTCTTCCTCGTTCTCAGGGCAGGGACGTTCAGCTTGACCAATGGGCAGGTGACATGCGTGGCCCGAGAGATGGTGAAGCGGCAGGCGAGCGAGAGCAGCGAGGCAGGGGGCGCCCCCCCCTCCTAATTACCCCCACCACCACCACACGCCAACGCCAGCACTATTGCCCCACCCCCCACCCCGCAGCCCCGTAGAAAGACGCTAGGAGACGGGGGGCGCACCCCATTTCTTCATTTTGTACCTTTTGTAGTAGAAATAGGCTGCTGTTTGTCTTTGTTTGACTACTTCTACTGTTTTATATTTTAAATTTGATGACCAAAAAAAGAAAAGCGAACAAAAACACTGTTTTCCATGTGTCTGTAACACTAGTGGATGAGCCTGTGTGAGCAGCTCCACTCTGTCACCCTTTTGCTTTCTGAAGATCAATAAAGTAGCATCATGCAGCCTAACATTGTGTGTGTGGAGTTTCTGTCCTTTAACTGTGGAGCTCCTGCGGAGTGCTGCCAGAAGCAGACGGACTCCCCCTCTCAGCTGGCTTCTGCTGTGCGTTTCTTCCTTTTAGGGATGTTTTTCCTCTCCTCTGTTTCCCTAGGTGTGCTCTGGGGGGTGCTGAGCCCTGCGCTCCATATAAAGCTACTTTGACAATTAAAAATGGAACTATACAAACAAAATTGGCTTAAGCAAGTAGCTGCTGTAGCTCTAACCAGCTGTTATCCATGTGGATCCCATGCCAGCTGAGGTTTGGTGCCTGGCCTGGTTATACAGATAAAGCAGTGGCTCAGATAAAGCACCTCTCTCAAGGGTGCTTCTCCTGAGAGTCAAACTTGCAACCACCTAATTATGGGGGTTATAATCCCACTAACCTGGTGGAGAGGTGTAATTTTAGGCAGCAAAGCCAGCTATTGACTTGCTAACATTAGCTCTTGGTTCGTGTGTGTGTCATGGGAGACTGGGTTGGGTTGGCTCTGTGGGGGGTTACCCTCTGAGCTATATTGGGAAGGGAGCAGAAGTGTTGCACACAATCGCCTCAGGTGAAGAGGGATCAGTGCAGATATGCTGTGAGATAAGGGGCGGGGGGTGGGTGGGGGGGTCTTGCTGTCTATTGTGAGGTTTTCCCGCACCTTTCGAAATCTTTTCAGACCCCTTACTCTGAGCGAATTTTTAAACTTACCTCAGCGTTGACAAACCGCATGTATTTCTGCAGTACCCTCGGGCCACAGAAATGCTCGCGCAGTCTCCCTTTGTGCGCAAACTCATTATTTACCTTGATGTTCCTTTTTTCACATTTTTTATATTTTCTATCGACCACCCTACAAATTGTTTATTTCATAGAGGGTCAATCCACAGGACAACTGATGCAGTAACAATCCACCCGTTGTGCATTATTTTACCGCAGCTTCATGTAAGCTAATGCACTTAAAGGTTGAGTATCCGTGCCTGTTCTAGTGCAGGTATCTACCAGAGAAAAGAGCGCTTTAATGCGCATGGTTAAATAGCCTTTGTACAGCAGGGTGTTTTGGAAGTCGCGCTTGCGGTGCTCAGCCCTCTCTTTACACTACAGTGGGCGCTTTCTCTGTAGCGGCCGACTGTCGAAACCAGTTGTGGCCGGTCTTATGAAGAGAAAAGGATGCAAGCGCCATGTTATTCCTGGTATAAACAGAAACCAGTTGTGGCCGGTCTTGTGAAAGCGAAAAGGATGCAAGCGCCATGCTATCGCTGGTAAAACAGACACGCTTAGATGGAAGGGAGGGGGGTCCTCAGCTGTTTACCAAAGAAAACCAGGGTCTTGTTTTTTATCCGGTTGCTTGTACATTTTATGTGTTTAAAGTGTTCCATATTTCTTCAATAAATATTATCTTTTCTTATTTCAAAATCATCGCTTAACTAGGACGCTGTGGGAGGATAATGTGTAGCTCAGAATTTCAGCTTTCAAAATTTCTGCATTTAATTGTAGGGAGGTGAATGCTCTAGAAGTACAGCTTGTACCGGATGATGCGTCAGAAGTGTTTTGCCTGCGTTGCGCAAAATCGGTTTAAACAGACTGATAAACGCTGAAGGAATGCTATGGAATTTCTGTAGTGGGCTTCCGTAGATACCAGTGCCTGCGCTGCAACCCCGCGCTGACGTCCTTTTCTTGTTTGTGCTTGTGCCCTGTCCTGGATAAGGCGCTGAGTTGATGGAATTACACACAATAGGCTTAGTGCATTGTCCTTAAAGGTGCACAAGGTGTACACCTGACAGACAGTAATACCGGTTAGGTAAGCCACTGCTGCTCGCAAACTGGTGCGACTGTTAAGACGGGTTTTGCCGCAGATATAACGGCAGGGCCCTGGGGTTTTGTTTTGTTTATAGAAATCGGAGCTTTACAATTTTAGTTTTCGTTGTGTACATTTGATATGTTAAGCTTCCTGTATGTCATAGCAGTGTCTTTAATGCACGCGACTTTTTTTCACACTTTCTTGCTGCTGTTTACATTCCTCTAGTTACAAACCTATTTTTGACACTAATGTCCGGATTAATTATAAGTTAATTTCCACAAAGTATTTACTGATTTACTTACATATCACTTTCAAAAATAAAAATGACATAAAACAGAAAGAAATAAAAATATATCAAAACTACAATCCAGACACACAATAAAGAATAATTCTGAGCTAGCAAATTTTTTTTCTTGCTATTTTGCCATTTCATTATCGTCTGTTATAAAATATTCTGCCGTGTACCTTTGGCATAATTTGTGCGACGTAAAAAATTGATTATTTCTAACTGAGTGCTGAAAAATAGCAGGGCTGTCACGTGTGTCACAACTGTGTTTCTGAAATTCAGAGAAATCTTTGGTCTTCATTTCTGTTATTTTCATGCATCTCCTCCTGTAAGATGGTGCAGTGGCTGCCTGCAGGGTGTCATGGTTATTATATTATTATTACATAATTATATTACAATGCACACATTGCAGTGACAGACTGCATTACTCACAGAACCTTGGGCCACTGGCAGCACTCTGCCTGACACACACATTCTATTTATGTATCAAACTCAAAAATTCCACAAAGGAAATACAGGGGCTTCCTAGTACAATGACAAGGCTGTGTGTGTGCGTGTGTGTGGGTGTGTGTGTCTGTGTGTGTGTGTGTGTGTGTGTGTGTGTCTGTGTGTGTGTGTGTGTGTGTGTGTGTGTGTGTGTGTGTGTGTGTGTGTGTGTGTGTGTGTGTGTGTGTGTGTGTGTGTGTGTGTGTGTGTGTGTTGTGTGTGTGTGTGTGTGTGTGTCTTCTTTTTAGAGCCATCTTACTTTATCAGCATTCATTTATAAATATCTCTTTTCTGTGCCATCCTGCATGGCCTTTTGCGTGAACATGTCCTCTTATCTCTGAACTAGATCAGGCCAGAGGGAGATTCAGAACGTCTGTGGATCCCTGAAAATGGACTCAAAATATTATTTAAGGAAATGCAAGCCTATACTGAATGAGCGAGGTGCTTGTGACCTTATTTTAAGGTTGCTCTTGTTTAGCTACCGAAACCCAGCCCAGCAGCAGGAGTGTGAGCCAGTCAGATAGTGTGTGGATAGCGTGGATATTATGTAGTACATGCCTTAGCTGCACATAGGTAGCGACATCTGATAACTGGAACGGGGTGAGTGAGTTCAGGAGAGGAGCTGAGGTGAGGGAAATGCAAACAATATGAGAGAGGCCCGGACACAACACAACCACCCTTCACCAACAGGACAGGAATTTCCACTTGTTTAAATCTTTGTGCGCAAACAGCTTTTATCAGAGAGACATTGTGGTAGGACGCATTTGGCCTGCCGCCAGCGTTCGGATATGAGGGGGAGAGAACAATGCTCTGCTCTGTGTTCTGCAGTCTGCCATTCAGCAAACTCTACTTAAAGAGCAGCAGAGTGCTTCTGTCAGGGCTGCTCTCGGCCTGGAGAGAAACACAGGGCAGCCATGTTTCAGATCACTCAACACAGAGTCTGCCTCACGTCTACAGAGAGACAGAGCCCGAGAGAGAGACAGAGAGCCAGAAGGAGAGAAGAGAGAGAGGGGAGAGGGGAAGAGGAAGAGAAGGAGAGACAGAGAGGAGAGGGAAAGAAATAGGACATTAAGGGGAGCACACAGATATAAAGGGGAATGCGGGGTTTCCCCACCGGTAGGATTAGTGTTCCATGTTGTCTGCAGGGGAATCGGACATGGAGCTTCTTAAATAACTCTCTGCACTGCCTTAATTTCTCTAATGAATCAGTCAATTGTAATATTACAATCTACTGATTCATGACTACATTTCCGTAATGTGTTGATCAATGTTCAGTCAATAGTTACTGCAGTTGTTGTGTCTCTGTGTTAACCTGTCAGTAATAAATATCTCAGCGTTAATTTCTCTGTGTTAGATTCTCAGTGTTATTTATCTTAATGTTGCTCTCTGATGTTGCATATCTTAATTAACACTTCCATCCTGGTGTTAATTATCTTAGTGTTAGTTTATCAGTGTTAAAAATGTCAGTGTTGCTAACTCATTGTTTGTTGTCTCAATGTGAATAGATACATGTCTCATGTGCATCCATGATAAAATGCTATCAGGAGAGATGAGACAGCAGGTGACCACAGACAGACTGTCTGACCACTGAGATGACCATAACCAGCATGCACATGACAGTGCAGCACAATGTAAGCAGTTACAGAGCTGGGTTTGTGACTCAGAGGTTGCGGGTTTGGTGCCCAGCTGTGGCAGTACAGTTGCACCCTTTGACCTGAATTCCTCCAGCTGTATAAATAGCCCGCATGCAGGCTGTGTTAGTCACAGTGGATGACAGCATCTGCTTAAGCCATAAGCATAAGCACTTAATCAGGTGCAGCAGACTTCAGGCCCCTGGCTGGGCCTGCATCTGCGCAGCACCAGAGTCTGTCCCAGTGACAGAATGGCTGGGCCTGCATCTGCATCTGTCCCAGTGACAGAATGGCTGGGCCTGCATCTGCGCAGCACCAGAGTCTGTCCCAGTGACAGAATGGCTGGGCCTGCATCTGCGCAGCACCAGAGTCTGTCCCAGTGACAGAATGGCTGGGCCTGCATCTGCGCAGCACCAGAGTCTGTCCCACTACTGACAGAATAACAGCACATACGAATGTGTTTAGGCTTCTGCTTTCTTAACACACAAATGCACTGCACGATAAACAAAACAGTGCCGTACTTCAAAAATGTTTGGCCTACTTGTGCTCATTAGGTCTGCTCCCCCACGCCCCTATCTCCCCTATGGTGGAGTATGAAGGCCCAGCCCTGCCCAGCATGCCTTATCTTTACTTTGACACTTAGGAGACCGCACCGTGGCACACAGACTGCAGCGTGACATGCAGACCGCAGTGCGACACGCAGACCACAGAGCGACACATAGACTGCACTGCAGCACATAGACCCCAGCGTGACACGCAGACCGCAGCGTGACATGCAGAACTCAGTCGCTGTGACCCAGAGCGGCACGGACAGACAAAATAACCCTGATAACCAGCCAGCTGCGGTCAGGTCAACTGATCCCTAAGTCTAAGTAAGGGAAATTCATTCAGTTCCCATTTCCACTGCATACCAAACTGGCACCCTCTACACAGCAGAAAGAAACACACCAAAAATCTTTAAAAATACAATGCCACAATTACAACTATTTTTTAAATAGACAGACTGTCAAGTTTTGTAAGACGTGGAACTAATTGAAATGTATCCAAAATTAGAATAATAATTTAAAATGCAAACTCTCTCTCGCAGTCCCCCCAGCAGCCCACTGTAATGAGTCTGTCTCAGGGGCAGGAGGCCGAGAACATGCCACCCCTTTGATTCACGTGCCGACTGACCCTCACTTCTTTCCACACTGTCTTAGCTGTGGCTGTGAATGTGCAGGTGCTTCATTCACACAGCTACCTCAGGGCCGGAGGTTTGGGAACTGAAAAGTACCGCTCATCTTTGCTTTGAATCCAAACCACCTGCTAAATGACTTTGATATAAAAGCAATTAGCATGAAATCCAGTAAGACAAATGACCTACTTCACTGTTACACAGCAGGGGGGGCCATCCCCCTGCCCAGTGACCCAGCCCCTCTGCGCCCCCCACATGTCTGTCCCTCTGAAGGTCTCTCTTAAAATAACACCAGGAAGGTGACTCTTGATCACGCTGTGGAAGCAGGACCAAAGCCGTGAGCCAGCGGAAATAAACTGCACACTGTGACAGGAGACCACTATGCTGCCAGGTTTCTTTTGCTGGTAAAGAAGCTGCCAGAAGGTCAAGAGCAAGTCCCCCTGGTGAGGCCTAACCTCAGCGTCCTCAGGGCTGGGGAGGACAGCTGTATGAAGCCCTAACCTCGGCGTCCTCAGGGCTGGGGAGGACAGCCGTATGAAGCCCTAACCTCGGCGTCCTCAGGGCTGGGGAGGACAGCCGTATGAAGCCCTAACCTCGGCGTCCTCAGGGCTGGGGAGGACAGCCGTGTGAAGCCCTCGGTGGCTTTGTGACAGCTCTCTTTGTGCTTTACCGAGGGCCTCTTTACATTATATGACATATGCAGCAGACACTCTCATCCAGGGCAACTTATTCAGCTGTCGTTTTTACCTACTTTCCATTTTATACTGCTGGATATTTTCTGAGGCTTAGGGGGAGCCTTGGCTGGGGAACCTTGGCTGGGGGTACTTTGGCCAGGACCCTCCCTGGGAGTCAAACCTGCAAGTCATGAATCTGAGCTCAGGGACCAGCTCCCTTACCGAATGTTCACCACCCACCATGGCGCTGAGCTCTGATTGGTTCAGCTGTGTTATCTGCAGGCCTATCAGAGGCATGCTGAGACATTTTAGCAAATCTCCATCAGAGTAACCCAGTAATTAATCAGCTCCTGATTAACCCAATGCAGGACAGTCTGCCCTATGAGGATGTGAATCAGGCATTAGAGCCAGACTGGAGCCGACTTTTGACATCAGGAGAGATATCTTTGCCTGTAGCAACCCCCCCTCCCCCTCCCCCTCCCCAACTCCACCCTCCTCATGCCTTTGGCACGACCTCAGACGTGACCCCGGCCCACTTTCCAAATATTTCGGAGCATTGTCAACTGGGCCAGGCGGTGACCTTAGCAACATGAGCCACTGCTTGGGGCCCCCTAGTGGTCAGGGAGGGGACCCTGCTCCTGTTCCTGTAACAGAGAGCGGTTTTTCTCCTGTGACTCGTCTCTCAGTGATGGTGTCATCCCAAAGACAAGGGCTGTATTAATACTCTACAGTGAAAGGCAATGCAATTGTTTGAAATTAAAATATGATATTCACATAGAAAATTTCTATTGCATATTTGTTGGGCGAGAGGCCTGTGCTGGCTTTTGGGTCACCCCATTGAGCCTGACGGAGTCACAGGGCTGGACAGGCACTGGTTGCCCTTGGCTGCATGGAAATAAATTGGTATCTGGGCCAAATTCCCAGCTAGGCTATTTCTAGCATTTTATTTCAGCCTTGAATTGGAGGAACGTGAAATAGGTACTTCCACACATCACCTATTTGACTACACATCTCCTCCTTCAAGAGAGCGTGGACTTGCTGTGGAATTACTTTAATTTCAGGGACGAGTTCGTCACATCTCTGAGATGAATGACAGACTCAGGTCCAGACTCGGGTCGCTCTATATCTCACACATTTTCCAGCTATGAAGCAGGAATTTAACACAATATGTTCGGGTTACGCAGCGTCCTTGGCCCATAGGTCAAGAGCAGTGTCCCGCCTCTTTACCTCGCACGTGTGCGTGTTTCCTGGAATACTCTGTGTGCTCCTAAACGCAGTTTTTCTTTAGCACGGTGAGAATAGAGTTTCGCAGACGCGCACGCTCATCTGCACGTGCTTGCGTGGTCCTCACCCCACCCCCCACTGGGAATTAATTGGATTTGTTTTAACCATCAAAAACATGTCTGATTAACATTTAAAGATCAATGTGCCACTCTATCAGAAAAGCATGCTTCGCCACACAATTCTGGAATCACGCTATATTTAGATTAGCACGTTGTTTAATATGAGCTGTCTGTCAGTGATTTAATGTTCAACAGCCAAACGTTTCAGTGCCCCAAGTTTCCATTCCTCAGATCAGAATTCTACACCACTGAACCGAATGGGAAATTCTGGGAATTTTTGGCTTAGGTCCACCCAGGCTTGCTTTGGCTCTCCTTTGAAGACCAGTCAGAATGTCAGTCAGACGTTCCTGCGATGGTCCAGGGAGTCCATGTCACTTAATCAGTGCGTGGTTATTTCTGGCCTTGTATGAGTGGTAAACGCGGCCCCATGCGATGAGGCCAATGGGCGGCTCTCCAGCACCCACAAAATATATTTACTGAACATTTACTCCAAACTAGATATTTTTTCTGCTTTGGGTGCCTTCTCTTATATTACTGATTTCGAGTTTTAGAAGAGCACGAATACGTTTCTACATTAACTATATTTGCAATTGTGTTTCATCTACGTGGCTCCCAACCATTTCTCTGACTGATAGAGATCGCTGAAGTTAAAGTCTTACTAGACTCTTCAGGGCAGTTTATATGCGACCTTATTCACCTACGTGTGTAGAATTTCAAAATCACCCAATGCAGTATAGAATTACACAACAACTTATTTGCAACCAATGTGAACTTTGGAACAGCTTGTACTCAAGATTGTGCAATTTAAGTATGGAGAAATTTTAAGAATTAGACTTCCGTGCACTGACAGAATTTATGTCTTGTGACATGACACGCGGGTACTCTCCTTTCCAGTGCATGTTTTAATTGGCCCGTAATGCGGGCGTATGATCTGCATTTGGGCGACACCCTGAGGTCAATTAGGGGTCATGCTCCAAAAATTTGCACATGAGGTTAAAATTTTGGCTCCTACTCTGAGTCGGATTTACGGTTTTATCTTCTCTTGGTAAACTAAAAGCAAATAAATACATTCTTAAACGTTCAAAGTTTTACATAAAGTTTAGGCTAACATTTTGTCACATTATCCTTAACAGTAAAGCATGGGTTATAGCGTTAACATGCTGGTGATCGTTATATTTACTGATCAGGAGGCGCAGGAGGGGAATTCCCCCTCGGTGTTTCAAATACTGTGTGTACCCTACGGTGTAGGCAGGTGGGACGAGCACGGACAGGAGGCTGAGGGATCGATTTCCGAGGTCTTGGATATTTTAAGGGCCCGTCCTTCAAGGAAATTCAGCTGTTGTTCTATGCCGAGACTGAACAAAGAGCTGTTATTTTCCCCTTTTACCGATCGCTTTTGTGGGGTCTCTTGAGACATTCTTTTATTTTTCTGCCCCCAGGTGGCCAGAGCAATGAGCGCAGGGACCCTTTACAACGGCACGTCCTCTCTACTGCCATCTGGTGGCACTGCAGAGGTTTACACTCCTTTTACCTGCTCACCTTTGGTAGGTGGGTTCATGGGCTGCAGCTCTGGGGAAATGATTCACTCTGGACAGTTCTGACAAACACAGGCTCACCTTTGTACACTTGTACACCTTCAACATCACACACTCTCTGACACACACAGCATGCTGTAACCATCACATACTCTCTTACACACACACAGAGCACGGTGTAAACATCACACACTCTCTTACACACACACAGAGCACACTGTAAACATCACACATTCTCTTACACACACAGAGCACACTGTAAACATCACTCTCTCTCACACACACACCAACCCTCTGCTTCCCCCATGTGCCTTTGGGTAAAAATCAACATGTGAGTTTGGCTGGAGCAAGCTTTCAATGTTGGAAGCTGTGTTGGGCAGCCAGTAGGGGGCACTGTTCCCTCTGGCTACAATAAAAAGCATAAAATGGAGTTGTCTGTTGATGAAGTGTTAAAGCTGAATTCTGCACTGATATCAGGGGAGTCTTATTTTACACACAGAGGGTCGTTGAGGCTTAGAACAGCTCACCAGGTCATGTAGCAGAGGCAGGAACACAGGCTTGATGCAGTACTGGACACGCCCCAGGCCAGGGCTGACCCACTGGACATGCCCCAGGCCAGGGCTGACCCACTGGACACGCCCCAGGCCAGGGCTGACCCACTGGACACGCCCCAGGCCAGGGCTGACCCACTCCAGCCCTGAAAGGCCACCATGTCTGCACATTCTTAAGGTGTCCTTTCATTCAGCAGCCAAATCAAACCTTAGAGACAATCAATACGTCCATCATCGAAACCAAGTTGTTTATCGTAAGTTGATGATGAATCACGTAAGTGCTGAATCAGTGGGCAGTGTGCCCCCCCTCCCCCAGTGCTGACCCCCGGGGTCTACGCTGGAGGTGAATGAGGAGCCTGGCTGAGCTCACTGTCATCCCAGCCAAGCAGCATGGACAGAGAGATTTCTGGGTCTGAGTGAGGTCGCAGCTCTCAGTATTTTAATGTTATACTCAGGTCTGGTGTACAGCTGAGGAGGCTCAAAGCCTCACAAAACGTCAAAGGTATCACCTCAGCAGACATTTAAAAAACCCCAAACAAACAAACAAACAAACAAAACAACGCAAAAAGAAACTACTTTCAGATCACTGCTCTGTCAGTCATAGAAGTGTCACTGCACTTGTCAGGGGCCAAGCTCCTCCCCTCAGGCGCATTTTGCATTGAGCAAACAGAAATAAACATGTTTTTCCTTTCTCCATTTTTTAGTTGCTTCACATATATTTATATATATTTATAAACACATTTTTCTAAAGAATTTAAATATTTAGCCACATATACTGGAACAAAAAACAGAAAAGAGGAATCCACTGTCATAACACATTAATAAATATATATATAAAAAACAGAGTCATCTCATATAAATTACACGGTATCAATCTGGAGGGAAGATGGACCATTTTTCAATAAGATGCACATTTTTTTTAAAAAACATAAACAAACAAACAAAAATAAACAACAACAACAACAACATCAAAAACCAAAATAAGAACTCAAGAGGTTCCATGTTTTTCCTGAGGTTTGCATTTTCCTCGACAAAAAAAATTCTCTTTCCTTCCCGTGGGGGAAACATGGCTTATGATTCGCTGCAGTCTGGCTGTCCAGGCCTGGGGGGGTGGTGGGGGCTGGGTTCCACAAGCACGTCAGGGATGACATCATCAGCTGATCTGGGGCCCATGACTAAGCTCCTCCCCCTTTGCCAAAAAGCCTGTTCTGCTTCCTCTCAGTCTGTTACAGAATTCCATCTTATATGGGGGCGTGGTCACATTTTCCCTCGACACGTTGCACAAGGTATGCAATTAAAATAAACAAAGAGTAAATGAGAGGGAATAACCAAAGCAACGGAAACAACAATTAATCAAAAAAAAGAATTTGCAAAAAAATCTGTACATGTAAACATCACACTTTCACTGAGTCAAAAATCAAGAGTTTAGAAAGAGCATCACTTGGATGTAAAGAAACTACAGAATTCAGAGGTCACACCAGCAGCTCCTGGTACAGAAGAAGAAAAAAACTATGAAGAAAGATATTAAATAAATAATATCAAATAAAAACAGCACCAGAAAAATATAGAATAAACCAGGCTACAGTTGTAACGATACTAATGTGACTGTACACTGCCCTGATAGAAAAATAAAAACTTAGGCCATTTATTCTTTTTTTGTTGCTTGGACTCTGACAAAAAGCAGACGCTACAGGGTCACCGTGTCTTGTTCTCTGAAAGGAAAAGCAAAGACATCTCAAGTACTAATTTTCAGTTACATCTCTCATATGCATCCAATTTAAACTCGTGCTGAATATGCTCGAGTGACAGTAAGAATTGAGACACTAAGCACATGGGGATTGTGTGTCCGGAGCATGTGAGTGGTCTGTAGAGGGCAGATTTATGTGCGACTGTTCGATCAAACACCTTCCCTGTGTGACATGCATTTCAGAGGACAAGCCAAGGTTGTGTTTCAGATGTTACCTTGTGAGCGAGGGCACGAGCAGCAGAACAGGTGCTTATGCGGCTTTTCTCACATCTCCTCTAACCTGCATTCAGCAGCATCATGGGGCTTGTAACTCACTGTGAGACTGCCCCCGCTCACAGAATTCACACAGGTGAGCATGAAAAACTCTAAAACCACGAACGGTCCTGAATCTGCTATTGATTCCCTCTTTTACTTCAGCTGAGGAGCTTCAGGTTTAATGCATCAGATCTGCAGTGTTCACTGCAAAACTGTGACAAAAACAAAGAGATCAGTATAAAATCAAAGACTGGCCTCCACTCTGTGACAGCCTCTTTTCCTGAAATGGGATGGTTTTAGTGCAAAGTGGATGTCAGCAGTAATGCTGTCATGGCAACCACAGTAAAAAAAAAAAAAAAAAAAAAAAGAGCCATGGCTGGATCAGCTCAGCCAATCAAAACCAGGCTCAAGACGATTAGTCAGCCAATCAAAAACAGATTCAGGACAATCAAAGACTTTAGCTGATCAAAGACAAGATTGATCATTTTGAGATTGATGTTTCAATGTACCCGATCGGTCCTCTGGGTGGCTCACAGGGTAAGAGGTTTTTTGGGGCGCCCTGGGACTCTCCAGGTATGGGAGGGGGTTAAGCAGGTAAGTTTGTTAATGACCCCCCCGTCCCGCCCCTGCCTCACTGCAGGCGTGTACAGCCCCTGCTCAGAGTGGCCTCCCTTCAGCATTTATACAAAACAACATCAAAAAAAAAAACAGCTCTGAAAAAAGACCACTTTTACTCACACTACAAATATATATATAATGTACTATATGCATATAAAACAACAGTACCATCATAATAGTTACAATAATAATAAAAAATAGAACTCAGGTTTAAAAACGCGTAAACGTTGGCGGAGGGGAGGAGACAGCATGAGTACTCCACCAATCCCACAGAGACAGAAAGAGACAGCAGCAGGGGCACCTGGGATATGGCGGGAAAACACAGCAGTCTCAGGGGAAACTTCCTGTGTACCCAGCTGTGAACATAGAAAAGGGTGGAGCTAAAAAAAAAAAAAAAAATATGAACACACGGCTCACAAATGTGCATGTTTCCAAGATTGTCTGTTGCCTTTTTTAATGTGTGTTATAGTGAGATCATTATGCGTCTGAAAAAAAGAACTTTAAAAAGACTCACTGGTGATTGACACAAATTGAGACACTATAGGTGGGTGGGGTTAAAGGTGTACGTGGGGGACTGGGTGGTTTAGTTTCACAACCTGAAACCCAACAGGATCTACTGCACATTTTCCCTATGTTTTCCTACAGTACTGTATGTGATACAGATACATTTAATTACATCTCACCCAGCTGCTCTGTGCTTTCATGTTTCTCAGAAGGTCACATGCGTGTCCTCTGCCTACTCGGGGTAAAGCCCATTTCAGAGCAAACTTCCTATCACCGGGATGGGCTACCAGCAGACACCGATGATTAGATTGAGGCATCTGCACAGTGTTACAGCCCATCCGCACATAATAAGGGTCAGTGGATCCGAGCATCCCCTGCCCTGAGCTGATACAATGTATTCGTTATACATTCGCCCTCCCCCTGAACAAGCAGGAAGTCATTCATCAGGCAGATTCTTCCCATCTGCCCAGTGCACCTAGCTGAGCATGCCTACAGCACAGCACTGCATTGTGGGAAACAGAGTCCCTGTTTTTTCTCATCTATCTGTTAATGACACCACAGGTCCCAAACACAAGAGAGAGAGAGAGAGTGAAAAACAGAGTAAAAGAGATAGAGAGCAAGAGATGGATACCCCAAAGGAATCCACACTTTAATTTGCCATATATGGCAGAAGCAGGTAAGGAGGGGTGGCGGATATACGCGCTTTGGGTAAATGCCCACACAGTTAGCTCTGCACATGAGCACAGAGGCCAGGCAGCTGCGCTGTGCAGCAGGGCAGACAATGCGACTGCGCAGATGAGAAGGGGCCAATACTCCAATCCTGTGACTCAACTGCAGCGCCGTGGTGCGCAGCCAGAGCACAGCGGCTACTGCAGGGTGGAAATAAAACCAGAGAAGTTTCAGTGGAAGAGGAAGGAGAGGAGGAATAAGGAGGAGGGACAGTTGTTGAGGAAGAGCAGTGTGGGTGTGGGATGAAGGATCCTGTGTAGTTCAGCTTGACGCAGGAGTATTTGTGTGTCCTGAAATCTGATGTAGGATTGTTGTGTGTAGTTAAGTTTGTTAAAGGATTATGTTGTTTATTAATTTCAGGAAAGATTATTGTGTAGTTAATCTTGATTTAGGGTTATTGTGTTTTAAAAGTTATTTTAATTGTGTAATTTGACTTCATGTAGTAGGAATATTGTGTGGTTAAGCGCCGTGGTTGATGTAGGATTTTGTGCAGTTTAACAAGGTTTAGTTTTGAGTTGAAGTTTAGTTTTCTGTTGGTCCCTTTCACAGGTTGTTTTTTGCATGTCCAAGCAGCGTCCTTCCATGGACAGGTGTACAGGTGAACAGGTGTGTGACTGACGTTCAGTCCATAGCAGCATTG
>CM040754.1:1445000-1487500 GCA_022829145.1 Albula goreensis
CAGGCTTACAGCAGAGAGGTATAAACCTGGCACCATCACTCTGAACTGCACTGCTTTCACCAGGCTTACAGCAGAGAGGTATAAACCTGGCACTATCGCTCTGAACTGCACTGCTTTCACCAGGCTTACAGCAGAGAGGTATAAACCTGGCACTATCGCTCTGAACTGCACTGCTTTCACCAGGCTTACAGCAGAGAGGTATAAACCTGGCACTATCACTCTGAACTGCACTGCTTTCACCAGGCTTACAGCAGAGAGGAATAAACCTGGCACTATCACTCTGAACTGCACTGCTTTCACCAGGCTTACAGCAGAGAGGTATAAACCTGGCACTATCACTCTGAACTGCACTGCTTTCACCAGGCTTACAGCAGAGAGGTATAAACCTGGCATTATCGCTCTGAACTGCACTGCTTTCACCAGGCTTACAGCAGAGAGGTATAAACCTGGCACTATCACTCTGAACTGCACTGCTTTCACCAGGCTAATAGCAGAGAGGTATAAACCTGGCACTATCGCTCTGAACACACTGCTTTCACCAGGCTTACAGCAGAGAGGTATAAACCTGGCACTATCACTCTGAACTGCACTGCTTTCACCAGGCTTACAGCAGAGAGGTATAAACCTGGCACTATCACTCTGAACTGCACTGCTTTCACCAGGCTTACAGCAGAGAGGTATAAACCTGGCACTATCGCTCTGAACTGCACTGCTTTCACCAGGCTTACAGCAGAGAGGTATAAACGTGGCACTATCACTCTGAACTGCACTGCTTTCACCAGGCTTACAGCAGAGAGGTATAAACCTGGCACTATCACTCTGAACTGCACTGCTTTCACCAGGCTTACAGCAGAGAGGTATAAACCTGGCACTATCGCTCTGAACTGCACTGCTTTCACCAGGCTTACAGCAGAGAGGTATAAACCTGGCACTATCACTCTGAACTGCACTGCTTTCACCAGGCTTACAGCAGAGAGGTATAAACCTGGCACTATCTCTCTGTACCACACTGCTTTCACCAGGCTTACAGCAGAGAGGTATAAACCTGGCACTATCACTCTGAACCGCACTGCTTTCACCAGGCTTACAGCAGAGAGGTATAAACCTGGCACTATTGCTCTGAACTGCACTGCTTTCACCAGGCTTACAGCAGAGAGGTATAAACCTGGCACTATCGCTCTGAACTGCACTGCTTTCACCAGGCTTATAGCAGAGAAGTATAAACCTGGCACTATCACTCTGAACTGCACTGCTTTCACCAGGCTTACAGCAGAGAGGTATAAACCTGGCACTATCACTCTGAACTGCACTGCTTTCACCAGGCTTACAGCAGAGAGGTATAAACCTGGCACTATCACTCTGAACTGCACTGCTTTCACCAGGCTTACAGCAGAGAGGTAAAACTGATAATGATGATGAAGGTGGATGAGTGGAAGAACACAGCAGCAGGCGCACCTCCATGCCACTCTTCTTCATGCGACGGCAGGACTTGAGGTAGGTGCGGATGCGCTTTCGGGAGCGCTCCTGGAACTCGGGGAACTGGCGGCCGCAGGACTCGATGATGGCTTGGATCTTCTCCTTGGGTTGCTTAGAGATGGGTACCATGCGGTCCAGATTCTCATCCACAAACAGCCTCACAAACATCTGAGCAGCAGGCATGGAAAGGGAAAAGCAGGAAGAGAGAGGTGGGGAGGAAGAGAGCAAAGCAGAGGGAGAAATGAGGTGGAGAGGGATAGACAGAAGAAGGCAGGGAGGAGAAAAAGGAAGAGAGAGGGAGAGGAGGGAGGGAGAAAGTGAGACTGTTATTCCAAACATACAGATCTCATGTTCATGATTTATTCTGGGGCTTTAATGGCACATCCAAACACTCAACACTTCCACATGAAACAGAATTAAGTGAGAGAGGAGAAGGAGATGAACAGAATGGTGAAGGAAGACTCACGGGCCGAGAGAGAGACACACACACTGATGTTCTGTAGGTGGATAATTAGAGCCGTTTTTCCCTCATCTCTCTCTGCCCTTTAGGGTTAAGGAGAGACGTGACTAAACACTAATTGCAGCAATCCCATTGACTTTAGGAGTCAGAGGCGCTAACCCCTGAGTGTGGTGCTATCTGAAACCCACTCTCATTATCTGACAAACATATCTGCAGTAATAAAGCATCGCAAATTACCACTCCCGAGCTCTGTCTTAAATTAGCCTCGGAAAGTGACAACCACACTCTGTCTCTTTGCATACGAAACTGGAACTATGCACAGGTTTCAGCATAAGGAGAGCCTCTTATAGTTTAATTACACAACAGGAGGGGCTCTCAGACTGAAGCTGCAATGTAGAGAATTGAGGGTAAGACAGACAGATAGATATATGGACTAATATGTATGGATTAAAGTTTTATAATCATCAGGACTCTTATTTTGAAGTTGCAGGACAATTCATGGATTTGCAGGACCCTTATTTTGAAGGGGGATCTTACATTGAAAGCTTTGAGCCTCTCTGGGTCGACACCTTCTGCATCATTGATCTTGTCGCTGTCATCGTGGTCATCATGGTCATCATCATCATCGTCCACCACCTGGCCCCGCCCCCCAGTGAGGTCATCTGTGGACATGCTCACTTCTGTCTTCACTGAGTCATAGCTCCCTGAGCTATACTGGGGAGACTGAAAACACACACACAAACACACACACACACACACAGTCACACGCACGCACACACACACGCACGCATGAACACACACACACACACACACACAGACACATACATACAAAGCCACGCACATGCACACAGTCACACGCACGCATGCACACACACACACACACACACACAGACACACATAGTCACACACACACACACACACACACACAATCACATGCACACACACAGAAGATTAGAGTTCTTTCTTGACTCTCTCTGCAGTAATTGTGAGCCAAGGCCAGAGCAGTATAAGAGTTTCATTCATCAGCAGCACCATCACTCCGCTCCTTTCTCTCTCCCTCTATCCATCCCCTCCCTCTATCTCTCTCCCTCTATCCATCCCCTCCCTCTATCTCTCTCCCTCTCTCATCCCCTCCCTCTATCTCTGTCCCTCTCTCCATCCCCTCCCTCTATCTCTCTCCCTCTCTCATCCCCTCCCTCTATCTCTGTCCCTCTCTCATCCCCTCCCTCTATCTCTCTCCCTCTCTCCATCCCCTCCATCTATCGCTCTCCCTCTCACCATCCCTCTCCCTTTCTCTCTATCCTTCTCTCGCTCCCCTCTCTCTGTTTTCAGCGTGAAGTTGCTTTGTGACCTCAGTCTGTGCTGCCAGTGAAAAGGTGTCTGGGAGAGGGAAGAAAGCGGAGCTGGGTGCTGGCGGGGTGGGTGGGTGTTGAAGAAGCAGCGACTGATACACAAAGAATAACAGCAGAAAACAGGAACAAAGATGGGTACTGTCTGCCGAGCCTGTCCTCCTGCAGCGCGCAGAGACAGGCAGGGGCTCCATACACTGTGTTTCTGTAGCGCAGTTACAGCGTGTGCCTACCCCAGTGTGCAGAGACAGACAGGGTCTCCATACGCTGTGTTTCTGTAGCGCAGTTACAGCGTGTGCCTCCCCCAGCTCGCAGAGACAGACAGGGTCTCCATACGCTGTGTTTCTGTAGCGCAGTTACAGCGTGTGCCTCCCCCAGAGCACAGAGACAGACAGGGTCTCCATACGCTGTGTTTCTGTAGCGCAGTTACAGCGTGTGCCTCCCCCAGCTCGCAGAGACAGACAGGGTCTCCATACGCTGTGTTTCTGTAGCGCAGTTACAGCGTGTGCCTCCCCAGCTCGCAGAGACAGACAGGGTCTCCATACGCTGTGTTTCTGTAGCGCAGTTACAGCGTGTGATAGCGATGCACCCACTTCTGCCCCAAATCTTCAGCATAATGAAAATGGTGTTGAATGATTTTTCCCAGCTGGTTTGGGGTGATGGTTTGGCTTGAGGACTTGCAAACTGATGCATTTCTTAAATCTGAAATTTGATCTTACAGGAGCAGATCACATCCTCTTTGGAGACATTCAAAATCTGAATGCTAAAGAAACATGAATTTCAATTTTGCCTTAAATATGTGTGGTCTTATATTATATACCTATATTCCATACTTTTTCCATATTTTTCATACTGTATTTTTATACACTGTGTATAGTATCCCTACCTTGTTGCCATAGTTTGTATTTGTATGTAGTGTATGTGTTTGTATGAGTAAGTGTGTATTGTCCCTACCTTGTTGCCATAGTCCATTGTATTTGTTTGTGGTGTACATATGAGTAAGTGTGTATTGTCCCTACCTTGTTGCCATAGTCCATTGTATTTGTTTGTGGTGTACATATGAGTAAGTGTGTATTGTCCCTGCCTTGTTGCCGTATTCCCTGGTTATTGTATGTAGTGTATGTGTTTGTATGAGTAAGTGTGTATTGTCCCTGCCTTGTTGCCGTATTCCCTGGTTATTGTATGTAGTGTATGTGTTTGTATGAGTAAGTGTGTATTGTCCCTGCCTTGTTGCCGTATTCCCTGGTTATTGTATGTAGTGTATGTGTTTGTATGAGTAAGTGTGTATTGTCCCTGCCTTGTTGCCATAGTCCCTTGTTTTTGTTTGTGGTGTACATGAGTAAGTGTGTATTGTCCCTACCTTGTTGCCGTGGTCCCGGGCATCGCGGTCGCTGCGCAGCTCGCAGGGCAGGGGGTTTTTGAGGGGGCACTTCCTGCGGGCGCCATCAGGGGTGTCAGGCCGAAAGGGTCCCAGGGGCGTGCCATCGCTCAGGTTGATTGGCTGCTGGTCTTCGGAGGAAGAGGATGAGGACGTGGTGCTGAAGTCCAGCGGGACAGCGGCCTCGGCCCCGTTAACCTCCCCGTATGCGATGGCCGCGCCCCCATCCAGGGGCACCACGGCACCCAGCGCGGGAGGGGTTAGCGCAGGAACCCCATTAGCACTGCTGTTCTCTGAGGAAGAGTCCTCTGAAAGAGAGAGAGAGAAACAGAAAGAGAGGGAGGGAGAGGGAAGGAGAGAGGTTTACAGATACTGGCAGAAATACCCATATCACATCTCTCCAAATGAAAACACACACACACACACACACACAAATTGTGTCACTCCCCCATCCAAGTAAAAAAAAAGGTTAAAAAATGTAAGAAAAGTATTGAAGGTAGGATGCTAGTTTACATTAAAAAATATGACAGAAAATGGAAGCATTGAGTAGTGATGATGTTCTGGTTTATGGAACCAAGTAGGTAGTGTTCTGGGTGACTTTATGACACACACAACTACACCACACCCTAAAAATATGCAAGAATTTATGACACAGCACATAGCGAACAATGTTTGGAGGAAGAAATAAGAACAGTGTTGGAGGAAACTGTAGCTGCTGGAGAAACTGTATGCAAAAGAAATCAAAGTCCTGTTCTGCACAGATGACCTTGTTTTCTATCCCCCACTGAGCCTGGATCTGCTGGAGCAGTACTGTCAGAGCCGGGCCCTGGCAGTACACAAATTAATGGCATTCCAAAAAAAGACCCAGATACCTGAGACATAAACTCTCCTTTACCAAAGGACAACAAACATCAGCATACAGAAGATCTCACACCTACTGCTCTACATATCTGCCCAACAGGGAGCCAAACCTTGGTACAGAAGCATTGTGTGTGTGGGGGTGTGCGCATGTGTGTGTGTGTGTGTGTGTGTGTGTGTGTGTGTGTGTGTGTGTGTGTGTGTGTGTGTGTGCAGGCGCATGTGTGTGTGTATGCATACATGTCTGTATATCAGTGTGTGTGCATTCATGCAGAAGGGGTCAGTGTGCACTTCTGTGAGTCTCCACCAGGGGGCAGTGTTCCCACAGTGTTATATATTCTCCAGAGAGAGGGTAATGTTGCTGAATGCTCTGTGAGCTGTGTGCATGTGTGTAAGTAACATGTTTAAAAAGAAACACCTGTTTTTTTATTTAGCATATGATCCAAAGTTACTGAAAGAGTAACACTTTTACACACCACAAATTATTTAATAGTGCATCCGCAGGAGTTTTGCTGTACCCCATGCAGCACATACCTATTGACAATTATACTACACTGTAACCTCTGAGCTACAAGCCCAGCTCCCTAACCATTACACTACACTGTAACCTCTGAGCTACAAGCCCAGCTCCCTAACCATTATACTACACTGTAACCTCTGAGCTACAAGCCCAGCTCCTAACCATTATACTACACTGTAACCTCTGAGCTCCAAGCCCAGCTCCTAACCATTATACTACACTGTAACCTCTGAGCTACAAGCCCAGCTCCCTAACCATTATACTACACTGTAACCTCTGAGCTACAAGCCCAGCTCCCTAACCATTACACTACACTGTACCCTCTGAGCTACAAGCCCAGCTCCTAACCATTACACTACACTGTAACCTCTGAGCTCCATGCCCAGCTCCCTAACCATTATACTACACTGTAACCTCTGAGCTACAAGCCCAGCTCCCTAACCATTACACTACACTGTAACCTCTGAGCTACAAGCACAGCTCCTAACCATTAAACTACACTGTTACCTCTGAGCTACAAGCCCAGCTCCCTAACCATTAAACTACACTGTAACCTCTGAGCTACAAGCCCAGCTCCCTAACCATTATACTACACTGTAACCTCTGAGCTACAAGCCCAGCTCCCTCACCATTATACTACACTGTAACCTCTGAGCTATAAGCCCAGCTCCCTAACCATTATACTACACTGTAACCTCTGAGCTACAAGCCCAGCTCCCTAACCATTAAACCCTACTGTACCCTCTGAGCTACAAGCCCAGCTCCCTAACCATTACACTACACTGTAACCTCTGAGCTCAAGCCCAGCTCCTAACCATTATAATACACTGTAACCTCTGAGCTACAAGCCAAGCTCCCTAACCATTACACTACACTGTAACCTCTGAGCTACAAGCCAAGCTCCCTAACCATTACACTACACTGTAACCTCTGAGCTACAAGCCCAGCTCCTAACCATTATACTACACTGTAACCTCTGAGCTACAAGCCCAGCTCCCTCACCATTACACTACACTGTAACCTCTGAGCTACAAGCCCAGCTCCCTAACCATTACACTACACGGTAATCTCTGAGCTACAAGCCCAGCTTCCTAACCATTACACTACACTGTAATCTCTGAGCTACAAGCCCAGCTCCTAACCATTATACTACACTGTAACCTCTGAGCTACAAGCCCAGCTCCCTAACCATTATACTACACTGTAACCTCTGAGCTACAAGCCCAGCTCCCTAACCATTACACTACACTGTAACCTCTGAGCTACAAGCCCAGCTCCCTAACCATTATACTACACTGTAACCTCTGAGCTACAAGCCCAGCTCCCTAACCATTATACTACACTGTAACCTCAGAGCTACAAGCCCAGCTCCCTAACCATTATACTACACTGTAACCTCAGAGCTACAAGCCCAGCTCCCTAACCATTATACTACACTGTAACCTCTGAGCTACAAGCCCAGCTCCCTAACCATTACACTACACTGTAACCTCTGAGCTACAAGCCCAGCTCCTAACCATTATACTACACTGTAACCTCTGAGCTACAAGCCCAGCTCCCAAACCATTAACCACTGTAACCTCTGAGCTACAAGCCCAGCTCTCTAACTACTACACTACATTGTAATATAGTGTGTGCATGTATTTATGTGTTTGTGTGAGTGTGTGTGTGTCCTACTTCTTGCTGGTAGGATATTTGTATTGGGGTCAACTTCCTCTGCAGGAGACAAGGAGAGAAGGTCGAGGGCGAGAGAGAGAGAGAGAGAGAGGAAAGAAAGGAAGAGAGGGAGGGAACAGGAAGGAGAGTGGAGGAGCAGGGTGGGGGTCCGGGGGGGATGGGGGGACGTTGGTGCAGGCAGGCATGTATTTATTAGAGTATAAAAGGTATTCATGCGCACAGAGTACGGCAGGAAGGCTAGCCCTAATTCCTGCCAGCTCCACACAAATCCGCCTCAGGAGGACCACATGTGTCAGCTGGGATCAGCCCCCCCACCCCCAGCCCACAACCACTCTCCTCTTAAAGGGGCCACACCCAATTCCCTTTCACACATTCTCCATACCACAACCACTATCCTCTTAAAGGGGCCACACCCAATTCCCTTTCACGCACTCTCTATTCCGCTCCTCTGCCACTCTTTAGGAAAACCCTGGTTTCTGACCTGCTAGCTTGAAATAGTGCCATCTGATTTCATACAGCTATCTGTCTGTACCTTGTCTCTTGCAACTGCTACAGTGTGTTACCACATCTTCACACAAACAAGCTTACATGCAGCAGTGTTACAGTGGAACAGTACTGAGCTGAGGGGAACTGTGGAACAGCACTGAGCTGAGGGGAACAGCGGAACAGTAGTACTGAGATGAGGGGAACAGTGGAACAGTAGTACTGAGATCAGGGGAACAGTGGAACAGCAGTACTGAGATGAGGGGAACTGTGGAACAGCACTGAGCTGAGGGGAACAGCGGAACAGTAGTACTGAGATGAGGGGAACTGTGGAACAGCACTGAGCTGAGGGGAACAGCGGAACAGTAGTACTGAGCTGAGGGGAACTGTGGAACAGCACTGAGCTGAGGGGAACAGCGGAACAGTAGTACTGAGCTGAGGGGAACTGTGGAACAGTTGTACAGAGATGAAGGAAACAGTGCAACAGTAGTACTGAGATGAGAGGAACAGTGGAACAGCAGGACTGAGATGAGGGGAACTGTGAAACAGCACTGAGCTGAGGGGAACAGCGGAACAGTAGTACTGAGATGAGGGGAACAGTGGAACAGTAGCACTGAGCTGAGGGGAACAGCGGAACAGTAGTACTGAGATGAGGGGAACAGTGGAACTGTAGTACTGAGATGAGGGGAACAGCGGAACAGTAGTACTGAGATGAGGGGAACAGTGGAACAGCAGTACTGAGATGAGGGGAACAGTGGAACAGTAGTACTGAGCTGAGGGGAACTGTGGAACAGCAGGACTGAGATGAGGGGAACAGTGGAACAGTAGTAATGACATGAGGGTAACAGCGGAACAGTAGTACTGACATGAGGGGAACAGTGGAACAGTAGTACTGAGATGAGGGGAACAGTGGAACTGTAGTACTGAGATGAGGGGAACAGTGGAACAGCAGGACTGAGATGAGGGGAACAGTGGAACAGTGGAACAGTACTCATGAGATGAGGGGAACAGTGGAACAGTAGTACTTAGATGAGGGGAACAGTGAAAAAGCGTTTGCACATCTGTATGTGTGGAGTGACAGACCACTTTTCAAGTTCAGTTTGCCTCCATTACACTCTAACTCAGAAACTCACCACAACAGCAGTGTTGTTATGGAAACAAATGGAGAGAAAGGAGGAATGAGAGACAGAGGAGGAGACACAAGACACGAGAAACAACCAAGTCAGAGAGGGCGGTACATTCAGGGAGGGATAACATGTTTGTGGGGGGTTATAGTTAAAATTGCCCATATATCCTAATGTGTTTTTCTTGCTAGTAAAGCATGCTTGAAACTAAATTTTAAAGGAAGTGAGAGACAGGGTTGATGGTGGATGTTTTGCAGGCTGACGCTGTTATGCGTTGATAGTGGAGTTTCACTCTGACAGTTTTGCTTGTGTCTGTTCTTCCTCCTCCTGATAGGACTGAGCTGCTATGCTAACAGATGCTAATTCCTTTACTCCCACTTCCCACTTGTTCCCCCTGTGGTCTGATCTCCACTCACCCCCACAGGGGGTAACAGCGGATGATCCCACTGAAAGGAGATGCTCCAATCACCTCCCAGCCCTGCGGAACGATGCTCCTCCCCAGCTCTCTGTGCCCCGCCCCTGCCCAATCCCCAGCCCCCCTCAGCCTGATCAACCAATTACAGCCGTTCCCCTGGGACCGAAATCAGGAAGGAAGGCAGGAAGAGCAATGCAGGAAGAGCAATGCAGGGGTATGTGTGGGGGAGCGGAGGGGAGGGAAGGGGAGGGGAGGGTAAGGAGGGAACACAGCTTATCTTCAGCACTAACCAAGCCCAGCCCTGCTTAGCTTCAGCGCTAAACAAGCCCAGCCCTGCTTAGCTTCAGCACTAACCAAACCCAGCCCTGCTTAGCTTCAGTACTAACCAACCCCAGCCCTGCTTAGCTTCAGTGCTAAACAAGCCCAGCCCTGCTTAGCTTCAGTACTAACCAACCCCAGCCCTGCTTAGCTTCAGTACTAACCAAGCCCAGCCCTGCTTAGCTTCAGTGCTAAACAAGCCCAGCCCTGCTTAGCTTCAGTACTAACCAACCCCAGCCCTGCTCAGCTTCAGTACTAACAAAACCCAGCCATGCTCAGCTTCAGTACTAACCAAACCCAGCCCTATTTAGCTTCAGTGCTAAACAAGCCCAGCCCTGCTTAGCTTCAGTGCTAACCAACCCCAGCTCTGCTTAGCTTCAGTACTAACCAAATCCAGCTCTGCTTAGCTTCAGTACTAACCAAACCCAGCCCTGCTTAGCTTCAGTGCTAACCAACCCCAGCTCTGCTTACCTTCAGCACCAACCAAGCTCAGCCCTGCTTAGCTTCAGTACTAACCAAAACCAGCCCTGCTTAGCTTCAGCACTAACAAATCCAATTCCTGGCAATTAAGATACTGTACAGGATTTGTAAGAATGCATGTGTGAGTGTGTGTGCATGGCGTCCATCTTCCTTTCTGCACACACTGCGTCCCAGCAGGGAACCCAGCCCAAGCGAGAGAAAACAGCAAGTGACAGTTATCATGATACTAACACATAACCTGGGCAGTGCTTCATGCAGGGATATTCAAAGCTGTTTTGTAGCAAACAGTGACGCCACAGCTCCAGGAGAACCACAGGAGGGGAGGGGAGCAGGAGGGGGAGGGGAGGGGAGGGGGGGGGGGAGGGGGAGGGCAATGCCAGCCTTTCACCCAATTCCCCCATGCTTAATGACTTATCTGCCCCACAGTGTATCTGCCCCTGGCTAATCTGATTCAGCCTGGATCTGCTAAGCCCCCTGCACAGATGGGGAATACTCACACACAGCATGATGAGTCAGCCCTGGGACGCGCGGAGGAGAGGAGAGGAGAGGAGAAGAGAGGGGAGAGGAGAGGAGAGGAGAGAGGGAGAGGAGGAGGAGGAGAGAGAGAGAGGAGAGAGGAGAGAGGAGGAGAGAGGGAGAGAGGGAGAGGAGAGGAGGGGAGAGGAGGGAGAGGAGAGGGAGAGGAAAGAGGGAGAGAGGAGAGGAGAGGGAGGGAAAGGGAGAGGAGAGGAGAGGAGGAAAGAGGAAGAGAGGAGAGAGGGAGAGGGGAGGGGGAGAGAGGAAGAGAGAGAGAGCGGAAGAGAGGAGAGAGGAGGGGGAGAGAGAATAGAGCATAGGAGTATGACAGAGAAAGAAAAGAAGAAAAGAGTGAGAGAAAAGAGAGAGATGGCTGGGTGCCTTCCTCTTCATGAGGGGATTTTTTTAATGAATAGAGAGAAAGAGATGCAAGAAAGACGCACACTGAACACAACCTTTTTTCAGCATTACTGTCAGAACTGGGCCCTGGCAGTGAGCTTTTCAAAAGGTAAAAAAAAACTGGCTTTTCCCAAAAAAAATTGCAGGTCAGGTTCTGGAGCAAGGGTGAAAGAGAGAAGGACAGAGAGAGAAAGAGAGAGAGAGAGAGAGAGAGAGGAGAAACATCCTCCTTTTCCTCTCACTGTGTGAGAAAAGCTTCCTGATCGGTACTCTGGAAAATCCAGATCTAATCCCTCTCAAATTATTGTTGACTGTTTCACAGCGGGACTCCCAGCCCAAGGGAAACAATCCAAAACAGCAGGGAAACGAAACGGAGCACACAAGGGGTTAAATCCACGTGAGAGCTCCTTACGCCGCACAACAAACAGCCTGGGGATAAATGAAACGCGCTGGGCACTGTGTGTATGTTTAAAATGATATACACAATCTGTGATGATGTAAATAAGAGAGGCCAGGCTATTCCCTAAAGCCCTGGAGCTATGTGATACCCAAGACACACACTATATATATTTACACACATACTTATACATCTTATATACGATTCTTATTTGTTATATGTTAAATATAGGCTGTATTTTGTAAACCTCACTTTGTTTTTATTGTAACATGCTCTTCCACTCCCCGGTGAGTCTCTGTTCAGGTTCTGTGCACTGATCCCAGGTCAGCCAGCTGCTCACCATTCAGTCACTAAGCATCACTCAAACAGAGAACAATGACATCATCACTCCTCTCAGAGAACAGAGTGATGTCATCATCTCTCATTCACCATTCCCCTCCCAGAGATACTGACAACATTTGAGTTTTTCTCATGTATCATTGGTTATTAAGGTCACAGTTACATATACTGAGAATGGATGTAGAAGAGGATATAGCAGCAGTGGCTAAATCTGGTCCCAGAGAGCAACAGGGTGTAGCTGATTTGTTTCCATTTTAGAATAGGAAGGAGAAGGGGCAGGAAACATAGAGAGTGAGTGAGGGGAAGGGGACATAGAGAGTGGGTGAGGGGAAGGGGACATAAAGAGTGAGTGAGGGGAAGGGGGCATAGAGAGTGAGTGAGGGGAAGGGGACATAGGGAGTGAGTAGGGGAAGGGGACACAGGGAGTGAGTGAGGGGAAGGGGACATAGAGAGTGAGTGAGGGGAAGGGGACATAGGGAGTGGGTGAGGGGAAGGGGACATAAAGAGTGAGTGAAGGGAAGGGGACAAAGGGAGTGAGTGAGGGGAAGAGGACACAGGGAGTGAGTGAGGGAAGGGGACACAGGGAGTGAGTGAGGGGGAAGGGGACATAGGGAGTGAGTGAGGGGAAGGGGACATAGAGAGTGAGTGAGGGGAAGGGGACATAGAGAGTGGGTGAGGGGAAGGGGACATAAAGAGTGTGTAGGGGAAGGGGACACAGGGAGTGAGTGAGGGGAAGGAGACATAGGGAGTGAGTGAGGGGAAGGGGACATAGGGAGTGAGTGAGGGGAAGGGGACATAGGGAGTGAGTGAGGGAAGGGGACATAGGGAGTGAGTGAGGGGAAGGGAGACATAGGGAGTGAGTGAGGGGAAGGGGACATAGGGAGTGGGTGAGGGGAAGGGGACATAGGGAGCGAGTGAGGGAAGGGGGCATAGAGAGTGAGTGAGGGGAAGGGGACATAGGGAGTGGGTGAGGGAAGGGGACATAGGGAGTGAGTGAGGGGAAGGGGACATAGGGAGTGAGTGAGGGGAAGGAGACATAGGGAGTGAGTGAGGGGAAGGGGACATAGGGAGTGAGTAAGGGGAAGGGGACACAGGGAGTGAGTGAGTGGAAGGAGACATAGGGAGTGAGTGAGGGGGAAGGGGACATAGGGAGTGAGTGAGGGAAGGGGACATAGGGAGTGAGTGAGGGGGGAAGGGGACACAGGGAGTGAGTGAGGGGAAGGGGACACAGGGAGTGAGTGAGGGGAAGGGGACATAGAGAGTGAGTGAGGGGAAGGGGACATAAAGAGTGTGTAGGGGAAGGGGACACAGGGAGTGAGTGAGTGGAAGGAGACATAGGGAGTGAGTGAGGGGAAGGGGACATAGGGAGTGAGTGACATAGATACACAAAGGGAGAGCACAGAAATGGGTGTCAGTAGTGAGTCATTATTTGGCTGAGGTCCACTAAGAATGTGCTTTTAGGCTGAGGGTTGATAGGTTTTTGTACAGGATTACAGTGAGGTGGGGGCCTTACAGAGGGACACTGTCTTTGGGTGGGAGAACATTGGATTACACACAAATCCACCCTCTTAGGTATCAAGCAGCTCATTCTAGCTTTTCCTCATGCGAATGTACAAATGTTTTATTTCATTCTATTATATTCCTCATAGGGCTGTTGTCAGGGCGATTATCATCAGTGGAAAACAATACCCACAATGCACATAGTTTAAGGCTCTAAAACTGAGCTTAGCAACTGCAGTTCAGCCAGGCAGGTGTTTTACAGGTGCATCGAGCAGGCCCAGGGTACAGAGATGTTCTACAGTCCCAAACTTACAGCCAAGTGCATCCCTCCACTAATCGCGCCACGTTCCCTTTTTACATGTTTAGCTGGCCTTGCACTGATTTAGATTTTACACACTATCCATTCTGGGCCACAGGTCCACCACCCTAACCCCTACACTACGCTGCCAGCCCTCTGGGCCACAGGTCCACCACCCTAACCCCACTACACTACGCTGCCAGCCCTCTCTGGGCCACAGGTCCACCACCCTAACCCCTACACTACTCTGCCAGCCCTCTGGGCCACAGGTCCACCACCCTAACCCCTACACTACGCTGCCATCCCTCTGGACCACAGGTCCACCACCCTAACCCCTACACTACGCTGCCAGCCCTCTGGGCCACAGGTCCACCACCCTAACCCCTACACTACGCTGCCAGCCCTCTGGGCCACAGGTCCACCACCCTAACCCCTACACTACGCTGCCAGCCCTCTGGGCCACAGGTCCACCACCCTAACCCCTACACTACTCTGCCAGCCCTCTGGGCCACAGGTCCACCACCCTAACCCCTACACTACGCTGCCAGCCCTCTGGGCCACAGGTCCACCACCCTAACCCCTACACTACGCTGCCAGCCCTCTGGGCCACAGGTCCACCACCCTAACCCCTACACTACGCTGCCAGCCCTCTGGACCACAGGTCCACCACCCTAACCCCTACACTACTCTGCCACCCCACTGCAGAGGAACTGGAACGGTTACCAGGACATTTTTTGCTTCCCTGGCAACCCAACAGCAATCTCTGCCCAGCGTCTGATGACATCATCAGAGTGGCCAGCAGACCGCTGGGTGATGATCAGACATTTGCAGCGAGATTAAGAGGTCAATGCGTCATGCATCCGCTGCGTTTTAGCAGAGCACCTCTGAGAACATCTCCTTACAGGGGGCATTAGCAGGTAAGTGCTTAACCCCCCCAGGGCCTGGATTAGCCATTTGCTTCCACATCTCACTGAACACTGGCATGTCCCTGGGTCACTGTCCAAACCCTACTGCAGCGCCAAGAATCCAGCAACACTCCAGCTACACTAAACTCTACTCTCCAAATAAACGACACTCTACACTCCAGCTACACTAAACTCTACTCTCCAAATAAACTGACACTCTACACTCCAGCTACACTAAACTCTACTCTCCAAATAAATGACACTCTACACTCCAGCTACACTAAACTCTACTCTCCAAATAAACTACACTCTACACTCCAGCTACACTAAACTCTACTCTCCAAATAAACTACACTCTACACTCCAGCTACACTAAACTCTACTCTCCAAATAAACTACACTCTACACTCCAGCTACACTAAACTCTACTCTCCCAAATAACTGGAAAACACCAGACTCCTTCAAGAATCAACACTGGACTCCAGCTAAATGACTCCATAATACTCTTCTTACAGGGCATTTGCAGAAACCCTCCAACCCCAGAGAGAAGGTGGTTAAACAGGATTCTGGGAACTCCTAGATACATGTCCTCTTCCACAGGACCAAGGGGATAGAGACAGAAGGGGATAGAGGTGGTGGGAATGGCTTTAAATAGCACCTGAATTAGCGGTCACTTCAGGCCCTGGCCTGGTCTGACCGCAGTGGAGACAGGGGACTTACCTTCCCCTCACGGCCCAGTTAACTCTTCAATCAGCATTTAGTACAAGCATCAAGTCAACCAGTTTACACGTGGATTCACCAGCAGGTACTTCACATCAGGTTTTTAAAGTTAAAGCCAAACCTCAATGGTTAACCAATACTCATAATTAGGTTATAATTACATTTAATTGTTCCATAATGACAAACCATTGAATTATTGTGGATGTGAGAAGGACCTACATTCACACAGTATAACACACTGTTCCTATTTATGACTCCCTATCACCTGTGGCTTGCGCTGGCTTCCAGTGTTCCCCCCTAAGGCAGCCTTTAAAACACACTACATACGAAAGCCAACAAAACCAAATTGAGAACAAAATGCAGTTAAACAGTCAAAAACAATTACATTAAAGGACTAACTGAATCTCTGGGATGGTGCTGTTGGGGGGAAGGTTTCCCTGGAGTTTCCAGTGCAGGAGAGACATCAGGGAGAGACAGAGACTGACAGGGGCAGTTTACTCTACACAAACCAGGCACAGAGAGACGACACAGCGCAGCAGGCTCTCAGGGGGAATACCACACACAACTCTAAATACCGTCGAACACAATATCTCACAGTCAGCTCTCTCACACAACCCCGATCTCCGCCGTCTGCAAATGAGACCCACTCATCACAGTGCTGAGTACTGATCAACCCCATCATAAACAAAAGAGAATTTAATAACACAGAGCAGAATAATACTGTAGTAATGCAGGGAGGAGGGTGGAAACATTGGTGTAGCACCAGGGGGAAAGGGTACTAAGTGTACAGGGCCCGAGGGTTTGAAGGGGCCCACCAAAATCTGGGAACGTTTGAAAATAAAGAGTCTGCCTATGTAAGGGGCCCAGAATTTCCAGCTACGCCCCAGGGTGATAAGACACGCTACCCCACCACCCCACCACCCCACCCCCATGACGCACATTTACAAATTGGATTTTTGTCTCCCAGCTCCTCAACTTTTCATCAAATTTAATATCTTTGAATTTGTAAAACCCAATAAAGACCAGGAGCGATTTTAAACGTCAATGAGAACGAACTGGTTAAATATTGAATTGATAAAATAATACATAACAATGTTGGTGGGAGTGTTTTCGCGCTTTAACATTCTTCCTGCGTCCATGTTGGAGGGAAGGAAAGCAGCACCACTAAACAATCAGCTGAGGGAAGATCCGTACTGAGACTGGCCAAGCTTCCTCAGAAGAGCAAAAAGCTCAAAATCACTAACAGTCTGGAGGGAAAGTTCTCTACATTCCCACAGCTGACCATATGGCAGGCCCACGACAGGCATGTGAAATTTTCCTGAGGCAAAGAATACAATTATAAATGAAAAGTTCAAAGTTAATGACACCGTACTAAATGAACGTAAAATGAACCATATTTGGAAAAAGAGTAAATGAAAGACTGTCTCCGCCCCTCTCTCACTCCGCGCTGAATCAGTACAGCAAGTGAAAACAGTTTTTAAATTAATTTTGCATCACGTGTTGTATGTGTATTGGCTATTCTCTTATTATTGTTGTTATTATCAGTTGTGTTAAGTGTATCTTTTGCTTTAGCAACAAAGCCCATGTCATGCCAGTAAAGCACACTGAAATTGAAACTGAAATTGATAATGCCGTGCTCTCTCTTGCTGTTATTTCAGTCTGCGGTGGTGAAAGAAGGCAAAGCTATGTAATATTTCCCAATCCTCTCTGAAGGACAGCCTTACCAGCTCAATTTTAGGACGTGAAGGAGAGAGAGATAACTCTGCTAAAGCAGAGCATGTGGCTAGGTCTCCAGCCTGCAGCTTACCGTCGGGCCCCTGGGGGGCGCTGTGGGGGCTGTGCATCCTATCTCCCTGACTGGGAGGGCTCAGCTCTGACACGGGGACATGATCAACCGACATCCATGTGGGAGGTTCACTCATGTCCAGATCCTCACTGCTCACCAGACTGTCATCCTGGGGGAGACAGAGAGCGATCAGCTTTATAAACAGATATCACTTTGATTTGATTTCCTCATCAGTCACTCAGTGGATCAGAGATTAGATTACACCACCTTAATCCAATATCTTATCAGATACCTTCTACAACTACCTTATTTCCTGATTGGTCAAAATCCCTGTTCTTGCTTCTCAATCTCTAGAAATAAGAAGATGCCAAAAGCATGCTGTGTTCTGTGTCCATGTGACCTCCCCTCATCCAATGAATGCTCCCCGCTGAATGCCCCCAGCCAATCAGAACTCATAGCTGAATCTCAGTTCAAACACAAGGCTAGACCATCTACTCACCAGCGCCATTCACAAATCCAGCGTTTTCTCTGAAACACACATTCTACCTCTGTGGGCGTTCTGCTGGATCCCAAACGATCTCACCACACTGCTTTGATGTGAACCCTCTACATCAGACTGTGTTTTTATTTTCTTTGAAAGCATGCTACAGTATTTATTTCTGTTGGTGGCTGGGTCAGCCAGATTATCATTTCCTACCTCTGCCCATTCATTTAAAGTGTTATTACTGGCAAAGCAACTCCTACATGCCTGAACAGCACACCTGAACAGCACAGAGAACCCCAGAACAGCACACCTGAACACAGCACCTGAAAGCTCACTAAGGCTTCATCACACATCCTTCAGACACAAAACAGAAAAGTATTTTTTTGTCTTTTTTGTGCTCTGTGGAAGAAATGAGAAGAATGTGAAAGTCTCTGCAGAGAGGCCATTTGCTTTGCCACACTCTGTCTCTGAAAGACATGGCTAATCTTATATTCCATACACAACAAGGGTGAGAGGGGGAGGGGACGGGCTGCTTAAATTGAGGGGAAGAAAAAAAGGCTCTTTAAATAATAAGTGACTGGGAGCAGGAAGCTATTTTTACCATGGTGGAGAATGAAACAGTGTGCTCACTCAGCTGTGCCACCGATGGCAGGAGCATCACTGAGCACGGCGTGGGGCAGGAGGACCAGGGCGGGGCAGGAGGAGCAGGGTGGGGCAGGAGGAGCAGCGTGGGGCAGGAGGAGCAGGGTGGGGCAGGAGGAGCAGCGTGGGGCAAGAGGAGCAGCGTGGGGCAAGAGGAGCAGCCAAAACATTAGAGTTCAGTCTGACCACAGTCGTGTAACAGTTAGGGAGCTGGGCTTGTAGCTCAGAGGTTACAGTGTAGTGTAATGGTTAGGGAGCTGGGCTTGTAGGTCAGAGGTTACAGTGTAGTATAATGGTTAGGGAGCTGGGCTTGTAGCTCAGAGGTTACAGTGTAGTATAATGGTTAGGGAGCTGGGCTTGTAGTTCAGAGGTTACAGTGTAGTGTAATGGTTAGGGAGCTGGGCTTGTAGCTCAGAGGTTACAGTGTAGTGTAATGGTTAGGGAGCTGGGCTTGTAGCTCAGAGGTTACAGTGTAGTGTAATGGTTAGGGAGCTGGGCTTTTAGCTCAGAGGTTACAGTGTAGTGTAATGGTTAGGAGCTGGGCTTGTAGCTCAGAGGTTACAGTGTAGTATAATGGTTAGGGAGCTGGGCTTGTAGCTCAGAGGTTACAGTGTAGTATAATGGTTAGGGAGCTGGGCTTGTAGCTCAGAGCTTACAGTATAGTGTAATGGTTAGGGAGCTGGGCTTGTAGCTCAGAGGTTACAGTGTAGTGTAATGGTTAGGGAGCTGGGCTTGTAGCTCAGAGGTTACAGTGTAGTATAATGGTTAGGGAGCTGGGCTTGTAGCTCAGAGGTTACAGTGTAGTATAATGGTTAATGGTTAGGAGCTGGGCTTGTAGCTCAGAGCAGTTAGTATAATGGTTAGTGGGCTTGTAGCTAGTTACAGTAATGGTTAGGGAGCTGGGCTTGTAGCTCAGAGGTTACAGTGTAGTATAATGGTTAGGGAGCTGGGCTTGTAGCTCAGAGGTTACAGTGTAGTATAATGGTTAGGAGCTGGGCTTGTAGCTCAGAGGTTACAGTGTAGTATAATGGTTAGGGAGCTGGGCTTGTAGCTCAGAGGTTACAGTGTAGTGTAATGGTTAGGGAGCTGGGCTTGTAGCTCAGAGGTTACAGTGTAGTATAATGGTTAGGGAGCTGGGCTTGTAGCTCAGAGGTTATAGTGTTCCCATTACAATGGGTAGACTACAATGATTGACAACCAGTCTGAAAATCCATCAATGAGAAGTAAGTAGTATGAAAGGAGTAGGTATGTAGCTAGCAAAAGCAGATAAAGAGCAGGACTGGAGGAGCTGGATTTCACACACTGAGTGTCAGTCTTGGGTTCGGCTGCCCTTCCCACTCCTTGCTGTGCCACGATCCTGCAGACACTAATGAACTAACCCAAAACCCCCAACCACCCCCCACGCCTGCCTCAACCCCTCACATTAGCTCTATATTAGCGAGGGAACTGGCTTGTTTACCCATCACCATGGTGACAGCTTAGGGAGCTGTTAGAAAAAGGAAAAACTGAGAGAAACTGACCAAAAAGGAAATGGGGAAGGGATAGTGTGTTGGGGGGGCTGTGAGATAGCACTCTGACAAAACACTGTGATGCCACAATGATGAACAGTGGAAGTTGCTGTGATGATGTCACAATGCTGAACAGTGGAAGTTTCTGTGATGATGTCACAATGCTCAACAGTGGAGGATGCTGTGATGATGTCACAATGCTGAACAGTGGAAGATGCTGTGATGATGTCACAATGCTGAACAGTGGAAGATGCTGTGATGCTGTGCTGCAGCAGAGATCCAGAGCTCTCTATGAAAGAATCTGCCTGTCAGTTGAAAGCATATGAACCCTCAGTTCCATCAAAGGTCACCTCACTATAAATTGTAGCATCAGTACAGTCACTACGCAGGCTCAACAAAGCAGTGATACGGTATTGCTGTTTGGTATCAAGCAAGCAGAAATGAACACAGATGCACAAAAGTTATAACCAAAGAGAATATTCATTGAGTATAATGTATGAAGCTTAAAATGGATAATAGCTTTTTATGCAGGTACTCTGTGCTTTCGGATTTAGACTGGCCGTGCTGGCTGTGGTGTGTGATGAATTGTGCCCTCAGCAGAAGCTGCAATGAGCATTCAACTTAATTATATATTAATCACCCCGGCCTCCAACGGAGGGCGCATCTCTTCCACATGACAACACAGGACGGGCAGCAGTGCACCATGGGAGAGAATCCACATTTCACAAATGGAGTAGCAGCCATGTTTGGCGGTGGAGTCCCAACTCTGCATCTATGGGTCATCTCCACCCACAGCTCACCAGCACATCATTTAAACATCTGGCCTGTTTTTCTCTGACCTTGGAGTGCCCTGTGTGTGTGTGCACATGCATGTGTGTGTGTGTGTGAGTGAGTGTGTGTGTAAGGGGTGGGGCTGTATGTGTGTGACTGTGTGTGTGCACATGCATGTGTGTGTGTGTGTGAGTGTGTGTGCATTTGTGCATGGGTGTGAGTTATATAATGGCAGTGTCACACCTGAAATCACACCTTCAACCTCTGAGTAGTGCAGGTTCCATTAACCATGACACTGCACTGCTGCTGGCATGACCTCCACCATGACCTCCGCCATGACTGCCATGACTGCATGAGTTTCTGCATCTCACATGCAAACCTTAACAGCCCACTCCAGCCAGCCTTGCTCCATGACCAGCTCTGAAAAAGTGCTTATAAAAAGACAGAGGAGGCTGGTGATGGAGGAGGTCATGAAAGCTGTTGGAAAACTAATGCCAACTAAATCTCCCAGTGACTTTACAAACAGGATAGATATATCTGCAGGAACGAAGTTCAGTGAAAAGAGATTTTAGTGATATGTCAGTTCTCAGACTTGGCTCATTGTGCAGCACCATTTTAAAAGTGCAGGATGAATGGTGTGAGCCTTTGTTTCAGGGTCCTGATCCAGAGCACAGAGAGACCACCCCCAGCGCAGAGAGACCACCCCCAGCACTGCCAGAGACCACCCCTAGTGCAGAGAGACGACCCCAAGCACAGAGAGACCATCCCTTGTGCAGAGAGACCACCCGCAGCGCAGAGAGACAACCCCCAGCACAGAGAGACCATCCCTTGTGCAGAGAGACCACCCGCAGCGCAGAGAGACCACCCCAGCACAGAGAGACCACCCCAGTGCAGAGAGACCACCCCCAGCGCAGAGAGACCATCCCCAGCACAAAGAGACCAACCCCAGCGCAGAGAGACCACCCCCAGCGCACAGAGACCACCCCCAGAACAGAGAGACCACCCCCTGTGCAGAGAGACTACCCCCAGCACAGAGGGACCACCCCCAGCACAGAGAGACCACCCCCAGCGCAAAGAGACCACCCCAGCACAGAGAGACTATCCCCAGCACAAAGAGACCACCCCCAGCACAGAGAGACTATCCCCAGCACAGAGAAACCACCCCCAGCGCAGAGAGACCACCCCCAGCACAGAGAGACCACCCCAGCACAGAGAAACCACCCCCAGCGCAGAGAGACCACCCCCAGCACAGAGAGACCAACCCCAGCGCAGAGAGACCACCCCAGCGCAGAGAGACCAACCCCAGCACAGAGAGATCACCCCCAGCACAGAGAGACCACCCCCAGCACTGCCAGAGACCACCCCTAGTGCAGAGAGACCAACCCCAGTGCAGAGAGACCACCCCCAGCGCAAAGAGACCACCCCAGCACAGAGAGACCACCCCCAGCACAGAGAGACCACCCCAAGCGCAGAGACCACCCCCAGCACAGAGAGACCACCCCAAGCGCAGAGAGACCACCCCCAGCGCAAAGAGACCACCCCCAGCACAGAGAGATTATCCCCAGCACAGAGAAACCACCCCCAGCGCAGAGAGACAAACCTCAGTACTGCCAGAGACCACCCCCAGCGCAGAGAGATCACCCCCAGCACAGAGAGACCACCCCCAGCACTGCCAGAGACCACCCCCAGCACAGTGAGACCACCCCCAGCACTGCCAGAGACCACCCCTAGTGCAGAGAGACCAACCCCAGCGCAGAGAGACCACCCCCAGCACAGAGAGACCAACCCCAGCACAGAGAGACCACCCCAGCACAGAGAGACCACCCCCAGCGCAAAGAGACCACCCCCAGCACAGTGAGACCACCACCAGCACAGAGAGACCAACCCCAGCACTGCCAGTCTCCAGGAATTACAGAAGGGTTCTGTCCTGGCCTTGCCATTCCATCAGCACTGTCAGCTTTAAAAAAGAAAACCATACAAAAGGACTGAGTTTTGAAAGCCCAGGAATGTCCTTTTGAAATGAAATATGGATTAAGATTTTGAAAAGAGCTGCATACACAAGAGAAAGTAGCACTCAAATAAAAAACCTGACCTTTCATTTGTATGTTTCACTTATGCTGGAGTATGTGTGTCACTGTGGAAGCTGCTGTTGGCTGTGAAAAGAGATTTCCAGAGAATCTGCAACTGTGGTATGGCAAAACGGTATGATCTGATCCTGAATTTGATTTTGAAAAGGACAAATACACACACACACTCACACAAACTAACACACACACAATCACACACTCACACACAAACACACACATACTCACACACTTACACACACACTCACACACACACATGCACACACACACTCACACACACTCATACACAGACACACACACACCCTCACACTCTCACACACACACATAACCATACACACATGCACACACACACACTCACACCAAACACACACACTCACACACTCATACACACACACACACACACACACACACATAACCACACACACACACACACACACACATAACCACACACACACACACTCATTGCTTGTCTTACACATGCAAAAACAGGAAATACAGAGAAGGGGGAAATGTTGGAGAGAGAGAGAAAGAGAGAGAGAGAGCTCTCATGTCATTTGCTTTATATTATACCATGTAGGGTATTGTATTTGTGTTTAAATGAGTGATCTAGCCTGCAATTGTTTTGGGTCCAATTTCTACTATGAAGAGATGTGGGGTTCGGGGGGAAATAGAAGTCAGGCATGACTGCTTACCTGTTTGGGTTTATTTAAACTTCCCGTATTGATTTTCCATTTTCGCACAGTGCTCCTGTGAGGACAGGGTGTGCAGTTGTAGCTGTGCTTCAAAAGTTAATTGTTTGATACAATTTAAGATACGATTTCACTGCTTGAAAAAAAAAAACATATATTCTTGACAAGAAATAATCAAGGTGTGCTTCTGAAGTTGGTCTATTTTCCTTGTCATTTTCAACACAGACGCTTCTTTAACGGAAAGTCGGTAGGCTTTTTAAAATACTGCCACCAAAAGGGAGTCTTGGTACTGCAGCAGGATTTGCACACATTTGCTGAACCTGGAGACTTTCTGTGACAGGCATTGCCCAGTTTAACCATACTGTGTGTTCATTTTAGTGCTGCGTACATAAGACACACACAGTATAAACCAGGCAAATGCCCTCAACTGCCACAACAACTGTGCAAATATCACTCTCCTCCATGGCTCTCCTTCTCTGTCTCTATCTCTATCTGTTTACTTTCTCTCTGTCTTTATCGGACTCAATCCCTCTCTCTATCTTTCCCTCCCTCCCACTCTCTCTTTATCTGTGTCTCTCTCACCTACTGCCACACTGCCCTATATTACTTTTAATGGGCCACAGGCTCTGGTTCACAGTGGCAAACAGCACTAAAGTGCTCTTTCACATTCAGCCACTTTCACAGTACATCCAGGGGAGCTATTACCCACACCCAGCCCCAACACACACACCCAGCCCTGATCCAACACACCCAGTATGGACCCACACACCCAGCCCCGACCCAACACACCCAGCATGGACCCAACACACCCAGCCCTGACCCAACACACCCAGCACACACCCAGCCCTGACAGAGCCAACACACCCAGCCCCGACCCAACACACCCAGCATGGACCCAACACACCCAGCACAGAGCCAACACACCCAGCCCCGACCCAACACACCCAGTATGGACCCACACACCCAGCCCCGACCCAACACACCCAGCATGGACCCAACACACACCCAGCCCTGACCTAACACACCCAGCACAGAGCCAACACACCCAGCCCCGACCCAACACACCCAGCATGGACCCAACACACCCAGCCCTGACCCAACACACCCAGCACAGAGCCAACACACCCAGCCCCGACCCAACACACCCAGCATGGACCCAACACACTCAGTCCTGACCCAACACACCCAACCCTGATCCAACACACCCAGCCCTGACCCAACACACTCAGTCCTGACCCAACACACCCAGAATGGACCCACACACCCTTCCCCAACCCAACACACCCAGCAGGGAACCACACACCCAGCATGGACCCAACACACTCAGTCCTGACCCAACACACCCAGCTTGGACCCAACACACCCAGCACAGAGCCAACACACTCAGTCCTGACCCAACACACCCAGAATGGACCCACACACCCATCCCCGACCCAACACACCCAGCACAGAGCCAACACATTAAGTCCTGACCCAACACACCCAGCATGGACCCAACACACCCAGCACAGAGCCAACACACTCAGTCCTGACCCAACACACCCAGAATGGACCCACACACCCATCCCCGACCCAACACATCCAGCACAGAGCCAACACATTCAGTGACTCTATTTTAATTACACTGTACATAATATTTTATAGCACAAAAAATATTTCAAATATCAGTGATTGGTTGCTACAAGATAAGAAAACACCTGAACACAAATATTCTTCAGTTTTGTATTCATGCCAGCGCTTTAATCAAATTCTGAGCCCTCTAAAGATTAGAGGCATATTTCACTCTATGCATGTGAGAAATTACATTTCATTCATTTTGAAAAGATAAAAGATAAAAATGCTTTCTGGCAGGTCTAATGGCTCCCAACTGTACAATAATTTCACAGATTAAAAAAAGTCCAGAAAGTTTTGCTAATGATAAAAATGTTTGAACTTTTCACGGTTAAACAGCGCTTCAGATGGAGCCACAAACGCAGAGCTGACTATTTCAGGCGGGTTCAGATTCAGCGAACAAACTGCATGATCATTACGATAACTCTGTTAAACTGCGTATTTGCATATTTCTTCGAAACAGAATCACCGGTGATTCTTAAAGTGGAAAAGTTTGAACTCTTACAAAGGCCACTGCTGTTTTACAAGGAAGCTATTTAGAGCACAATGACAATTAGTATTTCACTACAATCTATTAAAATCGCATCAGTGATTCTATTATCTTGAGGAACAAGTCATTGTAACTGCATTTGCCTAATAATTAGAACAATTGTAGATTCTTGATTCAGATTATTGAATACACAGGATATAGCCTACATGGTGGATCTTATACATAGTTTTACGTATACTGTTTTGCATGTTTTATAATGTAACACTGTCAGAAACACAATACATTATTACGACTTAAACTTGTAACTGTCAACTGAATCCTAGGTAGAAGCAAGTTACTAGCAGTGGGAATAGAAAATGATAGCGCGACTTCGCTCAGGGTGCAGGGCGGCGATGTGGACATGCCTCTCACCGTTTCCTCTACAGCAGCGTTGGGACAGTTCACTGAGAGGAAGTGCTCACATCACAAAACGAAATGTGTCCATTTATTTACATTCGGCATACTAACACATGCAAAGCGCGGAGAATAGGCTCAGTGCATTTAACCTCCTGAAAATCATGACCAGTTCAGAAGAGTAACATGTTTTTAAATCCGCGGTTTGATGAAGCCGGAGGCACAGTGATGAGAGGGAGGGGCAGTGAATCACGGCAGGTCCGGCAGTATTTTCATACATAAGGAAAAATATAAGGATGACAAAATATATATGTATAAATGAATACATAACCGAAATGAAACAAAACGACAGCTCGAGCTGCTTACCTGCTTAGCCAGGGCGTTTATTATTCTGCGGTTGTTGTTTTCAGATAATTATGAAATACTGCTCTGATCTTTTATTTGGCTTTCCCCTCGCTTTTCTTTGTCTTTTAATATTTAAGGAATATCCTGCCCGTGCGGGAGACAGGACTCTGGCAGGCTCGCGCGGACAACCAGCCCCGAAGGTGGAGGCGGGGCCGCGTCGGTGACGTCACGCAGCAGGCAAAGACTCGTACAGTCGGAGTACAGTAGCTAAGAGAACTAAATCCTGTTCAGATTTCGCCGGTATGAGCCCTTGTGCCCCTCTCTTTCTTTTACTTAAACCATTCTCAGATTGTGAGATAATGTTCGACGTAATTTGTTCAGTCAACATTCTTGGGGAATTATTCAGATATTACTGTTGCCCTGCTGGGGTTTCAATAGTCACACAAGTTATTCTTTATATTAAGTGATTTTTATATATCTTTTAAAACATTCAAATGTAACTACAAAACACTTGTGGGGCAACATACAAGTTGCTACCCAACATAACATACTAGTTTACCAGGTGGAATAATCATGTGTAATAATTGTTATCATTTTGTTGTGGCATTGGTAGGTATTATTTCTTATGATATATTTACTTCGTCGTTTATTGTGCCGGGTAAGCTGGTCGATACAATGATATTCTCTTTTACAATAAATACCATTGTGTGTACAAAGAATCAACTACTTTTAAAAAAGATTACTTCACAGAAAGCATACTTCATGCACAAACACACAAACACTCACAGCCACTACCAGTATTACCCTGGAAGGCACGACAACACAAGAAACAGTTTAAAAACGATAGAATTCTTCTGTGTGGACGCCCTCAACTCGCACACCTTCAAAAATCTACCTTCAGTTTCACTGGCTTAAAAAGCACCCCTTTGTACGTTTGTTTCCTTCGCATTTAGCCCGTCATGTGTTGGGAAGCACTGCCCCCTAGGGTCACAGTAAGGAATCGCATCTTTCGGTCCAGCGGGCACGGCAATAGCCCTGTTTATTGTACAGAGGTCATAAACACAAATGCCGCTGACCAAATAATCACTGTAACATTATCGTGCCCTAATGTCTCGTGTCGATGACACCGTTACAGTCCGTTAGGGTGGCCGGTTGTGAGCTGCGTGGTTTGTTTCCGCTAACTGTCGGCCGAGAGCGCCCGGTCCTGCGGGATTCCTCCTCAGCTGCACATGCTGCACGTGCCTCATAAATAATTCCCCTTTATGTGAAGCTCTGAAGTCCGGAAGACTTTAAAAAAAATACGTTATCAGTTCTCACATTATCGATCTCTCTTTTTATATCTGTCATTGTCCTTTTTATCTATCATCTTTCGATTCTGAAGGCCATTCGTAGCACACAGCAGATCAAAACATATGGACACACGTTTACCATAAATTTCAAGATATTGAAAGAAAGACATTCTACGGTCAGTTATGCAGACACAACTCTTATGCTTCATGGCCTGTACTTATTTTTCCGATTTATATTAACAATCCTTAAGCGCCAAATGTCCAGGATTTAAGCTGTAGATAAATTATTTACAAACAATTTGCTAATTCACCTCAAGTACTCCCACCCAACCAAAAACAGATCATTTTATTTTTTTAAGTTAATAATAGCATGATAATAGCAACAACAGTTATCATAATAATAAGAACATAGCCGCATGCCGTTCAGCCCTCATAATTGAATAAATAATAATAATATGCATAAATATGATGTTTTGCAGCATCTCCTCCCATCTGTGCCGCAGAGAGACAGCGCTGCTCTGATACTGTCACACTGTCTCTCTGGTATTAGCATGTGAACATCATGCAGAAGTAAAAAGCGTAAGGTCACGGTGTGATATATGGAAATCTCTTTTGCTCCCACTTCTCATGATTTCAATTTCCAGACTCTCATCCTTTCCATCCTCATTTCTCTTTCTCTCCTCCATAAAAACAGGTTCTGTGAAATAAATGAAAGTGCTGGAGTGAAGTCTCCTTCAGCTGCAGAAAAAGCTGGCTCAGTCTTAATGCAATATGCATATTATGTTACCGCCAACTGCACTGCCCAGTGCAACGCTACTTCTCAGGGTTGCCAAGCCTGAGAAATCCCCCATTCATGGGTGAGCTGACATTAGCCACCCAGAATCCTCCTCTTCCAGCTCAGTCACCACAGCGGTGGGAGAGCTGCACACGAGCGTCTTCTGCGGGCGTTGCCATGGTGTTACAAACAACTGAATTAATTAACCCTTCTTTTACCGTCCTTGTCTAACCAGAGCAAAAATGTACCCAGCCGAGGCTTCATGGTAGCTGTCCAACTTAACCCTGGCCTCAGTGTGACCGTGAGCAGAGGGGCTGTGTAACACAGCTGTCTGTGTTTGTGTGAGAGAGGCAGGTCTCACACCATGGCCCTCTCCAGTGCCTCCCCACACCAAGAGGTACGATCAGTGCAATGGCCTGAAGACCACGGACGATAGGGTGAAATGTGTCCTATTGCGTGATGTACTCCTCAGCCACAACGTTTCTCGTACAAAGATAAAACCTGATGAACTTAAGTACACTTAAGTACTATAACATGTTACCTTTAACTGAGTAACATGGGGGTGTTTACATTTTTTAGTCTTCTGAAATTTCTGTCTCTTTTTTTCTGACAGACAGACAGATTAGCAGGATGCAGGATTGATAAAAGGTAGGTGTGTGAACACTCTGCCTATTCTGCTTCATTTGCTCTGGTGTGCAGATCTGGCCTGCATACGATATCCCTCAAATACAGCTTCTGCTTCATTTGCTCTGGTGTGCAGATCTGGCCTGCATACGATATCCCTCAAATACAGCTAATTTATTCATTTATCGCCTAACCCAGAGAACCATGCTCACACACACTCGCACACGCTCACACACGCTCACACACGCTCACACACGCTCACACACACTCACACACACTCACACACGCTCACACACGCTCACACATGCGTACATAAATAAGCGCAATCTCACGGCCATACATCGGGTGTAAGAGGTGAGGTGCAGCGCGCGGAGACTCACAGGAGGCTGGTGGCTTAGCGATGAAGCCACTCTCTTAAAGACTTAATTGATCATAAGAAAGAAAGAAACAAAGAGAGGAAAGTAGCGAGGAAACGCTATGCAGTGACCCCCCCGCCCCTCCCCCCACGCTCCTGTTACACATACATATGGCTCACACCCACACACACACCCACGCATGCATGGCCCACACACACTCCCACTCAGCCTGTCTGACAGCTCGGAGGAGAAGAGGGTCACATAAGCCACCTCTGTGTGTGTGTGTGTGCATGTCAGCCGTGGGTGGGTGTGTGTGTGTGTGTGAGTGCATGTGTGTGTGTGTGCGTGTGTCAGCCGTGGGTGTGTGTGTGTGTGTGAGTGCATGTGTGTGTGCACACGCGCATGTGTGTGTGTGCGCGCGCACATGTGTGTGTGTGTGTCAGCCGTGGGTGTGTGTGTGTGTGTGTGTGTGTGAGGCTGGGATGGTGTGGGCTGAGTATGAGAATAGCACAGGGGGAGGGTATAAATGAAATGATCTGCTTGCTTTGCTGTCACACATGCTCTTTCAGGAGTACTAAGTGTATAAACAGCTTGAGTAGGAACAGTGTGTTCTCTGTGATGTGAAAGGGTACAATGTAGTGTGTAAAGTAGCATGTTGGTGCAGTGTGCAGTGTGTAGTCCTGAGGGCAGCAGTGTGGAGTAGCGGTCAGAGTGCTGGACACTGGACCTGAGGGCAGCAGTGTGGAGTAGTGTTCAGAGTGCTGGACTCTGGACCTGAGGGCAGCAGTGTGGAGTAGTGTTCAGAGTGCTGGACTCTGGACCTGAGGGCAGCAGTGTGGAGTAGCGGTCAGAGTGCTGGACTCTGGACCTGAGGGCAGCAGTGTGGAGTAGTGTTCAGAGTGCTGGACTCTGGACCTGAGGGCAGCAGTGTGGAGTAGTGTTCAGAGTGCTGGACACTGGACCTGAGGGCAGCAGTGTGGAGTAGTGTTCAGAGTGCTGGACTCTGGACCTGAGGGCAGCAGTGTGGAGTAGCGGTCAGAGTGCTGGACACTGGACCTGAGGGCAGCAGTGTGGAGTAGCGGTCAGAGTGCTGGACACTGGACCTGAGGGCAGCAGTGTGGAGTAGCGGTCAGAGTGCTGGACACTGGACCTGAGGGCAGCAGTGTGGAGTAGCGGTCAGAGTGCTGGACTCTGGACCTGAGGGCAGCAGTGTGGAGTAGTGTTCAGAGTGCTGGACTCTGGACCTGAGGGCAGCAGTGTGGAGTAGTGTTCAGAGTGCTGGACTCTGGACCTGAGGGCAGCAGTGTGGAGTAGCGGTCAGAGTGCTGGACTCTGGACCTGAGGGCAGCAGTGTGGAGTAGCGGTCAGAGTGCTGGACACTGGACCTGAGGGCAGCAGTGTGGAGTAGTGTTCAGAGTGCTGGACTCTGGACCTGAGGGCAGCAGTGTGGAGTAGCGGTCAGAGTGCTGGACACTGGACCTGAGGGCAGCAGTGTGGAGTAGCGGTCAGAGTGCTGGACACTGGACCTGAGGGCAGCAGTGTGGAGTAGCGGTCAGAGTGCTGGACACTGGACCTGAGGGCAGCAGTGTGGAGTAGTGTTCAGAGTGCTGGACTCTGGACCTGAGGGCAGCAGTGTGGAGTAGCGGTCAGAGTGCTGGACTCTGGACCTGAGGGCAGCAGTGTGGAGTAGCGGTCAGAGTGCTGGACTCTGGACCTGAGGGCAGCAGTGTGGAGTAGTGTTCAGAGTGCTGGACACTGGACCTGAGGGCAGCAGTGTGGAGTAGTGTTCAGAGTGCTGGACTCTGGACCTGAGGGCAGCAGTGTGGAGTAGCGGTCAGAGTGCTGGACACTGGACCTGAGGGCAGCAGTGTGGAGTAGTGTTCAGAGTGCTGGACTCTGGACCTGAGGGCAGCAGTGTGGAGTAGTGTTCAGAGTGCTGGACTCTGGACCTGAGGGCAGCAGTGTGGAGTAGCGGTCAGAGTGCTGGACTCTGGACCTGAGGGCAGCAGTGTGGAGTAGTGTTCAGAGTGCTGGACACTGGACCTGAGGGCAGCAGTGTGGAGTAGTGTTCAGAGTGCTGGACTCTGGACCTGAGGGCAGCAGTGTGGAGTAGCGGTCAGAGTGCTGGACACTGGACCTGAGGGCAGCAGTGTGGAGTAGTGTTCAGAGTGCTGGACTCTGGACCTGAGGGCAGCAGTGTGGAGTAGTGTTCAGAGTGCTGGACTCTGGACCTGAGGGCAGCAGTGTGGAGTAGCGGTCAGAGTGCTGGACTCTGGACCTGAGGGCAGCAGTGTGGAGTAGCGGTCAGAGTGCTGGACACTGGACCTGAGGGCAGCAGTGTGGAGTAGCGGTCAGAGTGCTGGACTCTGGACCTGAGGGCAGCAGTGTGGAGTAGCGGTCAGAGTGCTGGACACTGGACCTGAGGGCAGCAGTGTGGAGTAGTGTTCAGAGTGCTGGACACTGGACCTGAGGGCAGCAGTGTGGAGTAGCGGTCAGAGTGCTGGACTCTGGACCTGAGGCAGCAGTGTGGAGTAGCGGTCAGAGTGCTGGACACTGGACCTGAGGGCAGCAGTGTGGAGTAGCGGTCAGAGTGCTGGACACTGGACCTGAGGGCAGCAGTGTGGAGTAGCGGTCAGAGTGCTGGACACTGGACCTGAGGGCAGCAGTGTGGAGTAGTGTTCAGAGTGCTGGACTCTGGACCTGAGGGCAGCAGTGTGGAGTAGTGTTCAGAGTGCTGGACTCTGGACCTGAGGGCAGCAGTGTGGAGTAGCGGTCAGAGTGCTGGACTCTGGACCTGAGGCAGCAGTGTGGAGTAGCGGTCAGAGTGCTGGACACTGGACCTGAGGGCAGCAGTGTGGAGTAGCGGTCAGAGTGCTGGACACTGGACCTGAGGGCAGCAGTGTGGAGTAGTGTTCAGAGTGCTGGACTCTGGACCTGAGGGCAGCAGTGTGGAGTAGTGTTCAGAGTGCTGGACTCTGGACCTGAGGGCAGCAGTGTGGAGTAGCGGTCAGAGTGCTGGACACTGGACCTGAGGGCAGCAGTGTGGAGTAGCGGTCAGAGTGCTGGACACTGGACCTGAGGGCAGCAGTGTGGAGTAGCGGTCAGAGTGCTGGACACTGGACCTGAGGGCAGCAGTGTGGAGTAGCGGTCAGAGTGCTGGACTCTGGACCTGAGGGCAGCAGTGTGGAGTAGTGTTCAGAGTGCTGGACTCTGGACCTGAGGGCAGCAGTGTGGAGTAGCGGTCAGAGTGCTGGACACTGGACCTGAGGGCAGCAGTGTGGAGTAGCGGTCAGAGTGCTGGACACTGGACCTGAGGGCAGCAGTGTGGAGTAGCGGTCAGAGTGCTGGACACTGGACCTGAGGGCAGCAGTGTGGAGTAGCGGTCAGAGTGCTGGACACTGGACCTGAGGGCAGCAGTGTGGAGTAGTGTTCAGAGTGCTGGACTCTGGACCTGAGGGCAGCAGTGTGGAGTAGCGGTCAGAGTGCTGGACACTGGACCTGAGGGCAGCAGTGTGGAGTAGCGGTCAGAGTGCTGGACACTGGACCTGAGGGCAGCAGTGTGGAGTAGCGGTCAGAGTGCTGGACACTGGACCTGAGGGCAGCAGTGTGGAGTAGTGTTCAGAGTGCTGGACTCTGGACCTGAGGGCAGCAGTGTGGAGTAGCGGTCAGAGTGCTGGACCTGGACCAGAGGGCAGCAGCGTGGGTAGCGGTCAGAGTGCTGGACACTGGACCTGAGGGCAGCAGTGTGGAGTAGCGGTCAGAGTGCTGGACACTGGACCTGAGGGCAGCAGTGTGGAGTAGTGTTCAGAGTGCTGGACACTGGACCAGAGGGCAGCAGTGTGGAGTAGCGGTCAGAGTGCTGGACTCTGGACCTGAGGGCAGCAGTGTGGAGTAAGCGGTCAGGTGCTGGACACTGGACCTGAGGGCAGCAGTGTGGAGTAGCGGTCAGAGTGCTGGACACTGGACCTGAGGGCAGCAGTGTGGAGTAGTGTTCAGAGTGCTGGACTCTGGACCTGGGGCAGCAATGTGGAGAGTAGCGTTTCAGAGTGCTGGACTCTGGACCTGAGGGCAGCAGCGTGGAGTAGTGTTCAGAGTGCTGGACTCTGGACCTGAGGGCAGCAGTGTGGAGTAGCGGTCAGAGTGCTGGACACTGGACCTGAGGGCAGCAGTGTGGAGTAGCGGTCAGAGTGCTGGACACTGGACAGAGGAGCGGCAGCGTGGAGTAGCGGTCAGAGTGCTGGACAGGACCTGAGGGCAGCAGTGTGGGTAAAGCGGTCAGAAGTCACTGGACATGGATGCAGAGGGCAGCAGTGTGGAGTAGTGTTCAGAGTGCTGGACTCTGGACCTGAGGCAGCAGTGTGGAGTGGTGATGCTGGACTCTGGACCTGAGGAGCAGCAGCGTGGAGTAGTGTTCAGAGTGCTGGACTCTGGACCTGAGGGCAGCAGTGTGGAGTAGCGGTCAGAGTGCTGGACACTGGACCTGAGGGCAGCAGTGTGGAGTAGTGTTCAGAGTGCTGGACTCTGGACCTGAGGGCAGCAGTGTGGAGTAGTGTTCAGAGTGCTGGACTCTGGACCTGAGGGCAGCAGTGTGGAGTAGTGTTCAGAGTGCTGGACTCTGGACCTGAGGGCAGCAGTGTGGAGTAGTGTTCAGAGTGCTGGACACTGGACCTGAGGGCAGCAGTGTGGAGTAGTGTTCAGAGTGCTGGACTCTGGACCTGAGGGCAGCAGTGTGGAGTAGCGGTCAGAGTGCTGGACACTGGACCTGAGGGCAGCAGTGTGGAGTAGTGTTCAGAGTGCTGGACTCTGGACCTGAGGGCAGCAGTGTGGAGTAGTGTTCAGAGTGCTGGACTCTGGACCTGAGGGCAGCAGTGTGGAGTAGTGTTCAGAGTGCTGGACTCTGGACCTGAGGGCAGCAGTGTGGAGTAGTGTTCAGAGTGCTGGACTCTGGACCTGAGGGCAGCAGTGTGGAGTAGTGTTCAGAGTGCTGGACTCTGGACCTGAGGGCAGCAGTGTGGAGTAGCGGTCAGAGTGCTGGACACTGGACCTGAGGGCAGCAGTGTGGAGTAGTGTTCAGAGTGCTGGACACTGGACCTGAGGGCAGCAGTGTGGAGTAGCGGTCAGAGTGCTGGACACTGGACCTGAGGGCAGCAGTGTGGAGTAGTGTTCAGAGTGCTGGACTCTGGACCTGAGGGCAGCAGTGTGGAGTAGTGTTCAGAGTGCTGGACTCTGGACCTGAGGGCAGCAGTGTGGAGTAGCGGTCAGAGTGCTGGACACTGGACCTGAGGGCAGCAGTGTGGAGTAGTGTTCAGAGTGCTGGACTCTGGACCTGAGGGCAGCAGTGTGGAGTAGCGGTCAGAGTGCTGGACACTGGACCTGAGGGCAGCAGTGTGGAGTAGTGTTCAGAGTGCTGGACACTGGACCTGAGGGCAGCAGTGTGGAGTAGTGGTCAGAGTGCTGGACTCTGGACCTGAGGGCAGCAGTGTGGAGTAGCGGTCAGAGTGCTGGACTCTGGACCTGAGGGCAGCAGTGTGGAGTAGTGTTCAGAGTGCTGGACTCTGGACCTGAGGGCAGCAGTGTGGAGTAAGCGGTCAGAGTGCTGGACTCTGGACCTGAGGGCAGCAGTGTGGAGTAGCGGTCAGAGTGCTGGACACTGGACCTGAGGGCAGCAGTGTGGAGTAGTGTTCAGAGTGCTGGACTCTGGACCTGAGGGCAGCAGTGTGGAGTAGCGGTCAGAGTGCTGGACACTGGACCTGAGGGCAGCAGTGTGGAGTAGTGTTCAGAGTGCTGGACTCTGGACCTGAGGGCAGCAGTGTGGAGTAAGCGGTCAGAGTGCTGGACTCTGGACCTGAGGCAGCAGTGTGGAGTAGTGTTCAGAGTGCTGGACTCTGGACCTGAGGCAGCAGTGTGGAGTAGCGGTCAGAGTGCTGGACACTGGACCTGAGGGCAGCAGTGTGGAGTAAGCGGTCAGAGTGCTGGACACTGGACCCTGGACCAGAGGGCAGCAGCGTGGAGTAGTGGTCAGAGTGCTGGACTCTGGACCTGAGGGCAGCAGTGTGGAGTAGCGGTCAGAGTGCTGGACTCTGGACCTGAGGGCAGCAGTGTGGAGTAGTGGTCAGAGTGCTGGACTCTGGACCTGAGGGCAGCAGTGTGGAGTAGCGGTCAGAGTGCTGGACTCTGGACCTGAGGGCAGCAGTGTGGAGTAGTGGTCAGAGTGCTGGACTCTGGACCTGAGGGCAGCAGTGTGGAGTAGTGAGCAGAGTACTGAACTTTGAATGAACAAGCAATTGGAGGTTTGAAAAAACCCTGGGGTCACTGTCTGTTGTGCTGTTTTGTTGTTGTTGCCACAGACCACAAAGAATCAGAGCTTCCTTAATTCATCATTTCATTTGCACAGAAGAATACGCTTCACTGAATTTGAAATGATGTCAAAAAAACAACAAAAAAGGACAAAAAGACCAATGTACCTAACCTACTGAGAGACTTGCCACCCACAACAATGCCTGTATTCAATAAATAAATAAATCAGCCTGGTATGATTTAATCACGAGGACATATTTATAATATTATTTATAATATTAATGTCTGCTCATGTCTATGAAATCTAGCCCCATCGTAAAGCATTTAATTCTCTTAAATAATTCAGGTCTGAACTTTAATATAAGCGGTTTTCCACCCCCGCCCCCCCCCACACAAACCCCTGGGAGTACAGCCAATTAGCTGCAGAGTCTGTCTGTGGCTCAGTATTTGCTTTGCGTTGACGTGTCTGTGATCAGGCCTTCAGCATGATTTTGCAATATTTACCATTTTTTATAAATATATCAAACAGCTTGGGGTTTTACCATCGTCTGAGCGTTCATCATCTGTGAGTTCCTGTTCCTGCAGCCACACATAGGAAGTGATGTAATAGCCAACCTCAAACAGGAAGTGACATAACACTGTAGACAGGAGTTGCTGTACTGGGCCATGGGAGCAGTTATGTAACCATTCACCGAGGGCCTGCAGTGTCACCGAGGGCCTGCAGTGTTACTATGGGCCTGCAGTGCTACTGCTGTTGCTACACACTGTCTAACCATAGGACCTGGCAATATGGGAGAGTTTCTCTTTCAGGTGGGACTGGTGTCATTTCACCCAGCTCTGAAGCGCTCTGTTCTCTCAGACTGTCGGGGTCTGAATGTGGCAGCAAACCGTAAGGCAGGCCACAGTATTTGCCTATGGGAACTGTTGGAGAGCCCTCCCTATGCAAATCCTAACCTTACCCACAGTGCGCATTAGGGGCAGTCTAAGGATGGCCCTTCCCCACCCTCACACTGCCGACGCCGGGCATGGGCGGGTACCCTCAGCCCCCAGAGCACCGGGCCTGGCTCACAAATCACACAGACCCCATGCACTCTCACTGCAGCTGTGTTACTGGAAATGAAATTGTGTTGCTGTGTGTTACTCTGTAACTGGTGTTGCAGTTGTGCACTTGAATTGTTGTGTTGCAGTTGTGCAGCTGTGTTGTTGTTGTGTTACAGTTCTGTGTTTGTGTTGTTGTTGTGCTACAGTTGTGTAAAGTGTGACACTGTGGTGTGCTTCATAGCAGTGTTACAGAAAACACAAAACTGTAAACTCAGCAGTGCTGGGGCTGATTCAGTACTGAAGGTGATTCATGATTCAAATTCAGTAGTGCTGGAGCTGCTTCATTGCATTCATACGGCATCCATGAATCAATTAAATTCAGCACTACTTCTAAAATATGTGGTGCTGGAGTTGAGTCATTGATTCAATCTTAGTAGTGCTGGGGCTGATTCACCAATGGAATTGATTCAGTATCTGTATATTAATTTGTGCTGGAGTTGATTCATTGATTCAGTACCTTTAAATTCTGTGGTGTGTTGATTCATTGATTCAGTACCTTTAAACTCTGTGGTGCGGGAGCTGATTCAATGATTCAGTACCTTTAAACTCTGTGGTGTGGGAGTTGATTCATTGATTCAGTACCTTTAAACTCTGCGGTGCTGGGGTTGATGTGCATTCGTTTCTGACACTCTCCACAGCTCATCAGGAAGCGGGTGACGGCCTCTCGGGGCAGGAATGCGTACGTCTCAGCAATCTGCACAGGAACAACGTCATGTGACATATTACAGACACCTCTCAGCCTCACATATACCTCATTCAGCATCATAATCATGCCATATCCTGTGTGTGTGTGTGTGTGTGTGTGTGTGTGTGTGTGTGTGTGTGTGTGTGTGTGTGTGTGTGTGTGTGTGTGTGTGTGTGTGTGAGTGACTGTGTGTGTGTGTGTGTGCGTGTGTGTGTGCGTGAGTGTGAGTGACTGTGTGTGCTTGTGTGTGTGTGTGTGTGTGTGTGTATTTGAAAGAGAGTGCAAACCAACAAATGTCAGTCACAGCCTCTGGTAAGAGAATAATTTCTTAAAGCACACACACTCACACACATGTACACACACACTCTCTCACACATACACAGACTCTAACACAAGCACACACATGCACACACACACACATACACACTCTCTCTCACATACACACATGCAAACACACACACTCTCTCACATACACACTCCCACACTCACACAATGCACACACTCTCTCATACACACACACACACTTTCACACATACACACACACGCACACACACACACACACACACATGTACATGTGTCACCTGACTCCTGCTCTTCCGGGCCTACTGACCTGAGGCTCGTCCTCCCAGCCTCCACCCACAGCCCCCCCCCCCCCCAGCTCTCCCAGCATCCCTCCCCAGTGAGAGTGACCTTCACACCACCCTGGTCGACGCCCACATCTCCCTCCAGACCCAGCAAACCTCATTTCCCAGAAGGCAACTGTCACAGGCCGATTAGCCTCGCCTGCCAGGATTATGTCTGTTCGCTATAAGCCTGATAAAAGCAGTTCAGAGCAACCAGCCCGCCCACATTCACGACACAAGCTATGCATTCTGACCAATCAAATCAGTGAGGGCAGTGATCCAAGTTTAGGACTGATAAACTATCGGCGAAATGGTAGATATTAACTACACTGTAAAAATATGTTTTTTGTTTTCCCTCCCCTTTTTTTCTACACTGAAGCAAACCTATAGGCCCAATGCAGGGACCCTCTCACACTGACCCTGAACATGTGACCCCTCTGAGTCATGTGATGACTGGCCCTCACTGACCCTGAACATGTGACCCCTCTGAGTCATGTGATGACTGGCCCTCACTGACCCTGAACATGTGACCCTCTGAGTCATGTGATGACTGGCCCTCACTGACCCTCAACATGTGACCCCTCTGAGTCATGTGATGACTGGCCCTCACTTCTTTGCACACAGCAGATGCATCACTGATTACAAACTGCCTTCGCTGCCAAAAGAGCATCAAGTGAACATGCACTTAGCCTAATCAACTTCACCCTGATCATTTCCCCTGCTAGGCTGAGACCCTTACCGTCTCAGCACTAAAGACGTCCGCCACAGCCACGGCTGGGACAGGAAAACACAATCATAGGACTCACAGCTGCACCATGAACATGAAAACAGCTAAATCTTAATGTGTATTAAATCATAAACTCAGATAATAACTCCAACATGCATGACTTGTTCAAAGACACCCAAACCTGCTGTATCCCATTGGCAGATAATTTCACTTAATTCAAGAAAATGTTTCTCAAATCGTGAATATGTCATCTTGTTTTAAATGAGCTTTTTTTTACAGCATAGACATATGAACTGAGATGCAATATCGGCTATATCAGAATGAATAGGCTATATCAGGGTGAATAGCTGTATGACAGCTTGCATGGGCTATATCAGGGTGAATAGCTGTATGCTAGCTTGCATGGGCTATATCAGGTTAAATAGCTGTATGATAGCTTGCATGGGCTATATCAGGTTAAATAGCTGTATGCTAGCTTGCATGGGCTATATCAGGGTGAATAGCTGTATGCTAGCTTGCATGGGCTATATCAGGGTGAATAGCAGTATGATAGCTTGCATGGGCTATATCAGGGTGAACAGCTGTATGATAGCTTGCATGGGCTATATCAGGGTGAACAGCTGTATGATAGCTTGCATGGGCTATATCAGGGTGAACAGCTGTATGATAGCTTGTTGAGCTAATGAGAGCTCATGACCTCAGTCTGTGAGCTGCTCTGGTTCCAGCGCAGTGATCGCTGCAACAGTAAGGGAAGCTCCAGGGTCATGAGGTACGGCTGACCCGGCATCTCTGGAGATCTGGCCGTCAGAGCTCAGAGAACACGGCTCCAGCATGTTTATAATGAGGCTCGATCTACACAGCAAATGTGCACAAACCTCTCCCACACAAGCCCATTTGGACAGCAGGGGTTATGTCCGAGTGTAAACTGCGGAGAGAAGTGGAAGGAAACCAGACATCAGCTACACTTACATCCTGAGCCCCAGAGTCCAGGCTGCGGACTCTGGTTCTGGCCTTTCTCTGAAAGCTGACTGCTCTGCTCCGTGGAGGAAGTTTAAAGCAGCAGCTGCTCCTGCAGTAATGGTGCCTGATGGGGGTTCAGCTGGGATGATCCCAGCCACACCGTTACCAAGGCAACACCTGGCTCAACCCCGCCGGAGAAGAGCAGGGCTTGGGCCCGGTCATAGTCATCAGTCATATCGCTCTCCAGCGCCCTCTCCTGGCCAGCCAGGGACCTGATCCTATGTTGACTTTGTGTTCCTCTGCCATCACAGCTAGAACCTGCATGGATCCAAGGTCTGCCTATAGCTCAGCTAGCAGGTGATTGGTATCACACCTGAGGTGTGGAAAACAGCGAAGGCTGATCACCACATCCCCCGGATGTTCTGTGTGTAGAGGCAGAGAGTAATGGAGGCCAAGGGATAGAGGTAAATAGAGAGCTAGAAAAAGGAGGGAAGAAAGGGATAAAGGAGGAGAGAAAGAGAGAGGGATGGAGTGCTAGGAGGAGGGGTCTCTCACCGCTCTGTAGGTCTTCTTCTGGCCAGCATGTTTGGGGGCTCGTCCAGGGTCCCCACCCATTTCCACGTGCATGGCGTAGATGATGTCGAAGAAGTCCTCCACCACCGCCACACGTTTGAGGGAGGAGCTATCCTGGGCCCCACCCCCATCCGTCTGCAGTGCCTCACCACCACCCTCCCCTGCCGAGATGTCAGCTGGCTTCACCGCCCTCTGGGGAGACAATGCACCTTGTTTTATTACCAAAGGAATCACCGCAGGATCTGAATATCAGTTTAACAGATTTTATTTACAGAAATGTGAGGTGGGCCATGGCCTTAACCGAAGTTCTCAGCCACCTGAACACCACAACGATGATTCTCATGTCGGATTTGTGGTGGAGTGCAGAAGAACAGATGGAGAAGAGGACAAAAAGGCACCAGTGAAATCCAAGGCTGTAGATCCAGTGAAACCATTCCCTTTGTGTGCTTCAAGTTAAACCACTTTATTTCTAACAGAGAGATGAAGGGTTTCATGTAATTACCTCTATATCAAAGACATAACAATGGCATTGGTGATATAAAAATGTTCTTTTTTTACCTTTTTTTATCTGTCTTTTTAGTGAATATGATTTCCTGCTCAAAGGAACTGGTGTCCCATTTGATCTTATTGTGCAATTTGTTAGTCTTGTCTAATGGAGTCTAGCGACTCCTCTGGTCAGCTGGGCGGCTGCAAGTGTTATAGCTGAAACTATATACTGACTTTGTCATCCTCTCTCAAAGTCATGCAATCCCTGGTATGTCTGCGGTGTGGGAAAAGGTGAGGGCTTGCTGTCGTGTGACTGAGGGAAGTTGTGTTCTCAGTCACTTCCTCTTGAGTCGGCGGGACAGGGCTGCTGCAGGAAGATGAGCATTTCGGCCGGGTTTGAGGTGGAGGGAGAAAGATGAGAAAACTCCAGAAAACAGACTGAGTTATGGAGTTCTGGTGCGCTCTCAGTGTCTGTGCTTGAGTGCTACTGAGACCCAAGAGGAAAACAGAACCAGGCTGGCAGAGAACACTAAACACAAAAAATATGCATTTTGAGAAATATGCAAGTGCTTATTTATGCTATGATTACACTGCCAATTAGTGTAATAGATATTTGTTTTGAATTCATTACCATATATTGTACAGAATAGAATAGAACTGAATGCTGTTAAGCACAGTTGGCTCTGTTTTGACATGCCAAATTCATGGTTCAATTAGTATACAAATAATGTGTGAGGGCAGGCTAGTTTTACACCTGTGTGAGGACCAGGTTAGTTTTACACCTGTGTGAGGACCAGGTTAGTTTTACACCTGTGTGAGGGCCAGGTTAGTTTTACACTTGTGTGAGGGCCAGGTTAGTTTTACACTTGTGTGAGGGCCAGGTTAGTTTTACACCTGTGTGAGGGCCAGGTTAGCTTTATAGCAGTCTGGAGTGCATCAGGTGCAGCTGTGTATCTGTTGCGTTCTAATTGTGTTAACCTGATGCTACACAGCTTTAAAGTTTCAGATACATAACAGCCATTTAGTTGATGCTTTTATCCAAAGCAACCTACAGTTGATTGGGCTGACCAGGGGCCAATCCACCCTGGGAGCAATGTGGGGTTAAGGTCCTTGCTCAAGGGCTCAACAGCAATGGTGTTTGAACCACCAACCTCAAGAGTCCCAGTCATGCACGTATTGCTTTGCAACAAACATGGCAGCAGATCATTAATAAGGTAGTAATAAGCGCACTCCTTCCTTCGAGCAACAAGTTCAGACCGTTAAAGCAGATCACAGTGACTTCAGACTCAGCCCATGTTTATACCAATCCCTTTCAGAATGTGAACATGCTGATCAAAGGTTGTAAATATATGCTGGTAACCAGGCTTTTATGAGAGGATCACATCCAAAGATACAAAATGATCTTACACCAGTGAGCCAACCTGGAGAGCTCTTCACCTTAACATGAAAAACACAGAAGACCATTTATCTGTCAACACTTCTAAACATTGTTAATGTATCGGTTTGTCACTGAACATTCCTGAATGTATTGATCAATGTTTACTGTTCTTTGTTTTTGTAGGGGTGGCCAGCTGTGTGTGTTTTTAGAT
>CM040754.1:1490000-1492500 GCA_022829145.1 Albula goreensis
CATTATCATCACCACCATCATCATCATCAATGACATCAACATCATAGGCAACCTGATCAAATAAAATAATTAATAATTAATAAAGATATTCATAGTAAGACTATTTGCATGAGTCTGTCTGTGTTGGTTATTTTTAATTTTATCATAACAAATAGTTGCTATTTCAGTTATTATTTATTTGTTTACAGATGGTTGATTTACCATTTTTATTACTTATTACCTTTTCCTCTAACTTCACACTTTGCATTATATGGTATAATTGTATGTAAATATAGCATCATGCTATGTCCTTTTTTATCCATATGTGTTTGGTTATGCCATGCTGTTCATGGCATGTGTGTTGCTCTGCCAGCACTGCTGCCGTTGCCCTGCCACTGAAGTGTGGTTGCACTGAGCTGGGTGCAGTGTGTTTTTGTAGCCGTGTCTCACAGAGACACACAGAGAGCTGGGCTGTGTTTGGAGGCATGTCAGCAGGCCGGGCAGAACTCACCCTGACAGAGATATGTGGGGCGTGAGGGGGGGCTGAACCTGCAGGCAGGGGGGACAGCAGAATGGGCAGAGCTGGGTCACCTTTCCCCCCCACACACATACGCACGCACACACACACACACGCACCCCCTCCCATGGCTCAGAGGGAAACACCTTCTGATCTGAGCTTGTGGATCCACACCACTGTGGGGGGCACAGGGGGGGTCTGGCCCTTACCTCACCACATACAACCCAGAAAAGGAAGGGACACAAAACAGCTAATACCACCAGGACACGAGTGGGTTCCTCTCCTGCACTCTCTCTCTTTTCCTCCCTCCCTCCCTCTCCTTCTTTCTCCTAAACCCCGGAGGCCTCTGCTCTCCCTAGACAAGGGGTATTATTCCCTCTCTCTCTCTCTCTCTCTCTCCCTCTCCCACTCTCACACTGGCTTCCCCGTCCCGCTCCAAACAGCTCTGTTGCTAGGAGACCATGGGGGTTGATCCGGTAAGCGGTGGCCCCCCCACCCCCACACCAACCCCAACCCCCCCGGCAGTATCACAGAGGGAGCAGTCTCTGCTCCAAAGCGACCGTGGAGAGAGGGAGAGAGGGAGAGAGGGATGGAGACAGGCCCTGTGTGGGAGGTGCATGTGGGGTGGGGGTCTGTGACAGGCAGCTGGGGCTTTCGGCAGGGCAGGAAATCTTACACAGAGTAAGGCAAACGTTGCCCATCACCCACAACAAAAGCGAGCGGTCTCACACCGACCACCAGCCAGCGCTGATTCTGCAAGTGCATCACTCCATCACGCACTGCTAACAAAGCCCTTTATACTCTACACACAGTCACACACATCTCATACAGACAGTATACTATTCTCATACACACCACTGATACTTACAGTATACTATACTCACACACTGCTAACACAGCCCTTTATACTCTACACACAGTCACACACCTCTAATACAGACAGTATACGATACTCACACACACCACTAATACTTACAGTATACTATACTCACACACTGCTAACACAGCCCTTTATACTCTACACACAGTCATCCACCTCTAATACAGACAGTATACTATACTCATACACAGCACTAATACTTACAGTATACTATGCTCACATTCACATACCTCTAAAACAGACAGTATGCTACACTCACTCACACACACACAGCTAATACATACATCATACTATACTCACGCACCCCTATTAGAGACAGTATACAACACTCACACTCACACACTGCTATTACAGCCAACATAGTATACTCAGTATTACTCACCATTGTTATAGCTAGTATACTATACTCATGCTCATACAATGGTATTCCAGCACATCACTCTAATAAGGTTGTGTGCATGCCCTGCTTTATGCAGACGCTGTCAAAGAAATGCAATATACTGATGTGAAATAAAATCAGAATATCTATTGAAACACACATATGGATAACTGCAGTTTTCAGGTATTGCAGTATATCTTTTAAAAAGACATTGTCTTGAGCTGTAGGCATATGAGGTATGTGTCCAGTGGGTACAGTCTCCATGAGGAAGTATCCCAGACTGTGCTGTGTGAAGGCCTGACCGTGCAGCTCTGTCATTAGCGCTGACACCTGCCTGTTTCCCTTTCCTTTGTCTGAGGCCAGCAGCTCACCTGTGCGGCTCTAGGTGGGCTCACCTTGCTGCTGGTTTAGGTAGAATGGGAGGAGGGGGGTGCATGTGGAGAGGAGTCTGTAAACAAGCCGGGGGTCCCATAAGACAGGATGTTCAGCAAGAGGCTGTGGGGTGCACTGAGCACGCTCAGTTACCGACCCCAGGATCTCCACAGCGCTGCACTGCTGCACTGACCCTCCACACAGCAACAGCAACAAACAAACACGTGCACGCACTTATGCACATACACACACATACGTACACACACACACACATACGCACACACACATACTCACACATACATACACACACACACATACGCACATACATACACACACTCACACACTGGCGCACACACATTTACGCACATACATA
>CM040754.1:1500000-1505000 GCA_022829145.1 Albula goreensis
CCTCTCTCCCTTTCTCATCCTCTCACACACAACCCCCTTGCTCTGTAACTGGGAAAAATATTGAATAAAAAGTAAAAAAGAAAAAAAAACAGAACTTTAGCATTCAGGCAACACTTTCAGAAATACACTCTCTTCCCACAGAGCCAAGCCTCTCGAGCAGCTGCCATCATTATGGTTTTTTTGTGCTGCAACAAAAACAAGAATAATGCACACAGAATAATGCGCTGAGCAGTGACGAGGTAAAGACACTAAACAGTGTGCACCTCTCCCGTAGAAGAAAAAATAACGTATCAAAGGAAAGTGAATTCCCTGTAATGAAAAACAGAATCCTTCATTGACCTGAACCTTCCTGTCTTAGCGCAGCTCGGTCTGTCTTAGCGCAGCTCGGTCTGTCTTAGCACAGCCTGGTTTGTCTTAGTGCAGCTCAGTCTGTCTCAGTGCAGCTCAGTCTGTCTTAGTGCAGCTGAGTCTGTCTCAGCGCAGCTCAGTCTGTCTTAGTGCAGCTCGGTCTGTCTTAGTGCAGCTCTGTCTTAGTGCAGCTCAGTCTGTCTTAGCGCAGCTCGGTCTGTCTTAGTGCAGCTCGGTCTGTCTTAGTGCAGCTCAGTCTGTCTTAGCGCAGCTCAGTCTGTCTTAGTGCAGCTCAGTCTGTCTTAGCGCAGCTCAGTCTGTCTTAGTGCAGCTCAGTCTGTCTTAGTGCAGCTCAGTCTGTCTTAGCGCAGCTCGGTCTGTCTTAGTGCAGCTCAGTCTGTCTCAGTGCAGCTCAGTCTGTCTTAGCCAGACAGTCTGCCAGTCTGCCAGTCTGCCAGACAGCTCAGTCTGCCTTAGCGCAGCTCAGTCTGTCTTAGCGCAGCTCGGTCTGTCTTAGCGCAGCTCGGTCTGTCTTAGCGCAGCTCAGTCTGTCTTAGCGCAGCTCGGTCTGTCTTAGTGCAGCTCGGTCTGTCTTAGTGCAGCTCAGTCTGTCTTAGCGCAGCTCGGTCTGTCTTAGTGCAGCTCGGTCTGTCTTAGCGCAGCTCGGTCTGTCTTAGTGCAGCTCAGTCTGTCTTAGCGCAGCTCGGTCTGTCTTAGCGCAGCCCGGTTTGTCTTAACGCAGCCCGGTTTGTCTTCGCAGCTCAGTCTGTCTTAGTGCAGCTCAGTCTGTCTTAGTGCAGCTCAGTCTGTCAGCTCGGTCTGTCTTAGTGCAGCTCAGTCAGCTCGGTCTGTCTTAGCGCAGCTCGGTCTGTCTTAGCGCAGCTCAGTCTGTCTTAGTACAGCTCTGTCTTAGTCAGCTCAGTCTGTCTCAGTGCAGCTCAGTCTGTCTTAGCGCAGCTCAGTCTGTCTTAGTGCAGCTCAGTCTGTCTTAGCGCAGCTCAGTCTGTCTTAGTGCAGCTCAGTCTGTCTCAGTGCAGCTCAGTCTGTCTTAGCGCAGCTCGGTCTGTCTTAGTGAAGCTCAGTCTGTCTCAGTGCAGCTCAGTCTGTCTTAGTGCAGCTCAGTCTGTCTTAGCGCAGCTCAGTCTGTCTTAGTGCAGCTCAGTCTGTCTTAGTGCAGCTCGGTCTGTCTTAGTGCAGCTCAGTCTGTCTTAGCGCAGCTCGGTCTGTCTCAGCGCAGCTCAGTCTGTCTTAGTGCAGCTCAGTCTGTCTCAGCGCAGCTCAGTCTGTCTTAGTGCAGCTCGGTCTGTCTTAGCGCAGCTCAGTCTGTCTTAGCGCAGCTCGGTCTGTCTTAGCGCAGCCCGGTTTGTCTTCGTGCAGCTCAGTCTGTCTTAGCGCAGCCCGGTTTGTCTTCATGCAGCTCGGTCTGTCTTAGCGCAGCTCAGTCTGTCTTAGCGCAGCTCGGTCTGTCTTAGCGCAGCTCGGTCTGTCTTAGCGCAGCCCGGTTTGTCTTAACGCAGCCCGGTTTGTCTTCGTGCAGCTCAGTCTGTCTTAGTGCAGCTCAGTCTGTCTCAGTGCAGCTCAGTCTGTCTTAGCGCAGCTCAGTCTGTCTTAGTGCAGCTCAGTCTGTCTCAGTGCAGCTCAGTCTGTCTCAGCGCAGCTCAGTCTGTCTTAGTGCAGCTCAGTCTGTCTCAGTGCAGCTCAGTCTGTCTCAGTGCAGCTCAGTCTGTCTTAGCGCAGCTCAGTCTGTCTTAGTGCAGCTGAGTCTGTCTCAGTGCAGCTCAGTCTGTCTCAGTGCAGCTCAGTCTGTCTTAGCGCAGCTCAGTCTGTCTTAGTGCAGCTGAGTCTGTCTCAGTGCAGCTCAGTCTGTCTTAGCGCAGCCCGGTCTGAGAGCAAACGGACACCTCTGAGCTGTCTGCACATTCCTGCACATGCTCAATCCTGTCCAGCTCCTTTGTCGCGACTCAGGAGTGTGAACACTCACACAACCACACTGCTATCCCAGCTTCCTGTAGATGGTGCCCTTTCCTCTCTTTTCAAACATGGAGGGGGGGTGGGCATCAGGTGATGAGGTGGTCAGATTTGACCATGAAACAAAAGAAACTCTTTAAAAAAATTCCCACATCATTCTGAATGACCTCTGTGAGTCAGGATGTGAAATGAGCCTTTTAAAACTTAATCACAGAGAATCTGTACCACTGAGACATTAACAGAAAGCAAAAAAAATATCATTGCAGCTTTTCAAACAGCTACTTCCAGATTTTATCCACAGAGACACGAATAAAGCAGAAGCAGAGTGTGGTGACGCAGGACTTCACTGAAATAGTTGTAAAAGCGGTGGTCCACCACCTGCCCAGTGCCTTTACAGACAGACAGGATAGCTACGTCATGTCTGTATATCACAGCACATGAGAAACAGTTTTAGAAGGACATCAGAAAATTGATTTCATGGTGAAATTACTCACGCTCTCATTGACATATCATTTCCTGATCTGAATCATCGCGCCATTTTCAAACAGCAGAATGTGGAAAACGCAGCTGAAAACCACATCACCGTGAGTCCAGACGGCCTGTGACAGATCTACCCGTGGTGCAGGACTGCGGTGGATAAAATATTGTGGCAATATCACCTCACACCAGCCTTTCTGTTCGGTCACGTTTGTTTCATCCTTAACAGTCTCTGGTTTTATTTACTGAACAGATACAGTACAGAAATGGAGAGAGACAGGCATTTCATCATGGCGCACCATTGTCATTGAACAGCCTAACAAAGCTCCGACACAAACTGGTCTCCCTTAATCGTTCCAAAAACTTCATAAATAGTCACTCTGTGGAGGAATGTAATTGTTTCTAAGATTCCCCATTTTTACTCAGCTAGATTCATTATGTCAGAAGTGTTGCTTTTGTTTTCTGTTGTGTGCATTGTTCTGTTTGGAAGTTGATGGGTTTTGTTCTGCTGCCCATTCTCCCAGGTCTACCTCGATAAAGGGATTTTTCAGTCTCAGTGGGACTGGTTAAATATAATACAAACTATTTCTAATGTGTGCTGGGTGGAGGACTAGAGATCACTAGGGCTCTAACTAATGACCTAAAGACGATCATATCGGGGCTGAAGAGTGAGGATGTTCTTTGTGCATGGCCCTGTGTGACCCCGCTCTGACGCACCGGCGTGGGGGGTGTACTGCACACCTGAGAAATTACCTGACAGCTGAAGCACAGTGGACAAACAGCTCCACCACTCAGTCACTCAGTGCCCAGCCCCCTGCCCTGGGACACTAGCCCCAGCAAAGATACTCTATATACTCACCAGATAGGCATGATCTGGGGCAGGGGTCCCACAGACCCAACATACATACTGTAACAAATCTCCATTTCCGTGAAAAGGTAAGTAGTGTGACAATTTTTGTGGCAAACTCATCATTGAGTTATCTGAGCTGAAATTCTATGGTTGGTATATGGAATATGTTTGTTGACATCCATAGAATATCTTGGTTGATATTCTGTGGTCAGCCAATAGAATATCTCATGTACAATGTTTATGGTCAGCACATGGAATATCTTTAACACACCCACTTTGGCCACGGTCCATTTTGGGGTCTTCTTCCTCAAGAGACCGAAAAGAAACATCTGTGGAGAGCCTGTCTGCCTGTACCCCCTTGATGGGGGGAAGGGGGGTGTCTCACGAACAAAAGAGGCCGTCATTGCCTCCCCTCTCCTCTCAGCCTGCCGTTTGACGGCTGCCCCGGATAGCGCGCACAAAGACAATTAAGGCTAAATTAAAGTTGAGTTTGTCGGATGCTAATTGAATCCTGTGGAAATCTAATTAAATCCAGAGAGAGGTTATTATATTTTCAGTGGTGGATCCTATAGATCCGTAATGGAATGGGGAGAAGCTCATCTCACGGTGATGATTGTCATGTGTCAAAATTGGGTTAAGGTAAGAGAGGAAAAAAATGATAGCAGAGATATGGGTTACAGAGAGGGGTTTTCTCCTCCTCTACTACAGGAAATGAGATATCAGGGATTGGCATCCACATAGCAGCTGGTCTGTTCTGCAGAGGGGCCGGTCAGTGAAAGCCAGATCCGGAAAGAGAGATGACTGCTTTTCTTTCAGACACTCAGCTTTACAGACTGCTCTGCCTTAAGTGTGGAGTGTTCTCAAACCTCATGTAAACTCTCAAACTACACACCCCAGTTTCCATGTGACCTCTCAAACTACACATCCCAGCTTCCATGTGACCTCTCAAACTACATATCCTCGCACCCCTGTGACATCTCAAACTACGTATCCCAGCATTCCTGTGACTGCTCAAACTACACATCCCAGCATCCCTGTGTCACAACCACAAAAATTTACCCTGAGGATAGTTATACTTAAAAGTAGTTTATTATGTAGCTTGCATTGCATGATTGTCAAAAACGAGAACAATGTTGATAAATGTCTTTAGAACAATTTTAGGATAAATACACTTTTTAGGATAAATGTCTTTAATAATACGCAGACACACAGTTATTTAGGATAAATATGCAGGCACACAGGTTTTTAGGATAAAAACGCAGACACACAGGTTTTTAGGATAAATACACAGGCACACAGTTATTTAGGATAAATACACAGGCACACAGTTATTTAGGATAAATACGCAGGCACACAG
>CM040754.1:1510000-1565000 GCA_022829145.1 Albula goreensis
GGAAATCAGGCCTCTTAAAATATTTCCTCTTTCTTCTCCCTCTTCTTCTTCTTCTTCTTATTTCTTCCTGTTAATATTAACTGCTTAAAATAAGAATAATGTGACCCTGGATTAGCCCTGCTGTGTAAAGCACCTCAATGCCCTGTGTGGTCAGAGAGCGACCCTGGAGTAGTCTGCTGGGGTCCCCAGCCCTGGTGCTGGAGAGACACAGGGTCTGCCCCAGCCCTGGTGCTCCCCAGCCCTGCTGCTGGAGCTGGAGACACAGGGTCTGCTGGGGTCCCCAGCCCTGGTGCTGCAGAGACACAGGGTCTGCTGGGGTCCCCAGCCCTGCTGCTGGAGAGACACAGGGTCTGCTGGGGTCCCCAGCCCTGCTGCTGGAGAGACACAGGGTCTGCTGGGGTCCCCAGCCCTGCTGCTGGAGAGACACAGGGTCTGCTGGGGCCCCCAGCCCTGCTGCCCCAGCCCTGGAGAGAGACACAGGGTCTGCTGGGGTCCCCAGCCCTGGTGCTGCAGAGACACAGGGTCTGCTGGGGTCCCCAGCCCTGGTGCTGGAGAGACACAGGGTCTGCTGGGGTCCCCAGCCCTGGTGCTGGAGAGACGCAGTGTCTGCTGGGTCTGCCTCATGCTCAAGGAGTTTCCCCTGCTCTGCTCTGCGAGAATGTTCTGGAAAGTCCAGATTGTGCCAGCGCAAGTTGTGGCTGTAAAATGAGTCAGTATGAAGGGTTTCTCTGGCTGATCAGCTGCCAGCCGGTGTGGAGTTTGCCGAATTCCCATGCAGATTAAACCGACCAGTTCAGCCTGGGCCCCCAACATCTCCACATTTCAGACTGGCAGAGGCAGAAAATAATCATGAATGGAGACAGTGGTTAACAACATGTAGACTCGTGGGAGAGACCTGCTCTGCAATGTCTCACACTACACAAATTACAACACATTTATGTTTAACTTACTGAAGGAAACACCACGCACACTCTAATGCACACTGTTCCCTCCACCTCAGACCAGTCTAACGCACTGCTGTGGTTTGCCTCTACAGCAATCAATTGCATTGCCTTTAAGTGACAACTTGTGGTGTGACATGGACAGGCAAAAATCAATACTTTTCATAAATAAGACAGGTGTGCTTTTGACCGATAAAGAAAATCTAATTAAGCAATTGTGGCTCCGTGCAAAAAGATGGGGAAAGTCAACGTGATTATTTATGAATTGTTATTGATAATTGAAATTAGCCGTTAAATAATGCAGTCTGTCTGTGGTAGTGAAGATAGAATGGCTCTTATTGGGGCTCATGGCAAATGACCCAATTTGCATATAAAAAAGTGTGATACATAAAGCTTTGCCTTCAGAACGAAATTGTTCAGATTGTTTTGCCTGAAACATGACTGAAAAAATTATTACTTTCCATTTCAAATACAATCAAGTTTATTTGTATTGTCTTATTGTTTGTCATGTAATTGAATTATTATTATTATTATTATTATTATTATTATTATTATTATTAAATAATCACTTTGCTTTGTTTTGATTTATAGATTTAGATACAGACAGTCTCTTGGTTACAAATGACCTAATTATGAACAACTCTGCCATAAAGACTATTGTATTTAATATTTGAGCTAAATACAATGGTTCATATCAACTAACATACGCATTACTTTGTGACGCTCATGAAATCATTCTTTGGCTTTGGTAGTTCATCGACTCAAGCCCGCAAGGTTGAATTTGATCACGGCGCTGTTAAAGTTGTGTTAAGTGTGTAACTTTGTATTTTGTATTCAGTTCCTCAGCTGAGCTTTGCAGTCAAACCGCATTCCACAAGATGAACTGCACGCACGTGCAGCTGCTTCAGTCAGACTGCAGTGACTCGATCGGCCACAGGAGGCGCTGTTTGCACAATGGGAGAAAGATGGCTTAATGCCTGACAGGTCTTGAGACGACAGCAGGCATTGACACTGATGGGGGTGCAGCCCAGCTGAAACATCTGATTAAGCCAACCAACTAATCATCGTCTTTCATCGAGCCCTTCATCAGGTGAAGCATGGCCTTTAGAGCTGGGCTTTAGCACTGGGCTAGCGCAACCGCCTGCATGCACAATGAGTCTCTGCCATAAGCTTGGCATCTCCAACCTCTGCTGGGCACGCCACACCAGAGCCCCTCCTTAAGCATGACTGAGTACCCCAACTGTATCATTACGGCCAGCGTACCACAGGGGCCTGGGCTAACGTGCTAATGCGCGTGTGCTGCAAACATCAGACACATAGACGCTGTCCCAGAGCAGGAATAGTTCAGCCCGGCCTGCGTCTGATTCAGTTATAGCACAAACTCAACTGTTTACTACTGTGGGCCCTCTGAGGGCTCAGCCCACAGTGTCAATCACTCAGCGACACAGCTCTGTGATTGGTGGGGAGCCAATTAGTGAAGTTCTATGATTGGTAGGGAGCCCCTTGGCAAAGCATTATGATTGGTGGGAGGATCATTAGCAAAGTTCTGTGATTGGTGGGGAGTCCTCTGGCAAATCTTTCTGATTGCTCATTGGTAAAGTTCTATAATTGGTAGGAAGCCCACTGGCAAAGCATTATGATTGGTGGAGATGAGTAAAGTGGTGTGATTGGTGGGGAGCCATAGCTCCCTATGGACCAGGGAAGTCTGGGAGATGTGTGTTGGGATGTGTGTTGGGATGAGGGCCCTTAACTTTGCTGTTTGAGCACTATGCTTGTGGACCTGCCAAGATGGCTGGCTTCAGTTGTGTTCTTACCTTAGAATTTTCCAGTGTTCTTGCTGAGGAACTCTGAGTGAAACAGCAGCAGGGCTGCGCTCCTCTGTGTGGGGAAGAGGCCCCAGTCCGGCAGGAGAGACGATCAGAGCCACACTACAGAGCCTCTCATTGTAATAATTCCTGCAGGTTCAGTACAGCTGGTGGTACCCCCCCCCACCCGTACACACGCTCTAAATAGACTTACCTGATCCTCCGACTCGCCATAGTTGCCACAGTAACGTGTCTCGGATAGTGCCTGCCCAGCTGCCAAGGAGCCAAGGGTTACTGCTAGCTGCTCCTCCTGCTCCTCCTGCTCCCCCTGCTCCTCCTTGCCCTGCCTATTTCTACCCCTGCCTCCCTCCCTGCTGCTCCTGCCCCACAGTGTGCACCCCCTGTAACCCCCCCAGAAAGGGCTCCTGGGCTCTCTGCACACGCTGGGACTGCCAGCTTTTTCTGCTGTTGCTATGACGACAGTCAGCTCTGGGGAAAGGGGGATCTGAGAGACTGGAGATGCCCTGTCCTGCACAGATACACTGTATACTCTATACACTGTATACACAATGCACTATACTCACACTATGGTCAGTCTATACTCACACTGTCCTGCACAGATACACTGTATACTCTATGCACTCTATACACAATGCCCTATACTCACACTATGGTCAGTTTATACTCACACTGTCCTGCACAGATACACTGTATACTCTATGCACTCTATACACAATGCACTATACTCACACTATGGTCAGTTTATACTCACACTGTCCTGCACAGATACACTGTATACTCTATACACTCCATACACAATGCACTATACTCACACTATGGTCAGTCTATATTCACACTGTCCTGCACAGATACACTGTATACTCTATACACTCTATACACAATGCACTATACTCACACTATGGTCAGTCTATACTCACACTGTCCTGCACAGATACACTGTATACTCTATACACTCTATACACAATGCACTATACTCACACTATGGTCAGTCTATACTCACACTGTCCTACACAGGTGTGCTATATACTCTGAACACTCTATACACAATATACTATACTCAGACTACACTCACACGACACTCACACTGTCCTACACAGGTGTGCTATATACTCTTAACACTCTATACACAACATTATATACTCATGCTTCATTCACATTATTTATATACATGCTATGCTGTACTTTTGTTTTCCAAACCTGGTGTAGTGTTTGGTACATGAGTTTAAGATTTTTGCCATTGTGTCTGAAGTCCCAGTGGTAGTGTGTAAAAATGAAGAAAGCAGACATATTCACCCATATTCATACACACACTCAGCACACACACTGACACACTGCCACTCTCCTGGTTCTTTCAGAGCTCACACCCATAATGTTGTATTCCTGTGCCGTGGTTCTGACAGGAACCGCGCTCCGATACTACTCTCTGTCACTACGGTTCTGACAGGAACCATGCTCTGATACTACTCTCTGTCACTACGGTTCTGAAAGGAACCATGCTCTGATACTGCTCTCTGTCACTACGGTTCTGAAAGGAACCATGCTCTGATACTGCTCTCTGTCACTATGGCTCTGAAAGGAACCATGCTCTGGTACTACTCTCTGTCACTATGGTTCTGAAAGGAACCATGCTCTGATACTACGCTCCGATACTGCTCTCTGTCACTACGGTTCTGAAAGGAACCTGCTCCGATATGCTGCTCTCTCTGTCACTACGGTTCTGAAAGGAACCTTGCTCTGATACTGCTCTCTGTCACTATGGCTCTGAAAGGAACCATGCTCTGGTACTACGCTCCGATACTGCTCTCTGTCACTATGGCTCTGAAAGGAACCATGCTCTGGTACTACGCTCCGATACTGCTCTCTGTCACTATGGTTCTGAAAGGAACCTTGCTCCGGTACTACGCTCCGATACTGCTCTCTGTCACTACGGTTCTGAAAGGAACCATGCTCTGCTCTCTGTCACTACGCTCTGAAAGGAGCTGCTCTCTGTCACTATGTCACTCTCTGAAAGGAACCATGCTCTGGTACTACGCTCCGATACTGCTCTCTGTCACTATGGTTCTGAAAGGAACCATGCTCCGGTACTACGCTCCGATACTGCTCTCTGTCACTACGGTTCTGAAAGGAACCTTACTCCGGTACTACGCTCCGATACTGCTCTCTGTCACTACGGTTCTGAAAGGAGCCTTGCTCCGGTACTATGCTCCGATACTGCTCTCTGTCACTACGGTTCTGAAAGGAACCTTGCTCCGGTACTATGCTCCGATACTGCTCTCTGTCACTACGGTTCTGAAAGGAACCTTGCTCCGGTACTATGCTCCGATACTGCTCTCTGTCACTACGGTTCTGAAAGGAACCTTGCTCCGGTACTATGCTCGATACTGCTCTCTGTCACTACGGTTCTGAAAGGAACCTTGCTCCGGTACTACGCTCCGATACTGCTCTCTGTCACTACGGTTCTGAAAGGAGCCTTGCTCCGGTACTATGCTCCGATACTGCTCTCTGTCACTACGGTTCTGAAAGGAATTTAATTTAAACATTTCACCTCCACAGATGTGAAGACCAAGCCATCTTTATGTATTGGCCCACTGTGTACAGCGTTAGTCTGACTGATCTGCTGGCTGCTGTTGTGTTTGGGGTATTCCTTTCACTGGGATAGGGCACCAGCTGTGGAGCTCATGGTCATGTGACTAAGACATTTATATTTAGTACACACCCTCATCCAGTGTGACTTAAGGGCACAGCCTGGGAATGAAACCTGCAATCTCACGCATGTGAGTGGGCGTATGTATGTGTGAGCATGTGTGAGGGTGCATATATGTGTGTGTGTGCTCCCGTGTGTGTGTGTGTGTGTGTGTGGGTGCACGTCTGTGTGTGTGTGCTCATGTGCATGTGTGCATGTGTGTGTGTGAGTGTGTATGTGTATTTGTGTGTGTGTGTATGTGTTTGTGTGTGTGTGTGTGAGTGTGTATGTGTATTTGTGTGTGTCTCTGTGTGTCCACGTATGAGTTACCATGGTCACACCATCATCACTAAGTGAGCTGAAGTCCCTGACATGCCTGTGCTCTGTGTCTCTGAAAGTGGAAAGGCACAGAGAGGCACAGAGAGGCTCAGAGGAGGATCAGAGAGGCACAGAGAGGCTCAGAGGAGGATCAGAGAGGCACAGAGAGGCTCAGAGGAGGATCAGAGAGGCACAGAGAGGCTCAGAGGAGGATCAGAGAGGCACAGAGAGGCTCAAAGGAGGATCAGAGAGGCACAGAGAGGCACAGAGAGGCTCAGAGGAGGATCAGAGAGGCACAGAGAGGCTCAGAGGAGGATCAGAGAGGCACAGAGAGGCACAGAGAGGCTCAGAGGAGGATCAGAGAGGCACAGAGGAGCTCAGAGAGGCACAGAGAGGCACAGAGAGGCACAGAGGAGGATCAGAGAGGCACAGAGAGGCACAGAGAGGCTCAGAGGAGGATCAGAGAGGCACAGAGAGGCACAGAGAGGCTCAGAGGAGGATCAGAGAGGCACAGAGGAGCTCAGAGAGGCACAGAGAGGAACAGAGGAGCTCAGAGAGGCACAGAGAGGAACAGAGGAGCTCAGAGAGGCTCAGAGAGGCACAGAGAGGCACAGAGGGGCTCAGAGAGGCACAGAGGAGCTCAGAGAGGCTCAGAGAGGCACAGAGGAGCTCAGAGGAGGCTCAGAGAGGCACAGAGGAGCTCAGAGAGGCACAGAGAGGCACAGAGGAGCACAGAGAGGCACAGAGAGGCACAGAGGAGGATCAGAGAGGCACAGAGAGGCACAGAGGGCACAGAGAGGCACAGAGGAGCTCAGAGAGGCACAGAGAGGCACAGAGAGGCACAGAGGAGCTCAGAGAGGCACAGAGAGGCACAGAGGAGCTCAGAGAGGCACAGAGGAGCTCAGAGAGGCACAGAGGGGTTCAGAGAGGCACAGAGGAGCTCAGAGAGGCACAGAGAGGCACAGAGGAGCTCAGAGGAGCTCAAGGAGGCACAGAGAGGCTCAGAGGAGCTCAGAGGGGCACAGAGAGGCACAGAGAGGCACAGAGGAGCTCAGAGGAGCTCAAGGAGGCACAGAGAGGCTCAGAGAGGCACAGAGGGGCTCAGAGAGGCACAGAGAGGCACAGAGGAGCTCAGAGAGGCACAGAGAGGCACAGAGGAGCTCAGAGAGGCACAGAGAGGCACAGAGGAGCTCAGAGAGGCTCAGACAGGCACAGAGAGGCACAGAGGGGCTCAGAGGGGCACAGAGAGGCACAGAGGGGCTCAGAGGGGCGTAGAGGAGCGCAGAGGAGCGCAGAGGGGCGCAGAGGAGCACAGAGGGGCGCAGAGGGGCTCAGAGGGGCGCAGAGGGGCGCAGAGGGGTTCAGAGAGGCTCAGAGAGGCACAGAGAGGCTCAGAGAGGCACAGAGGAGCTCAGAGAGGCACAGAGAGGCACAGAGGAGCTCAGAGAGGAACAGAGAGGCACAGAGAGGCACAGAGAGGAACAGAGGAGCTCAGAGAGGCTCAGAGAGGCACAGAGGGGCTCAGAGGAGCGCAGAGGAGCTCAGAGGGGCACAGAGGGGCTCAGAGAGGCACAGAGGGGCTCAGAGGGGCACAGAGGAGCGCAGAGGGGCTCAGAGGGTCTCAGAGGGGCACAGAGGAGCGCAGAGGGGGGCTCAGAGGAGCGCAGAGGGGGCTCAGAGGAGCGCAGAGGGGCCTAGGCTCAGAGGGGCTCAGAGGAGTGCAGAGGGGCTCAGAGGGGCTCAGAGGGGCTCAGAGGAGCGCAGCGGGGCGCAGAGGAGCGCAGAGGGGCTCAGAGGGGATCAGAGGAGCGCAGAGGGGCTCAGAGGGGCTCAGAGGAGCGCAGAGGGGCTCAGAGGGGATCAGAGGAGCGCAGAGGGGCTCAGAGGGGCACAGAGGAGCGCAGAGGGGCTCAGAGGGGCTCAGAGGAGCGCAGAGGGGCTCAGAGGAGCGCAGAGGGGCTCAGAGGGGCTCAGAGGAGCGCAGAGGGGCTCAGAGGGGCTCAGAGGGGATCAGAGGAGCGCAGAGGGGCTCAGAGGGGTACAGAGGGGCTCAGAGGGGCTCAGAGGGGATCAGAGGAGCGCAGAGGGGCTCAGAGGGGTACAGAGGGGCTCAGAGGGGCTCAGAGGGGATCAGAGGAGAGCAGAGGGGCTCAGAGGGGCTCAGAGGAGTGCAGAGGGGCTCAGAGGGGCTCAGAGGAGCGCAGAGGGGCTCAGAGGAGCGCAGAGGGGCCATCTGCCTTACTTACATGGTTTTTGCATTGTTTCAGCTGAAGGCTTGTGCCATTTAGTGAGTGGTACTCCCATACCATTATAATATGAAGTTAAATATTATTACATAAAGTTATTCCCATGCCTTAAATCCATACAGGAGTAACAGACTTGAATATGCTGGCAATGCTGGTGTATCTTCAATAATGGTGAAGCTATCAGGCAGACATTTATAGTACTTGGTTTTCAGTACTCAGTTTATCCATTGACTTAATTGATATCTGTTGTCCAGGCTTTTTAAATATTGTCTTTAATGATCCTGATTGACTTGCACGTCCTGATTGGCAGTCTTCCTGTCATATTTAGCTGTAGCCCTTTCTCCAAATGCAACAGCAGTCAGGTCATTTCTGTTGATCAGGACTTTCACTTCGCATTTGATTAGTGTATAGCCAAAAGAATCATCCCCACACTGCCGACACTAAAGCTTTGCTGGTTAGAGGTCTGAACTTGTGCAATATTAACCAGAATAGACCACACATGCTGCTACAGCAGAAATTGTCCGTTATAACCGAAATCCATTTTAATTCGGTCCGCTATAACCAGGGATCAGTGCGCATACAGAATGAGGTGCACCAAAGCCAGAACGCGCTACTTTTGCTCATTTCTGCAGCTTTGCCTGGCACGATTCATGAGCTTTAGTGCCTTAATTAGGTCTGAAATCTTCCCCCCTTACCCCATGTCAGGGTACAGAGCAACCCCACATGCCTGACGGAACTCTTTTAAATCAATGAAGCGTTCAGAAATGTTTTCTGTACTTTTTTGGAAAAGTTGTTTACCAATTAGAGAGCGTTGGATGTAAATATGATGAATTGATTGTTCGCTCTTTTGGAAGCGAGTGAGTCTGCCTCTTTCACAGGAGGCTGAATGCCGCCCTCAAGGCCACTAAACCTTTCACACATTACTGTTCAGAGCTCATCCAGTGTTAGGCTCAATCACAGATTTCAGTCAGACAGCCAGTCTGTAAAATGAGGCTGAACAGCTGTAGTTTCCTGCTGTTTAAAACATGCTGTCTGTTAGCATTCATGGTTCACATCAATTCAAGGCCATGTTGTTTGATGATCAAATGTAGCCTCACAAATATCTGAAAGAATTGTTTTTCTGAAACTTAACTGTCAGTTCTAGGCACTAGAAATATATTCAAACAAAAAAAAACATTAAATGTGTGTTTCAGATCACTGATGGCAAACTGTTCTATGCTTTTGAGTGTTTTGTTTTTGAGGGTTTTTTGGTGCAAATGTCAGCTATTTTATTGTGATTGGGCATTGATAGCTCAGAGGTTACAGTGTAGTGTAATGGTTAGGGAGCTGGGCTTGTAGCTCAGAGGTTACAGTGTAGTATAATGGTTAGGGAGCTGGGCTTGTAGCTCAGAGGTTACAGTGTAGTATAATGGTTAGGGAGCTGGGCTTGTAGCTCAGAGGTTACAGTGTAGTATAATGGTTAGGGAGCTGGGCTTGTAGCTCAGAGGTTACAGTGTAGTGTAATGGTTAGGGAGCTGGGCTTGTAGCTCAGAGGTTACAGTGTAGTATAATGGTTAGGGAGCTGGGCTTGTAGCTCAGAGGTTACAGTGTAGTATAATGGTTAGGAGCTGGGCTTGTAGCTCAGAGGTTACAGTGTAGTATAATGGTTAGGGAGCTGGGCTTGTAGCTCAGAGGTTACAGTGTAGTATAATGGTTAGGGAGCTGGGCTTGTAGCTCAGAGGTTACAGTGTAGTGTAATGGTATAATGGGAGCTGGGCTTGTAGCTCAGAGGTTACAGTGTAGTGTAATGGTTAGGGAGCTGGGCTTGTAGCTCAGAGGTTACAGTGTAGTGTAATGGTTAGGGAGCTGGGCTTCTAGCTCAGAGGTTACAGTGTAGTATAATGGTTAGGGAGCTGGGCTTGTAGCTCAGAGGTTACAGTGTAGTGTAATGGTTAGGGAGCTGGGCTTGTAGCTCAGAGGTTACAGTGTAGTGTAATGGTTAGGGAGCTGGGCTTGTAGCTCAGAGGTTACAGTGTAGTATAATGGTTAGGGAGCTGGGCTTGTAGCTCAGAGGTTACAGTGTAGTGTAATGGTTAGGGAATGGTTAGTGTAATGGTTAGGGAGCTGGGCTTGTAGTAACTGTAGCTACAAAAATATTTAAAACACATGGAGAACAAGAAAAAGAGAAGAGAGAAGCCACAGCCAGATGAGGGTGAACAGTGTGAGGGTCTATGCCCTGGAGGCTTCTGGGTATTGAGTTAATCTGCCCTTGGGCGATGCCACTGTGTTGAGACCTATTGACCCCAATGACCTTTGACCTGTAAACCCTCTCCCCTTTGAGTCAGCATGAACATAAGCAGCTGGGGGGAGGGGTTTATCAGTGGTCCTGGGAGAATGAGGCTGTCATGAAGCCAAGAGAAATGGGCGGAGCTGCTCTATGCTTTCAGGGACCAATCGATTTGAACCAATCCTTCTGGATTGCCTTGGAGGGCAAACACCTTCCGATTGGTGGTGGTGGCAGCTCATTCTAGCTCCGCCCATTAGGAGGGTGGAGCTGCTGTTCTCACATCATTATGAATCAGCACATCATTAGTCAGCCAAATGCTTCCATAGAGCCAGTCACTGCACCAAGAGACATGACTTCAGTAAGTCACTGCACCAAGAGACATGACTTCAGTAAGTCACTGCACCAAGAGACACGACTTCAGTAAGTCACTGCACCAAGAGACATGACTTCAGTAAGTCACTGCACCAAGAGACATGACTTCAGTAAGTCACTGCACCAAGAGACACGACTTCAGTAAGTCACTGCACCAAGAGACATGACTTCAGTAAGTCACTGCACCAAGAGACACGACTTCAGTAAGTCACTGCACCAAGAGACACGACTTCAGTAAGTCACTGCACCAAGAGACATGACTTCAGTAAGTCACTGCACCAAGAGACATGACTTCAGTAAGGCAGCTGTGTGTCTGTGTGCTTGTAATATGGCACAGAGGCACACAGTTTTAGTCTGGTACCCCACACACACACACACACACACACACACACACACTCATATAAAAGTGCTCATGCACACACACACACACACACTCTTTCATCCAAAAATGCACACACATACACACATTCATACATTCATACATACAGTCATACTCTCTCATACACACTCACACATGCATGCACACGCACCCTCTCATACACACACACACACACATGCACACACACCCTCTAACAAACACACACACATTCTGTCATACACACACACACACACCCTCACACACAAGCACACACACATACACACCCTCATATACACACACACACACATGCTCACATAGACTCACATACACACACCCTCACACACAAGCACATACAAATTCTCTCATACACACGCGCACACACATACACACCCTCTCATATACACACACACTCACATAGACTCACACACACACACACTCACACACAGAAACACACAGAATATGGGGTGTAACACTTGTGCACACAGCATGGTAGGACTAACTGGCAGTGGGCAGCACAGTGCCAGGGAGAGAGGGCACTGCTCAACAGCGCCACCTCTGGCCACGTCTGCCTGTGATCTACCTGTGCCAAATGCATCTCAGGTTCTGACCTCACAGAGACGGATGATGAAAAAAATCTCCATCACAGTGTCCATCGCAGATGCTTTGGACAGCCAAAACATGCCAAAGGTGACACCTGGTGGTGAAACGTGAGAACTGCACCTTTTAAATTGCTCAGTTGACAGTGAAGGACTGTGTTTCTTGGTGTGTGGGTGTCCCTGGCAACAGCTAGCATATATTTTTGAATTTCAGACATAGAACATTTCTTAAAATGTACACATAATTTCAATAGCTGTGTTATAGTAAATGAAACGGATTCTCACTGTTTTTAAGGGTTTTTATTATGAATATTATGCAAGGTTCTGTTTTTAACTGTGAGATCTGGGCATGAATGAGATACTTTTTATGATTATTGCTATGACTATGAAATTAATCTCACTACTAGAATAGCAAATCATTTGAAGACCTTTCTTGTTCATTTGTCTTCATTAAAATAAATCATTTTCTTTCCCCGGTTTGGAATCAATGTTTTTACCCCCAACAGGCCACACAATACTGAGAGCCAGTGACTTTTACCCCCAACAGGCCACACACAGTACTGCAGGAGAGCCAGTGACTATTTACCCCCTACAGGCCACACACAGTACTACAGGAGAGCCAGTGACTATTTACCCCCTACAGGCCACACACAGTACTACAGGAGAGCCAGTGACTATTTACCCTACAGGCCACACACACAGTACTACAGGATACACAGAGCCAGTGACTATTTACCCCTACAGGCCACACACAGTACTGCAGGAGAGCCAGTGACTATTTTGCCCCTACAGGCCACACACAGTACTGCAGGAGAGCCAGTGACTATTCACCTCCTACAGGCCACACACAGTGACTACTACAGGAGAGCCAGTGACTATTTACCCCTGGCACCCACAGTACAGGAGAGCCAGTGACTATTTACCCCCTACAGGCCACACACAGTACTGCAGGAGAGCCAGTGACTATTTACCCCCTACAGGCCACACACAGTACTACAGGAGAGCCAGTGACTATTTTGCACCCTACAGGCCACATAGAGTACTGCAGGAGAGCCAGTGGCTATTTAACATCCTACAAGCCACAGACAATAGTACAGGAGAGCCAGTGAATATTTTACACACAGTACTGCAGCATTCCAACACATCTGGACACTGTCACTTAAAATTTATTGAGCTGTGCCCTGTACAGAGGTAATAGATTTTGATATGCACTGTGTGTCCCAGGGAAATATGCAGTAAATATGTGAGGGTGATTTGGTAATCCAGTATGTACTTATATGCACTGGTTTGATATAAACAACAAAACAACTGACACATGCATGGCTTCACTCAGTCTTTCTTTCACTCCTCCTTAAGTAAGTGATAACGGCCCCTTGAGTTCAGCAGGATTGAAACAAATTACAAAAACAAGTGTAAAATTAAGAAGTACCACTCTTTCATTAGCAAAGTTTGAAAGAGAATATTTAAAAGGAGTACCGCTGTCGTTTCAATCGTGAAGACGCCCCCCAATCTGCATGTACAGACAAGTCACTTCACGATTTTAATCAGATGTTGTTTTTCTTTCATTTAGATCATTCGCAATCATTATTAGTTTTATTTCTTCGTGCTTAAAAGCGTCGCTGTGCGTAGGAGGCTGTACTGAAGGTTATTTTTACAGGTGTAACTTGCGACAGCGCTGTGTTTGTTGTCTTACAGACACGAAGCTGTCCGTTCCGCGCATCCGTCAGACGCTTAAAACAGAGCTCGCCGGCAGGTGTTTAATTACCAGTTTGGGATGGTAGGAGGAGGGGAGGCACCAACGCTCGCTGACGCGCCCCGCCCCTCCCCCATGAGATACATATTGTACCCGGTTCATGTGTGTGTCTATGTGTGTGTGGTGTTGGGGGGAGTAAATGTTGGGACCGAGAAACCAAAACACAGCTGGAGACATCGGCACAGTAACGGTTGCCAAGGAAACGCGATCAGCTCGGGCAATCCCGTGGCAACCGCTAACTAAATAACAGAAATAACAACCCAACCAGGTGCTGGCTCCAGCGGGCCCCGGGCCGTCGTTATGCGCCAGAGAGGGCGCGCTTCGGCGCTCCACCGATTGCTGCTTTGTGAAAAGAACAGCAGAGGGCGCTATTTGTCCTGCGTGATTTGACAGCAGATAATGCCCTAGGTCTGCCCCGTTCCCCTTTGCAGATAAATGTGTACAGAGGGCCTGTGTATGCCCGTGTATACTATCATACGCTAGTGTATTAAGCCCGCAAAGATGTCAGACTAAATGCACTAAAGCATGAATACATTTAAATATGTTGTTTGTATGAATGTCAATAACTGTGTCAATTTAACATGTGTATGTGCATGTGTGTGTGTATGTGATGCATGTATGTGTGTGTGGGCACACACTCAACATGCATACATAGGCGCACGCACACACACACACACACTTGCACACAGGCAGGCACACACACACACTTGCACACAGACACACACACACACACACACTTGCACACAGGCAGGCACACACACACACTTGCACACAGACACACACACACACACTTGCACACAGGCACACACACACTTGCACACTGGCAGGCACACACTTGCACACAGGCAGGCACACACACACACACACTTGCACACAGGCACACATGTGCTTGCCGAGCTGGGTTGAATTCTCTTATAGCATGTGTTCTATAGAGTGAACCCTTTGCCCTGTGTGGTTTGAGCTCTCTGTATAGCACACTGCTCACCCCAGTCCGGTCTGTCTGGTCTGTTCAGATTATAATGGGGAAGGGGGGGGATGACAGGCTGAAATATGAGGGGAAGTACCCCCCCACCACCATCACCACCCTGACACTGTTCCCCCATCCACAGCCACCCCCACCCCCCAATGTGAGAGTAAAGCAGGGGGCCCAAGCCACAGAACATTCATATGAGGAACCACCACAGGGTGTGTGTGTGTGTGTGTGTGTGTGTGTGTGTGTGTGTGTGTGTGTGTGTGTGTGTGTGTGTGTGTGTGTGTGTGTGTGTGTGTGTGTGTGTGGGTGCACATCTGTGTGTGTGTGTGTGCTTGTGGGCATGTGTGCGTGTGTGTGAGTGTGTATGTGTGTATGTATGTGTGTGTGTGTGTGAGTGTGTGTATGTGTGTGTGGGAGTGTGTGTGGGTAATTGTATGTCTATGTCTTTGTGTTGGTTATAATGTGGGTACCCATATTGACAGGCTGGTGTGTGTGTGTGTGTGTGTGTGTGTGTGTGTGTGTGTGTGTGTGTGTGTGTGTGTGTGTGTGTGTGTGTGTGTGTGTGTGTGTGTGTGTGTGTGTGTGCACGCATGGACTGACAGACACCAGAAACCGAATCATCATCATAATTATCGTCATCAAAGAATGTTTATTTTCAAAATGATGTTTTATATGAACATATTAATGAGCTGCATGTGTATCATGCTCCAACCCCACGGCTGGAAAAGGGCTGTGTTTCTGCATGTAATCGCAGCAATATTATAAAAGCAATACATAATGTGGATGAGACGACATCTGTTGTTATTAGAAATATCAGGTATTGCCAATAATATCCTGTAATTTGAAGGTTTAATATCGCAACTTAGTAGGCAGCGCATCACTTCCCTCGTTGGCCATAAACCACGGATGTATTAAAATACAAGTGATTATTTTTTTCAAAAAGTGTTCCATTTTAAACGCATTCGTCTTTCAGAAATGGCGAGGGAATTATAGACACCAAATGTGGTTCATTTATTTGAGTGATCATTCAGTGCCTCTAATGGGGCATTCGGGTCGCTACGGGATTGCTACAGTAACATTCCTTTTCCTCAGTTCTGCCGAACTCAGACGATACAAATGTAATGTGGCCTCGCGCTGTTTCCTCCACTGCTCCAGGAACTCCGAACTAGCGCATTGGTGGAAGCACTTTCGCCATTTTATTCGTAAAGTTTCACCGTGTTCTGATTGTCTTTGAACGCAAAGTGAATAAGTAGCAACACTGTCCTGAATAACTAATTGAATATCTAATTATCACGCGACACATGCAATGTTGTGAATTCTGTCTTTAAATAAAAAAAAAACCCTGTATTTGCCATAGCGTAAGATAAAAGATAACGTGCAATTTCAGTCCTACACAAAGACCATAAACAATCATGTATTAGCTGATATTGATAGCCTCACCATGGATGTGACTAGAAACCTTGAGTTTGATCACAGACTTAAATTGGTACTAAGACACAACACAAGCACATGACAAATGCTGAAATCACAGGACTTCATCCATCACATCTGAAATCACAGGACTTCATCCATCACATCTGAAATCACAGGACTTCATCCATCACATCTGAAATCACAGGACTTCATCCATCACATCTGAAATCACAGGACTTCATCCATCACATCTGAAATCACAGGACTTCATCCATCACATCTGAAATCACAGGACTTCATCCATCACATCTGAAATCACAGGACTTCATCCATCACATCTGAAATCTGAAATCATCAGGAAATCTTCATCCATCACATCTGAAATCACAGGACTTCATCCATCACATCTGAAATCACAGGACTTCATCCATCACATCTGAAATCACAGGACTTCATCCATCACATCTGAAATCACAGGACTTCATCCATCACATCTGAAACAGGACTCATCAGGGACTTCATCCATCACATCTGAAATCTGAAATCACATCTGAAATCACAGGACTTCATCCATCACATCTGAAATCACAGGACTTCATCCATCACATCTGAAATCACAGGACTTGGTCCATCAGATCTGACACAGGGTCTGCTTCCCCATCACATCTGAAATCACAGGACTGGGAGCCCTGCATGCTGAAATCACAGACACAGGGTCTGCTGAAATCCCCAGCCCTGGTGCTGGAGAGACACTGGGTCTGAATAAGGAATTGCCCTGGTGGGGTGAAGTTCACAGGGTCTGCTGGGGTCCCCAGCCCTGGTGCTGCTGGAGAGACACAGGGTCTGCTGGGGTCCCCAGCCCTGGGTCCACAGGGTCTGCCCCCAGCCCTGGTGCTGCAGAGACACAGGGTCTGCTGGGGTCCCCAGCCCTGGTGCTGCAGAGACACAGGGTCTGCCCTGGGGTCCCCAGCCCTGGTGCTGCAGAGACACAGGGTCTGCTGGGGTCCCCAGCCCTGGTGCTGGAGAGACAGGGTCTGCTGGGGTCCCCAGCCCTGGTGCTGCAGAGACACAGGGTCTCCCCAGCCCTGGTGCTGGAGAGACACAGGGTCTGCCAGCCCTGGTGCTGCAGAGACACAGGGTCTGCTGGGGTCCCCAGCCCTGGTGCTGGAGAGACACAGGGTCTGCTGGGGTCCCCAGCCCTGGTGCTGGAGAGACACAGGGTCTGCTGGGGTCCCCAGCCCTGGTGCTGGAGAGACACAGGGTCTGCTGGGGTCCCCAGCCTGGTGCTGGAGAGACACAGGGTCTGCTGGGGTCCCCAGCCCTGGTGCTGCAGAGACACAGGGTCTGCTGGGGTCCCCAGCCCTGGTGCTGCAGAGACACAGGGTCTGCTGGGGTCCCCAGCCCTGGTGCTGAGAGACACAGGGTCTGCTGGGGTCCCCAGCCCTGGTGCTGGAGAGACACAGGGTCTGCTGGGGTCCCCAGCCCTGGTGCTGGAGAGACACAGGGTCTGCTGGGGTCCCCAGCCCTGGTGCTGGAGAGACACAGGGTCTGCTGGGGTCCCCAGCCCTGGTGCTGGAGAGACACAGGGTCTGCTGGGGTCCCCAGCCCTGGTGCTGGAGAGACACAGGGTCTGCTGGGGTCCCCAGCCCTGGTGCTGGAGAGACACAGGGTCTGCTGGGGTCCCCAGCCCTGGTGCTGGAGAGACACAGGGTCTGCTGGGGTCCCCAGCCCTGGTGCTGGAGAGACACAGGGTCTGCTGGGGTCCCCAGCCCTGGTGCTGGAGAGACACAGGGTCTGCTGGAATCTCCCGCCCTGGTGCTGGAGAGACACAGGGTCTGCTGGGGTCCCCAGCCCTGGTGCTGGAGAGACACAGGGTCTGCTGGGTCTCTGACTTGTTTTTTATGTTTAAATTGTTTGTTGGATTATTGTTAAAACAAAAACCTGCTTCAACTGGTCTCCATAAGTGTTGATAACATTATTGTTATAAATTATGGCTAACACAGACAGCGAATGGTAAACCACAACAAAAGTTGTTCTGTTTTGGTCTCTTTTAAATAGTTAATGGTCATTCTATTCTATTTACAAATACAGATTTCCACCAGTTTCTGCCATAAACAATAAAAATAGAAAGGCTTGCAGAAGCACTGTAGAGCCACGTGCAGTTTATGTCGCACACCGAAAAGCAGTGACGCAAGGGTTAAACGTTGAGCAGGAAAAGGGTAAATCTAGTTTCATGTATAAACTGTACGATTCGAGACCCGGGAAAAGTCACGCCTGACTATAGTGACCAGAAAAGATCGGAGGGAAAAGGGAACAATTTTGCATATTAAAACCCGAGACCCATAAGGCACGCCAACAGTCCGTGAACAGGTAGACAGGGACACCAGGTGACACCTTGACTGCCACAAAAACCTCACAAGGTGCGAGGTATCAGTCTCCCTCTCCCCCTTCTTTGCAGCTGCGGCAACAGGTAAATCTTACTTTTTATATTTGTTTCACATGGACAGTTTTTTTCCTTCAGAATCCGGCGTTCAAGTATGCACAAAATCACATAATCGAAGACATTTTTCCTCAGGGCAGTGCATTATTCGTGATTAATTTGTAGGCATAGAAAAATCTTCAACAGTCTGCTGCATGTGTCTTTGGAAAATGCACAGATTTTTTTTACTTTGTAACATTGTGTTCTTATGCAAATACGGAATACATGTACTGTAGTCCACGCTTGTGAGGAAACAAGTACACCACTCAACACAAGGTGATTTAAAAATATACATGATAGAAAGTTTAAAAGGACGTTCATACTATTATTGTTCAGTTATATCAGGAAATATAATACTTTTTGCAAACGTATTGTTTGATATCAGTAAGGTTACAGTGATGTGTACGGGGCCGTTATACAGTTAATCCAAAGTCTGCAGACTTTTACGGCCGGCGCTGTTACAGTGGCCGTTTATGGTTTATGTAACATCGAAACAGGGACTGAGCTGCATTCGGATTTGTGATTTGCTGTAAAGACGAGCCGAAATTAACTTTTTGGTTTAGTTGTTTTAGACCACCTTATCGGTCATATGACTATTTCCATTAATATGAAAAATGTGAGGTGACAGGAGTGCTGTTTTATTTTAAGTTTAAAATTTATTACCGAGTCATTTTGTAGTTGTGTTGCATTTCCTTCTGTTTTCAAAGCTGGACTCATTCCATGCTATGTATTACACTGTATTTTCATATGTATGTTTTCATATGTTTTTATTAATTTAGTTATATAAAACGTTTAGACGTGTAGTTATTTATTTCACAGGTAATATATTGATAATAAATAGAACAGAAACATTTTAAATCGAACATGTTGCCCATTCTTAAAAGTTAATATGGACCGAGTTGTTCAAGTAACGAGACAACCCGATTGTATTTTGAGTGTACAGTTCAGTCAGCAGTATGACTGTCCGCAGTACTGCTCCTCGCGCCGTAGAACAGCAGTAGTATCACGTTCTTCAGTGAGTAACATATCCACGCCGCCACGTGAGAGAGCTCGCTGTTTCCAGCTCTGACTGTGCGCAGACTGGCTCCGCCGGCGCCGGATGTGGAGGTGTGTGCTCAATGAGTAAAGGCATGATCAATGACTAATGCCGGTGAATTTACGCGGATTTAGTTCAACTTCGAGTGGATTTCGTCTTCTTTCGAGAGTGTCCCTGTTAAGGTAGATTGAAAGGTGTACTGTAATTTTTTAAAAAGTATTTTGGGTTATAGTGTACAGGGTTTTGATACTATTTTGCTGTGTGAAAGTATGGGAAGATTAGAGGTACTCAAGAGGCAACATTCCTCTGAAGTCTAACATGACCAGAGATTTTATGCCCATGCTTCTATAAAGTCATACATCACTGACTGCGGTATGAAGGTTGCACAAAAAAGGCTTTTTAAAAGCTTTGCAAAAAAGTTCATTCTTCACCTTTTGCTGTTTCCAGGGAAGCAACAGGGTGATTAACATAATTTAAGAGAATAGTTAATTCTATTAATCTTTATGTATTTAATCTCTTTTAATCTCTGTTAATCTTCTATTCATCTTTTTTCATGTAAAATCCGTGGCTGTATTCACGGACTGTAGGCTGGCTGTGCAGAGTGCCCGTCCTTTCCTTGCATTATACTCAGGACTGCCGAGTGCGCTGTCGTCATGACAACAGAGTTTTCCAAAAATCCCTAGTGCTCAGCAGGAGATCCTACTGTATCTTTGTGTCCCTCAAACTGTGTGTGTGTGTGTGTGTGTGTGTGTGTGTGTGTGTGTGTGTGTGTGTGTGTGTGTGTGTGTGTGTGTGTGTGTGTGTGTGTGAGTGTGTGTGTGTGTGTGTGTGTGTGCATGCATGCGTGTGTGTATGAGTGTGTGTGTATGTGTGTGAGTGAGTGTGCATGCGTGTTTGTGTGTGTATGAGTGTGTGTGTGTGTGTGTGTATTTGAGTGTGTGTGTGTGTGTGTGAGTGTGTGTGTATTTGAGTGTGAGTGTGTGTTTGAGTGAGTGTGCATGCGTGCGTGTGTGTGTGTGTGTATGAGTGTGTGTGAGTGTGTATTTGAGTGTGAGTGTGTGTATGAGTGTGTATGAGTGTGTGTGTGTATGTGTGTGTGTATTTGAGTGTGAGTTTATCTGTGTGTATCTGTGTGTATCTGTGTGCACCCAGCTTTGTATAGGGTGTGTATAAAATTGTAATCTATGTAAATCAGTCTGGATAAGAACATCTGGTAAATGCCTCAGATGTGATGTTGTGTAATTTTGATGTGATGTTGTGATGTTGTGTAGTTTAGGTGTGATGTTGTGTAATTTTGATGTGATGTTGTGTAGTTTTGTTGTGATGTTGTGTGATGTTGTTGTGTAATTTTGATGTGATGTTGTGTAGTTTAGGTGTGATGTTGTGTAATTTTGATGTGATGTTGTGTAGTTTAGGTGTGATGTTGTGTAATTTTGATGTGATGTTGTGTAGTTTAGGTGTGATGTTGTGTAATTTTGATGTGATGTTTTGTAGTTTAGGTGTGATGTTGTGTAATTTTGATGTGATGTTGTGTAGTTTAGGTGTGATGTTGTGTAATTTTGATGTGATGTTGTGTAGTTTAGGTGTGATGTTGTGTAGTTTTGTGAGGTGTGATGTTGTGTAATTTTGATGTGATGTTGTGTAGTTTAGGTGTGATGTTGTGTAGTTTTGTTGTGATGTTTTGTAGTTTAGGTGTGATGTTGTGTAATTTTGATGTGATGTTGTGTAGTTTAGGTGTGATGTTGTGTAATTTTGATGTGATGTTGTGTAGTTTAGGTGTGATGTTGTAGATGTGATGTTGTGTAATGTGATGTTGATGTGATGTTGTGATGTTTTGTAGTTTAGGTGTGATGTTGTGTAATTTTGATGTGATGTTGTGTAGTTTAGGTGTGATGTTGTGTAATTTTGATGTGATGTTGTGTAGTTTAGGTGTGATGTTGTGTAGTTTTGTTGTGATGTTATGTAGTTTAGGTGTGATGTTGTGTAGTTTTGCTCAGATGTGATGTTGTGTATCTTAGACGTATGGTAACAGTAATGTGTGAATCTGGTGAAGATCGGTCCTGTGTAAGTGTGATGGTGAGATCAGTGCAGCGACTGGCTGGCTTCTGGCTCTGAGTCTGTGTTCCCTGTGCAGGTTTGAGAGTGGACCAGAGAAGCACAGCCATGCCTGTCAACAAGTACTCTCCCTCCTCCATCATGGCCGAAAGCGACAAGATGGCTGCCACAGTAAGCCTGTGTTCACACCTCACAGACCCACACACACAGAACCACACTGAAACACATAGAACCACACAGAACTACACAGAACCACACTGAAACACATAGAACCACACAGAACTACACAGAACCACACTGAAACACACAGAACTACACAGAACCACAGAACCACACTGAAACACATAGAACCATGCAGAACCACACTGAAACACATAGAACCATTCAGAACCACACTGAAACACACAGAATCACACTGAAACACACAGAACCATGCAGAACCACACACACACATACACCAACTCTCATGCGCGAGGCTGCAGGTTTGATTCCCTGGCTGTGTCGTTAAATCACACACAAATACATACGCTCGCATGCATAGAAATGCACACAAACACACAGACAAATACACACACAGACACACACACATGGGTTTAGTAAGAATTTAGGGTTTGAACACAGTTTAAAATGTGAAAAACCAGCCAGAAGAGGTCGCTAGAGAGCATTGCGAATTTTAAATTATGTACACTGTTTTTCACTGGCAAGGCTGAACTGGTTGTTACCTTGGCAACATAGAACACATAACCACAGGACGCACAGCTGCACCCTGTATACGCACCTCTACGCCACCCCCTTCCCCCCGGGGCCCCCTACGTGGGAAAATCTGGCTTTGCAGAAACCTGTCAAACGTAGACAAACTGGTAAACTGCCAAGAAACAACAGAGACATGACAGATGAGATGTGCACTTTGTCTGCGTGATGAAAAAACTCCCCATGCTCCTCTCTCCGTCTACACAAACGCTATCCTCATCTTAACCCTTTCCCTCAAGCAACCTGGAGCCTCTCTTCTGCCTATGCTGATTGGCTGGCTCTCTCTCTCTCCTGTGCTAATTGGCTAGCTCTTTCTCCAACCTGTGCTGATTGGCTGTCTGTTAATAATTCTCTGATGTTTTTTGTTGTATTGAATTACCATTGGCAGACACACAGAGCTGATGTGCAGAACACTGACACACTGGCAGACACTCAGAGCTGATGTGCAGAACACTGACACACTGGCAGACACTCAGAGCTGATGTGCAGAACACTGACACACTGGCAGACACTCAGAGCTGATGTGCAGAACACTGACACACTGGCAGACACTCAGAGCTGATGTGCAGAACACTGACACACTTCGAGACACCGATCTGCAGTGAAACCGTACAAAAATGAGTAAATCTTTGTTTGAATGTAGAGTAATGACTGTACTCCTGCTGACTCCCTCTCTCTTTCCTTTCTTTGTGAAGGAGAGGTGTATACTTTCACTGTCTCTCTTTCCCTTCACTGAAAAAGGTGAATTTCTGCCCAAAAATAGCTTTTCTTCCCGTTCTCTTTGAGAGGGGTTTTCCAGCGGTACATTAGTGTGAGTGGGAGGGGGTACAGGTGCGGGTGTGTGTTATTTTTGTGTTTTTTTGTCATGGACGCCCTGCAGTTATCTGTCTCAGTCACTGTGTAACTGCACAGAAGAGACACTCAGGCCTGCTTGTGCTCTGCACAAACTCGATTCTTAACGTGCGCTGGGATTGGGAGGGAGCCAATGAAATGTGCCCTCAGTCATGTGCCACGGCTGGAGCTAACTGGCAAACTGATACCATGGATACGATGATAGGAAAACCTCATAAGGCTGGGCAAAGGCGTAACTGCTGCAGCCCGTGTGACTGGGCCAGAGCCGCGTCTTAAACTTCAGTACTTTAACGGTAGTTTTCTAGCTCCACAAAGGGCCGACCATGTGCTGCTTCCTGTCATGCTCAGAGGACGTGCTGGAGTCGACCGCGGCGCTCCAATGAAGTCGTAAATCAGTCTTCACAGACGGACGCCGGGCCAGCAAAATGGCTGCTTTGGGCTGCGTTTCCCAGCACTTCTGTTCTGAACGCCATTCAAAGGATTCCAGCATGTAATGACGGCTTTAATGCTCCCAAAGTGTCGTTTATAAGGACGGTGACAAAGTGTGTGCGTTCGGTGACACTCTGGGATGGTTTCCTGGGGGAAAACGTTTTCACAGCGCTCTGCTCATGGCAGACTCTGAGGTGGCAGTCATATCTATATGATCTGCATGAGCAGAGAAGAGGGGCCTGCAGGACCCTGAGCAAAACCCATAAAACCAGATCCTAAAAGCAAAAATAAAAATGCTCACAATCTAAATAGCCTTAGAACGTCTCCACACTTACCATATTGACAGATATTTATGTTTGTTTTGTGGTCTGTATCCAAGGGAATGGTAGAATGCGCTCATCACCACTCCTGAAGCAAGGAGAAAAAATTCCCAGACTCACTTTGTTTCTGAAAACAGTTTATTTTTACACGCTACGCTGGAAGAGTTTGTCGCAGTGCAAACAAAAACATTCTGAGGGCAACACTCTGTTTGCTCTTCTGCTTATAAAAATAAACTCTTTTTCAGCAATGAGCTTCTGGAAGAAAATGTACCTGTTTTTTGCTTTGGGAGTGGAGTGTGGTTTCTGCCCTGTAATAAACAGAGCCGAAGTACTGGGAGAGAGCTGATTTACTCTGCTCTTTACTCAGTGTAACGCTCTGCTCTTTACTCTGTGTAACACTCTGCTCTTTACTCAGTGTAACACTCTGCTCTTTACTCTGTGTAACACTCTGCTCTTTGCTCTGTGTAGCACAGCATGCTTTGGAAACATAAATAGAAACTGAGAGGGCGCTTGAGTCCACCGTCCACCATCACTTCTTCACACCAGAATGTTTTTGTCATAAGCACATAATGCTTTTACAGGATGACTTTTGGTGTTTTTTTAACCACTTAAGTGCCAACGATTGCTAGTTATTCGCGATCGTGCCAGGTGCCAGATGCCGCTGTGTATCACTGCTGTCTCACTGCGTGTCCATGGAAACCTCCTTCTGTCATAATGAACCCACTGAGCCAGCATGGCTGCGGCTATGATCACACCCTCTGCCCGGATACGCTACACTTAGCGGCAGCGCTAGTGACACCATGAGTTACTATTAGGGGTGCAAGGGGCACCAGAGACTGGCTGAGTGATTTAATAATGCAAATCCATGTATTCCCATTGGTCGGTGCTGGATGTAAGTATGTCACCCCATTGGTTAGTGTTGGGTGCAGGCATATGGCCCTGAGTTTTTGGGTAGGGGGGTTGGGGTGGGGGGCTGTGGGTGAATGTATTGCCCCTCCCCCACCTTCCCTCCCTCTGTTCGGTCAGCTGTGGGGAGCAGTGGAGAGAGGTCAGGCAGAGGTCACTGGGTCTACCTGGGACTGCTGCTTTTGTAGCAGCATAATGGGGCGCTGCTCACTTCCCCAAACAGCCCTGACCTACAGAGCTTCAGTCTCAGCCCTCCTGGCCTGAAACCCCCATTCACACTGTGAGGTGAACCTCACTGTGTTACGCATCCTTACAGGGAAAACAGCCGTTTTTCCCCATACCGCTGTGCACTACAGACTCTTTTTCACACTTTTTTTCTCTAGTTTCAAAAAAGTTAAATCGTTTACTTTCTCCTGAAACTGTTTGTCACATGACATATTATGTTCTTGCATATTTCATGGATATGATGCATGTGTCCTGTCTGTAAAGTCACTAAGCGAAAGAGGGGGTTTTACTGCTTTAATCCAGCGAAGTCCTGAGTCAGCCGCCTCTGAGTGTGTTTACCCAAACTGTGATCAGGCCAGCTGATGTCCCACAGCGGCCCGGTCTGCTGACTGCAGGAGGAAGAAACAGTGAGCATATGCCATCTCTGATTCACGTAATGACAGTCCCATGCTTTTCACACCCCCCGCCGTCAGATGCCTGCAAGTGCCTGGCCTGGCCAGGTGTGGCCGCTAGAGATCAATGAGCCCAACAGAGCCGCCAGCAAGGCTGGCCACAGCTGTTCCTCTCTGCAGTGTGGACCTCCACACTGACCCAGCTGTTCCTCTCTGCAGTGTTGACCTCCACACTGACCCAGCTGTTCCTCTCTGCAGTGTGGACCTCCACACTGGCCCAGCTGTTCCTCTCTGCAGTGTGGACCTCCACACTGGCCCAGCTGTTCCTCTCTGCAGTGTTCCCTCCACACTGGCCCAGCTGTGTGGACCTCCACACTGGCCCAGCTGCAGTGTGGACTTCCACACTGGCCCAGCTCCAGTGTGGACCTCCACACTGGCCCAGCTGTTCCTCTCTGCAGTGTGGACCTCCACACTGTTCCTCTCTGCAGTGTGGACCTCCACACTGGCCCAGCTGTTCCTCTCTGCAGTGTGGACCTCCACACTGGCCCAGCTGTTTCTCTCTGCAGTGTGGACCTCCACACTGGCCCAGCTGTTCCTCTCTGCAGTGTGGACCTCCACACTGGCCCAGCTGTTCCTCTCTGCAGTGTGGACCTCCACACTGGCCCAGCTGTTCCTCTCTGCAGTGTGGACCTCCACACTGGCCCAGCTGTTTCTCTCTGCAGTGTGGACCTCCACACTTCCTCTCTGCAGTGTGGACCTCCACACTGGCCCACACTGGCCCAGTTCCTCTCTGCAGTGTGGACCTCCACACTGCAGTGTGGACCCACACTGGCCCAGCTTTCCTCTCTGCAGTGTGGACCTCCCACTGGCCCACACTGGCCCAGCTGTTCCTCTCTGCAGTGTGGACCTCCACACTGGCCCAGGCCCAGCCTCCACACTGGCCCAGCTTTCCTCTCTGCAGTGTGGACCTCCACAGCTGTGGACCCCCACACTGGCCACAGCTGCCAGTGGCACAACCTGGACACAAAGCCCTGATCACCAGAAGCCTCCAAAGACACTTGTTCTGGTCCCCTTCATAACCAGAACAACAGCCTGTGAATTTTAGCAGGCTGCCGCTTATTTAAAGTATACTGAAGGCTGATTCACCCTCTCAAAGCTGAAGTATGTCAGAAAAACGTATGCCTTGGAAAATAATGAACCATATTTACATCCCAGGACTTTCAATCAGACAGATACTTTAACCCTTTCATTTCCTGCGCTGCCTGTGCTGTACTGCAAATAACTCAATGCCACAGAGCCACATTTTAACTGACACGGTTACAGACGGGCAGGTGAAATCAGCTGGGTACTGGATAAACCTGAGTGTCCAGCCTTACCTAATTTATTTTACCTGAAGCATACCCAAAGAATACAAACCTGGCCAAGAAATCAGCAGCGGACATTTGAAATCAGGCCAGATTTTTTTTTCGATTTATATTTTGGGAAACCGGGAACCCCCTTACCTGTCATTTCTGTGTGTGTGAAAAATGTCATTCTCCAACTGTTGGTGCCAAACACACATCACTGCCTTTATCTGAATGGAGTACATTTAAATGAAAACAGAACAGGCACCCATCACTGTCTCTTCTGTGCACGGGTAATTTAGTAATAAAAACAGAGCCGAGACGCGTTCAGTATCCCCAGCCATAACTCAGGAGTCTGATCACCTCTAATCTGTCTGTGTCTCTTCACTGTCAAGTGCTTTTATTCACCAGTGTTAACTTAGTCTCTTTTCTTTGTGTATGGTTGTGAACATGTATGTGTGTGTGTGTATGTGCGTATGAGTGTGTGTGTATGTATGTATGTGTGTATGTGTATGAGTGTGTGTATTTGTGCATGCATGTGTGTGTACGTACTGGGTTTAAACAGCTGATTCTGTCATGCGGGGGTTGTCTTACTGCAGTGCATGATGGGTAACAGCCATGTTCTTGGGCTGCTGAGAGCTTCCCCTTTTGTTCTGTCCGTCTGAATGATCCGCTGCGGTGCTGTGGAGAAATGAAAGAGCGCACACTCCCACTCACGCAGCACTTTCGGAGCAGGATTCCACGCTGTGACAGGGATATGGCCCACAGTGATTTGTGTTCAAGGCCAAATCCACTGTGCAGTGATCAGTCAAGAGGTTAATTATTGTCTGATGACCGCACTGAACCTTTGTGTGTGTGTGTATGTGTGCCTGCATAAGTGTATATATGTGTGTGTGTGTGTGTATGTGTGCCTGCATAAGTGTATATATGTGTGTGTGTGTGTGTGTGTGTATGCACGTGTGTGTCTGTGTGACTGTGTGTTTTTGAATCCTTTTCTTCGAGCCAAAACAGGGCTGGTGAGATCGGGAGCGCTGGGTCTTCCTGCAGGGCCAATAAACCTGAGAAAAAAATAAAATCAGAGCAAACCACCCTCAGCCCACCAGCTGTGTCCGCTCTGCCTCCTCATGGCTTTCATTTCAGTCATATCACCTTCTCTCCTCTGCCCCTGATCAGGAGGTCTGAATCTAGGAGGGCCTGTTTAAGCACAGTCTCCCCGATGGCCCGGTAAAGCCTTTCAGTGCCAGACTTAGAGCCAGATACGGCACTGAAGATTTCCTCTGAAGCTGGGAGCATTGAAGGAGTAACACCCTCCAGCAGCTGCACTGTGCCTGGGACCCTGAGCAGTGCATTGTGGGATATCATGTGTGTGGAGTCGGGGTCAAGGCTAATGGTGGGAAAAGATTTACTGACACAACAGTAACAGGGTAATGAGCTGGGGTTATCATTACTCACGCCACACACATTAGAAATCATCTCTGAGCTGGAGGGTGTGTGTGTGTTTGTCTCTGTGTGGGGACCTCTGTGTGTGTGTGTGTGTGTGTGTGTGTGTGTGTGTGTCTCTGTGTGGGGACCTCTGTGTCTGTGTGTGTGTGTGTCTCTGTGTGGGGGTGTGTGTGTGTGTGTGTGTGTGTGTGTCTCTGTGTGGGGACCTCTGTGTGTGTGTGTGTGTGTGTCTGTGTGGGGACCTCTGTGTCTGTGTGTGTGTGTGTCTCTGTGTGGGGACCTGTGTTTGTGTGTGTGTGTGTGTGTGTCTCTGTGTGGGGACCTCTGTGTGTGTGTGTGTGTGTGTGTGTCTCTGTGTGGGGACCTCTGTGTGTGTGTGTGTGTGTGTGTGTGTGTGTCTCTGTGTGTGGGACCTGTGTGTGTGTGTGAGTGTGTGTGTGTGTGTGTGTCTCTGTGTGGGGAATCTGTGTGGGGAATTCTGTGTGTGTGTGTGTACATGTCTGTGTTTGTGTGTTTGTGTGTGTGTGTGCTTTAGGATCTGATGCTGATACTCTGCTATCAGTGGGTAGAGCTCTTGTCCTGGGCAGCATGAGTGAGAGTGTGGGGGGGTGGTTTGTCCCATGTGCTTTAGGAGTGAGCCGATAACACTAAACTCTAAATTTCATACAGTTTGGTATGCGTACACACACACTACACAGTGTGCCGCACTGGAGCACATCACAGTATATTCACCCAATAAACACACAACAAAAATGCAACAAAGTCCTGTATAAACACTGTGTGATGTGTGGAACATACGCCGCCAGGGCAGTGTATTATTTTATATAATGTATAGAGTGTGGTAAATATGTATAGTTTCAATTGTGCAGGATGTGTACAGAGTTAAACGTGTAAAATGTATGTTGAGGGTATGTCTTGTACAATGTATAATGTAGTGTGTAGTGTGTTATGTATTCAGCGTTCACAGTGTGTCATGTATTTAGTGTGCATAATGTGTAGTGTATAATGTGTATAATGTTTATAGTGTGTAATGTATAATGTATTTAGGGTGCATAGTGTGTAGTGTATAATGTATTTAGGGCACATAGTGTGTAGTGTATAATGTATTTAGGGTGCATAGTGTGTAGTGTATAATGTTTTTAGGGTGCATAGTGTATTATGTAGTGTGCATAGTGTGTAGTGTATAATGTGTTTAGTGTGCATAGTGTGTAGTGTAAAATGTAGTGTGCATAGTGTGTAGTGTGTAATGTGTTTAGTGTGCATAATGTGTTGTGTATAATGTTTTTAGGGTGCATAGTGTATAATGTAGTGTGCATAGTGTATAGAGTATAATGTTTTTAGGGTGCATAGTGTGTAGTGTATAATGTATTTAGTGTGCATAGTGTGTAGTGTATAATGTTTTTAGGGTGCATAGTGTGTAGTGTATAATGTTTTTAGGGCACATAGTGTATAGCGTATCATGTTTTTAGGGTGCATAGTGTATAATGTAGGGTGCATAGTGTGTAGTGTATAATGTTTTTAGGGTGCATAGTGTGTAGTGTAGTGTGCATAGTGTATAGTGTATCATGTTTTTAGGGTGCATAGTGTATAACGGGCAGAGTGCTCCTGTCCCTGTCCATTGCAGGCTGCAGTGGTCAGTGACGTGGGGCCTGTGGAGGGTTTGGGGCTGTCAGAGACAGGGGAGCGTCTGGAGAGGAGCAAGAGAAACAGCCCCCTCACTGCTGCTGAGCCCCCCTCCACACCCAGCCCCAAACTGAGCAGCGACCAGGCATCTACAGGTAACACACACACACACACACACCATACACAGACACTCTCACACACAGACACACACACACCATACACAGACACTCTCACACACACACACACACACACACACACCATACACAGACACTCTCTCTCACACACACACACACACACACACCATACACACCATACACAGACACTCACACACACACACACACCATACACAGACACTCACACACACACACACACCATACACAGACACTCTCACACACACACACACACACACAACACACCATACACAGACACTCTCACTTAACTCCTTCTCCTCTCTCTCTCAGATATGAGTGTGGGTCGGCGTTCCAGCAGCAGGAAGAGAGCCAGGAAGAGCTCAGAGGAGGGAACCTGGGACTCTTACAGCCAGGTACGCTATCGTCAGCCAGGTATGGACAGGTACACTTCTTACAGCCAGGTATGGACAGGTACACTTCCTACAGCCAGGTATGGACAGGTACACTTCCTACAGCCAGGTATGGACAGGTACGCTACCTACAGCCAGGTATGGACAGGTACACTTCCTACAGCCAGGTACACTGGTCTGTTGGCTGTAAGGTGGTGTCTCTGTCTTGCATGTGGAGAGAGCAGGGTTTGAGCAGCACAATATGTCCAGCCAGATTTACTGTCAGCTGAGCTGGTAAAAGGCCTTAGTTTTATAGAGGAACCAGTTCTTTTTTAACTGAAAGAATCAGAAGTTTTTTGTGATTTGTATACATTTTGAAGAATCCGCAGAGTTGGCTAAATGTGTATGAGTGCTGCCCCCAGGCTAAGAGCAGTCAGGTGTGTCTTTCATCTCTTCCTCTGTGTGGTGGGTGAAGCTGAGCTGTGAAACCTGTGACAGCGGAATCTGAAAATGAATGTGTCTGTGGAGTAGTCGCTCCTGGCTTGTCTGGATTAGCCAGAGATTTGTTTTGACTAAGACTGCTGTCACAACACTGTGCCATTAGGAGACATGGCAACAGAGAACAATGCAGAGAAATCTCATTCACTGCACTCACTTACTGATGCGCACATTCACTAACTCACCTACTAACTCAATCACTCTCAATCACTCACTCATTCACTTACTTGCCCACTCTCTGACTGTCAAACTCACTTAATAATTCACATACCAATCACAAAATCAGTGGTACCTTATTCTGCTCACTAACTCACCAACTCATTCAAGCATTCATCAACCCACTCCCTCGCTAGCTCACTAACTCATTTACTTTCACAGACTCACTCCTTCATTCACTCATCACTCTCTGTCTCACTGTCACACTCTTTCACTAAATGACTCATTCAGTTTCACACTCACTTGCTCTCACTAAGTCACTCAGTAACCCCTTATTTCCTAGCTCATTCACTCCAGTCACTCGCTAACATTTGCTAACTGACTCAGTGATTCGCTCGCTGACTGACTCAGACTCTGCTGATTCGGGATTCACTCCAGTCACTCGCTAACATTTGCTAACTGACTCAGTGATTCGCTCGCTGACTGACTCAGATTCTGCTGATTCGGGATTCACTCCAGTCACTCGCTAACATTTGCTAACTGACTCAGTGATTCGCTCGCTGACTGACTCAGACTCTGCTGATTCGGCATTCACTCCAGTCACTCGCTAACATTTGCTAACTGACTCAGTGATTCGCTCGCTGACTGACTCAGACTCTGCTGATTCGGGATTCACTCCAGTCACTCGCTAACATTTGCTAACTGACCAGGGATTCGCTCGCTGACTGACTCAGACTCTGCTGATTCGGTGACTCCCCCACAGACTCCCTCCGGGGGCAGCCCCTCCCCCCCTTCAGTGGAGCTGCTGGAACAGGACTCCAAGGACTCCGCCCACAGCCTTGACTCCGCCCACAGCCTGGATTCCACCTCCTCATCCTCTTCTACCATGGAGACTGCCAGCCAACCAGAGTACAAGGCAAGACAGTGGTTTTTACTGATTGGCTGATGGATGAGACACTGATCAGAGTGGTTTTCACTGATTGGGTGCAGCTGTCTTTCCAGGATTGTTTCATAAGTTTGCTTTGTGTAGCATGGGTTTAACCTGTGAGAACAGAATAAACTCTATACCAATTCTATACCAATATCTATAAGTCTGCTGTATTAGATTGTCCATTAAATTCACTACATTTCGCTTCATGTACTGCCCTGTTCTGATCTTTGCTGCTGTTGTGGCTTTCTGTCCCTCTTAGCCAATCGATGATCAGGAACATTTGTTAGGTATGATTGGCTATGTATTATTTTATGGTTGTGGCTAGCTTTGTGGGTGTGATCACCTGACTAGCTATCACAAGCTAGCTGTCAATGGCTGGCTGTGATTGGCTAGGTCTGATGGCTGGTTGTGTCTGTGTTGTGTGTGGTTTGCTGGATTGGCTGTAACTGGTCAGATGTGATTGGATAATTGAAATTGTTAGATTGTAATTGGCTGGTTGTTGTTTTTTTTTATTTTTATTGCTTGATTGTGATTGACTGGCTACAGACTGGCCAGGAGTGATTGGTTAATTGTGGCTGGTCAGCAGTATCAGGTTGATAATCAGTAGCTGATTGTAAGTGGCTGTCTGTGGCCTCTCTTGCGCCCCCTGCAGGACGGTAAAGGCTTTGGCGTGGGGGAGCTGGTGTGGGGTAAGATCAAGGGCTTCTCCTGGTGGCCGGGGATGGTGGTGACCTGGCGGGTGACGGGCCGGAGGCGCGCCTCTCACGGCATGCGCTGGCTGCAGTGGTTCGGAGACGGGAAATTCTCTGAGGTGAGTGAGGGGTCAAAGGTCAGACCATGCACCCAGTGCTATAGTTAGTACGCTCACTGGTGCTTTATTAGCATGATGAACCAGAGCAGATCTCCCAAAGTGTGGACAGTACGCAAAGCCATGTGAAATGTAAAATCCAGTGTAAAGTATGTGGCATTGAATCTGTGCAGTACTGTGCAAATCTGTGTGTCCGTCCCAGGTCTCTGCAGATAAACTGTACTGCATCACGGCCTTCCCCAAGTACTTCAGCCAGACTTCCTACACCAGGCTGGCCTCCTACCGCAGAGCTGTCTTCCAGGCCCTGGAGGTGAGGGGGGTGCGGGGGCGGGGGCTTGGCCGTTTCATTAAATAATCCCCTCTGTTTCAAAAAGGGGGTGAAAATGACCAAATACTCCTGAGTGTGTGTGTGTGTCTGTGTGTGTCTCTCTGTCTGCCAGTCCATCTGTGTGTCTGTATGTGTCTGTCTGTATGTCAGTGTGTCAGTATCTGTCTGTGTGTGTCAGTATCTGTCCTTATGTGCCTGTCCCAGGCTAATCAGCAGTGTGTCACTGATCTGTTCTGTTTGTGACTGATGCCGGTCTGTCCGTGTGTCTGTCTGTCTCAGATGGCTGGCAGGCGGGCGGGGCAGGTGTTTCCGGCTGGTGACCCAGAAGGCCCGGAGGAGCAGGTAAAGCCCATGCTGGAGTGGGCCCAAGGCGGCTTCCTGCCCAAAGGCTCCGAGGGGGTCAAACCCAACACCCAGAATACAGGTCAGAACTACATTACCCACAATTCATCCTTCCAGATGGGGAGGAATTACTATGGCTCCTGGCCTTCACTATTTCAATACTACATATATGGCAATTGCCAAATGTTTCTTGTATAGATAACTTCTTATGGTTGTATTTTTTTGTCTCTGCTCTTCAACAGAGGGCGGTTCTCTGAGTCCGCAGGTCCTGGGTGTCAGTCTGTCTGAGTATTTCCCTCCACCCAAGAGGCAGAAACCCAGCCTGGGCGGAGCCAAGACAGGAAGTGAGGACGTCTGCAGCCGAGGTCAGAGGTCACAGAGGGGTCATGTGGGCTCTCACTTTTGTTCATATATCAAAGAGCACGCTGAGAGTGGGAATTTCAGATAACTGAATGAGTTATGACTGGGGACTGATGAGTTATGTGATACCTACTGCAGAATCATGTACTTTAACTGGGTCTGTCTGTCATTGTGTTTTATTGTTTCAGAACAAATGGTGTGTGAAGTTTTGAAGGGCAGCAGACCCATAGAAGGTAACGCTGTCTGGTTTTCCTGTGTTACCTTTGGTGCATGCTCAGGGCTCTGAGTGCCCCTTATTTTATAAGGCTCAGTGCCTGTGTGTGTGTGTGTGTGTGTGTGTGTGTGTATGTGTGTGTGTGTGTGTGCATGTGACGTGTGTGTGTGTGTGTGTGCGTGTGTGTGTGTATGTGTGTGTGTGTGTGTGTGTGTGAGTGTGTGTGTGTGTGTGTGTGTGTGCATGTGTGTGTGTGTGACTGTGTGTGTGTGTGTGTGTGTGTGTGTGTGAGTGTGTGTGAGTGCGCGTGTGTGTGTGTGTGTGTGAGTGTGTGTGAGTGAGTGTGTGTGAGTGTGTGTGCGTGTGTGTGTGAGTGTGTGTGTGTGTGCGTGTGTGCGAGTGCGTGTGTGTGTGTGCGTGTGTGTGTGTGAGTGTGTGTGAGTGTGTGTGTGTGTGCGTGTGTGTGTGTGTGTGTGCGTATGTGTGTGAGTGTGTGTGCGTGTGAGTGTGTGTGTGTGTGTGTGTGTGTGTGTGCGTGTGTGTGAGTGTGTGTGTGCGTGTGTGTGTGTGTGTGTGCGTGTGAGTGTGTGTGTGCGTGTGTGTGAGTGAGTGTGAGTGTCTGTGTGCGTGTGTGTGAGTGTGTGTGTGTGTGTGCGTATGTGTGTGTGCGTGAGTGTGTGTGTGTGTGTGTGTGTGTGTGCGTGTGTGTGTGTGCATGTGTGTGTGTGTATGTGTGTGTGTGTGTGAGTGTGTGTGTGTGTGCGTGTGAGTGAGTGTGTGTATGTGTGAGTGTGTGTGCATGTACGTGTGTGTGAGTGTGTATATGTGCGTGTGTGAGTGTGTATATGAGTGTGAGTGTGTGTATGTGTGAGTGTGTGTGTGTATGTGTGTGAGTGAGTGTGTGTGTGTCCGTGTCTCTCATCACTCTCCTAAAGCTTGTTCTGCTCAGTGTTTACAGTCTGTCTGCACCAGGCTGCACATGTAGTGTATACTTCATGTCTTTGCAATGTCAGCGTGTGCAAAAGAAGCAGTGGCTTGACATTCCATGGTAAGAGGAGAGTGCGTGTCCGTCTGTGCCCTTTCTCAATGACAGAGTAGGCTGTGCCAACACTCAAACTGGCCAATTCAAACTTTGGAGCAAACAGGCCTTTTAGCAATGCTGTGGATGTTGGTCCGGCAAGGTTAACCTTCCCCCTGGTGTCTGTTCTTGCTTTTTCTTGGTTCCTGCAGAGTTCTGCCTGTCCTGTGGACGGTCGCCAGTGGAGACCTTCCACCCCCTGTTTGAGGGGGGGCTCTGTCAGGCCTGTAAGGTAGGGTGGGATGTGTATTTAGAGATGTGTTCTCTGTGTGTCCCAGGATGTGTATTTAGAGATGTGTTCTCTGTGTGTACAGGATGTGTATTTAGAGATGTGTTCTCTGTGTGTACAGGATGTGTATTTAGAGATGTGTTCTCTGTCCCAGGATGTGTATTTAGAGATGTGTTCTCTGTGTGTACAGGATGTGTATTTAGAGATGTGTTCTCTGTGTGTCCCAGGATGTGTATTTAGAGATGTGTTCTCTGTGTGTCCCAGGATGTGTATTTAGAGATGTGTTCTCTGTCCCAGGATGTGTATTTAGAGATGTGTTCTCTGTGTGTACAGGATGTGTATTTAGAGATGTGTTCTCTGTGTGTACAGGATGTGTATTTAGAGATGTGTTCTCTGTCCCAGGATGTGTATTTAGAGATGTGTTCTCTGTCCTAGGATGTGTATTTAGAGATGTGTTCTCTGTGTGTACAGGATGTGTATTTAGAGATTTGTTCTCTGTCCCAGGATGTGTATTTAGAGATTTGTTCTCTGTCCCAGGATGTGTATTTAGAGATGTGTTCTCTGTGTGTCCAGGATGTGTATTTAAAGATGTGTTCTCTGTCCCAGGATGTGTATTTAGAGATGTCCTACATGTACGATGATGACGGGTACCAGTCCTATTGCACTGTGTGCTGCGGGGGCCGAGAGGTGCTGCTGTGTGGGAATGCCAACTGCTGCAGGTGAGTACAGCCACTTCCTGCTTTCTGTCTGACAGCGGGGGAGGCACTTCCTGTTTGAGAGTAAGGGGGGCTGGGGACACTTCCTGTTTGAGATGGAAAGAGGGCTTCAGACATTTCCTGTTTGAGATGGAGAGAGGGCTGGGGACACTTCCTGTTTGAGAGTGGGGGGGCTGGGGACACTTCCTGTTTGACATGGAGACAGGGCTGGGGTCACTTCCTGTTTGAGATGGAAAGAGGGCTCGGGACACTTCCTGTTTGAGAGTGAGGAAAATAAGGTGATGATTTTCTGCTGCTGAGTCTATGTGTGTGTGTGGGAGTGTGTGAGCTTGTGTGTGTTTCGGTGTGTGTGTGTGTGTGTGTGTGTGATATCTGCATGTTTGTGCATGCATGCACTCAGCCCCTCTCCCTCTCTCTGTACAGGTGTTTCTGCGTGGACTGCCTGGACGTGCTCGTGGGGGCGGGCTCCTCTGAACGTGCTCGAGCGCTGGATCCCTGGTGCTGCTACATGTGCCAGCCCTCAGAGCGCTACGGCGTCCTGGCCCGCCGCCACGACTGGACCCACAAACTGCAGGAGTTCTTTGTCAGCGACAACGGCCAGGAGTTTGTGAGTTTCACCTACTGTCATCACAAAACTATGTGACTGCAACACTGGTAAACAACACTATTCACCTGCAACACTGTGTGTGTGCGTGTGTGCATGCTTGTGCATGTGTGTGTGGGCGCGTGTGTGTGCTGGGTGTGTGTGTGTGTGTGTGTGGGCGTGCTTGTGTGTGCGCGTGTGCGTGTGTGTGCGCGTGTTTGTGTGTGTAATGTTTCTCCAGGAGAGTGCACAGATCTACCCTGCAGTCCCAGCTGAGCAGAGACGACCAATCAGAGTCCTCTCCCTGTTTGACGGTATCGCCACAGGTAAGTGGGTGTGTCCCTGTTACGGCCAACCACGTCTGATACCACCGAAACGTACAAAAAGTCCCAACAGGTCAATATATGAAAACAAAGGCACAAAGTTTGTTTAAGAAAAAGGAGAAAACAATGTAGCAGATTCAACACATCATACAAATACACCACAATTGAACGAAAACAAAGCCATCACCCTGGCAGGGAGGTTGAGGGGTTCCTCTCACCTACCCATGGTGCGACCCCAGGGCTGAGGACGGCAGGAGCGCCCCACTGCTCCTGATGGGCAACTGCATAACAGTCCCCAGATCACCTAAATAGTCACAATTCTTCGTTTTAGCTTCAGGCATTTAGCAAACACTCCCATTTACATTTTACACACGATTCACTCATACAGCTGCATATTAACTGAGGCCAGTCAGATTAAGTACCTTGCTTGAGGGCACAGCTGGTGGGCAGGGAATCAAACCTGCAGCCTCTCCCTGATGAACCTAGCTCCCTAACATTACCGCTGCCCTGACCCACATCTTTTTTAATGTCCGTTTTGTATCCCCCTCCCTTTCCTTCTCCCTCCCTCCCTCTCCTTCCCCCCCTCCCTTTCCTTCTCCCTCCCACCCTCTCCACCCTCCCCCCCCCCCAGGGTACCTGGTGCTGAAGGATCTTGGTTTTCGCGTGGGGATGTACATGGCGTCGGAGGTGTGTGACGACTCCATCTCTGTGGGGGTGGTGCGCCATGAGGGAAAGATCCAGTACGTGCACGACGTGCGCAACATCACCAGGAAAGATGTGAGTGCCAGCCAACCTCTGACCTCTGACCCCTGGGGAGGAGGCGTGGCCTTGTGAAGGTGGTCGGGTGTTTTCAGCAGTCAGTTTTAATTTCATAGGCATGACTGTCTGCAGGGTAACTATGGGCTGGAAATCAGACAGACAGTATTTCATGTTCAAATGCTGTGTACATATTCCAGCACTTACACATACACACACCATATACACATAAAGTCTGTTTCAGTCCCATTTTTCTGAATTTTGGTCTCAAAACTTCAGATTTTAAAATGGCTGCTGCTAGCATGCAGCTCTCTGGCCCCTGCAGCTACAATGGCAGCCCACACTGTGCTGCTGCCTCCTGGCCCTCATGCACAAAACCCGTCAAAGAGATGAGTTTATGTGAGAGTTGGAGAGTCATACATCGTGAGTGAACGGCACATACGTGCATACTGACATATAAAACTGCCTCTGGATTACCACAGGTGGCTTCCATCTGTCAACCCGAGAATGTCACACTGAATGAAACAGGTTCAAGGAATAAGAAAGGGATTTTCTGCAAATCCAAAACAGATTACAAATTATATTAATAAAGTGCAAGCAATGAAACCTGTTATTATTTTGTCAGTGTTATTGCGGATCATACAGATGCAGCATATACATCTATAAAAATACTTTGTCTTGTAAAAAATGAAAATCTGTAGCTTCCATGTGCATCATCATGACAGAGTGTGCCTGAACCAGGGAGCAGTCTCTCCAACAGCAACGTCATTATGGGAATTTAGGAGGCAGGTTTTTATCCCTGGTACTGAAAGCAGACACACATCGTCCATTTAGACGCTTTACCCGGCTGCTCTTCATCTCTCTTCATTCTCCTCAGTGTAGCAGATCTGCTTTAAGAGGGGGAAAAATGTGTTCCTCTGTCCAACATGGGGGACGCGTTTGCATTCCTCACAGTAGGAACTATGCAGCCGCTTGATGCATGAGCCTGTAAATCCCTGACAGCTTTGTGTGTTCTTATTTCATACTTATCTAGAAAACTTTGTGTTATAAGCATGTTCTAATACATATATTACAGCTTCTCACTAATATCCATGAGCTGTAATAACAGTGTGTTTTATTATTCTAGTTTTGACATTACAGCACTGCTCTGCTGTATCTTTTCAGCTCAGAATGCCAGTATACCAAATGTCAGGCGGTCCCGGGTATTTCCCAGTATAAAACACAGAATGCCAGCATACAAAATGTCAGGCGGTGCTGAGTATTTACCGGTATAAAGCAGCATCGGTCGACACCATCTCAGAAATGATATGAGATTAGAAATATATTTTTGTTTTTAAAAATTCCCTGATGATCATATTTTGTTCTTATTACTTTAGATCAATATACATACACACATATACACACACACTTGCATATGCACACACACACTCACAAAAACTCACATGCATATAGATACAGAAACACACACAAACTCTCTCACACACACGCACACACACTCACACACGCACACACACACTCACACACACTACACACACTGCACACACACTCACAGATCACACACGCAACACACACAAACTCTCTCACACACACGCACACACACTCAGACACGCATAGTAGGAAGTTCCCTAACAGCGGGATGGCTTTCTTTGAGTTCTGCCGCGTGCGTAGTAGTGAGCACCTGCTCCTGCCTCTCTCAGTTGACTGAGTGAAACCGTTGCAGCTGCTTAAGGCTGAAATCCCCCCGCCCCCAAACTCGCCCTTTCAGCCCACAGAAAGGAGGCCCCCTTTGTGCCTTTTTGACATCTGATCCCCCCACCCCGCCTGCACCCATTCAGACGGGGAAGGGGAGGTTAAGCTAGGCCCCTCCCCTGTGTGGAGGCGTGCGAGCATCACCCCGGTGCTGTGAACAGCTGAATGAGTGTCTGTGGATCAGCAGGCTGGGAGCAGCCTGTGAACAGCTGAATGAGTGTCTCTGGATCTGCAGGCTGTTCCCAGCCTGTGAACAGCTGAATGAGTGTCTGTGGATCTGCAGGCTGGGAGCAGCCTGTGAACAGCTGAATGAGTGTCTGTGGATCTGCAGGCTGGGAGCAGCCTGTGAACAGCTGAATGAGTGTCTCTGGATCTGCAAGCTGGGAGCAGCCTGTGAACAGCTGAATGAGTGTCTGTGGATCAGCAGGCTGGGAGCAGCCTGTGAACAGCTGAATGAGTGTCTGTGGATCTGCAGGCTGGGAGCAGCCTGTGAACAGCTGAATGAGTGTCTGTCAGCCTGCAGAGCTGCGCAGTCATGCACTCTGCTTTCCAGTGGTCAAGCCACACAGTCATTCATTTAGTCTGCAGCTGCAGTTATTTACTCTGCAGCTCTGTAGTCTGTAGCTAAGGTACATGACTGGGATTCCTGAGGTTGGTGGTTCAAGCCCTAGTCCAGCCACAGCAAGAACACCATTGCTGTTGGGCCCTTGAGCAAGGCCCTTAACCCCACATTGCTCCCAGGGGGGATTAGCCCTTGGCTAGCATAATCAGCTGTAAGTCACTTTGGATAAAAGCATAAGCTAAATGACTGTAATGCAGCGCTGTCAGAATGTTTGTGCTCCAAACCCAGCACAGATACACACAGAGACCTGCAGTACCTCTAAATGACACTGTGTGGTGCTGTTACATTGCAGTACATTCCTTCAGCAGGCGCTCTTATCTTAAGAGGGACTTGAAATCACAGAGAACACGTGTGTCTAAATCAGTGGTATGGACTGCTGTAAGGAGGGTTAGAACTGACAGCACTCTTACACCAGAGATAGTGTTCATATAAACATGCTGAAGTATTCATACAAGGTTGTTAAAATACTTCCAATTTATTGGTCCAAACTAATTATTGTCAACATAGAGGATATTGCTTCGGGAAACTGCCACCATGTTTACTTCAAAACTATCCGCCATTATTTGTAGGAAGATAAAATGCATTGGATGTATATAATTCTGTATAATGTAAATGTGTATTATACCAGTATACCTGTTGCATAATGGAACTTTTCCCTGGGTGACTCTGTTTTAGCTTAATAAACATTGCGCCCTTTGTTTGGAAGTGAAGCACACAGTAACAGGACTGATGATGTCATTGGGCAGATCGCTGAATGGGGCCCGTTCGACCTGGTGATCGGCGGGAGTCCCTGTAATGACCTCTCCATCGTCAACCCTGCCAGGAAGGGCCTGTTCGGTATGGATGTCCACTTCCTGTCCGCTACTGTAACACTGATAAGCCCACAGACCTTACCATCTGCGAGTTGTTTGTGATGTTGATAGCTGTAACTGAAAGTGTCTGCAGTTTAAAGTTAGACAGTATACTATGACAACTCAATTCCATATTTGCAATACACTATAATCAATCTAGAAATGCACATGAATGACATTCATTAGGTGAACGGTTTCTGATTGGACATATTCATAATTTCCTTTCATAAGCGTCACTAATTTTCCACTGGGACCAGTGCAAGCACAATACCCTGACTAGAGGTTTTATGACATAACATTATTTTATCCATTACCCATACCTATTTTGCGCTAAATTACAGACTAAGTTAAAGCATGTACATCAAATTAAATGAAAGTAAAGCATGTGTCCTGTCTCCATGGCGATGGCACGGGCCACTGCAGAGGGTACGGGTCGCCTGTTCTTTGAGTTCTACCGGCTCCTGAACGCCGCGCGGCCCAAGGAGGGAGAGGATCGACCCTTCTTCTGGCTGTTTGAGAACGTGGTTGCCATGGGAGTCAGCGACAAGCGGGACATCTCCCGCTTCTTGGAGGTACGCGCTGTACGCATCTCACACGAAAGACGCACAAATACCATAGGCATATTGCACTTTAAATACTATACACCATGTGCGTATTACACTGTGCACGATATACACACACTACATACTATATATACATCATTTTCATAAACAAACACCACACGCTATACACACATTGACATGCACTATACTCAAACTATACGCAAGTTCACATGCATACACATGCTCACAACACACAAACACACACTCTGCATCCATGCACACTGTTTCATAATTCCATATGTAATCACACAAAAATACATACAAAAACTTTCTCATGCAATGGTTTCCTTTGAAGATACCATGGTATTAAGTCTGTCATAGTGCTAGTTTATTGTCATGGCATTCTATCTGTCGTCATGATGCTGAGTCCGTTGTCGTGACACTGTGTCCATTGTCATTGTGCTGTATCTGTTGTCATGGCGCTGTGTCCGTTGTCATGACGCTGTGTGCTGGATCTGTTGCAGTGTAACCCAGTGATGATCGATGCCATCGAGGTGTCTGCTGCCCACCGAGCACGCTACTTCTGGGGTAACCTGCCAGGCATGAACAGGTGCGTCCATCTCTGCAGGACCCCCCCACCCCCACCCTTAATACGTATCTGCCCCTCTCCCAGCTCCCCCACAGTGATTAGTGAAACTGAATCCCCTCCTTCTCTCTCCTCCCTCCATGCCCCTCCTTCAGTCCGTATCTTACCCTAACCCTCCCTCTCTCTTCTCCCTCCATGCCCCTCCTTCAGTTCGTATCTAACCCTAACCCTCCCTCTCTCTCCTCCCTCCATGCCCCTCCTTCAGTCCGTATCTTACCCTAACCCTCCCTCTCTCTCCTCCCTCCATGCCCCTCCTTCAGTCCGTATCTTACCCTAACCCTCCCTCTCTCTTCTCCCTCCATGCCCCTCCTTCAGTTCGTATCTAACCCTAACCCTCCCTCTCTCTCCTCCCTCCATGCCCCTCCTTCAGTTCTCCTTACCTTAACCCTCCCTCTCTCTCCTCCCTCCATGCCCCTCCTTCAGTTCATATCTAACCCTAACCCTCCCTCTCTCCCCAGGCCCCTGTGTCCCTCTGGCACAGATAAGCTCCACCTGCAGGACTGTCTGGAGCATGGGCGGGTGGCCAAGGTGAGTCTCACCTGTGTGTGTGTGAGTGTGTGTATCTCAGTGTGCTTTAGGTGTGTGTGTGTGTGTGTGTATCTCAGTGTGCTTTAGGTGTGTGTGTGTGTGTGTGTGTATCTCAGTGTGCTTTAGGTGTGTGTGTGTGTGTGTGTATCTCAGTGTGCTTTAGGTGTGTGTGTGTGTGTGTGTGTGTGTATCTCAGTGTGCTTTAGGTGTGTGTGTGTGTGTGTTTGTATCTCAGTGTGCTTTAGTTGTGTGTGTGTGTGTGTGTGTGTATCTCAGTGTGCTTTAGGTGTGTGTGTGTGTGTGTGTATCTCAGTCTGTTTTAGGTGTGTGTGTGTGTATCTCAGTGTGCTTTAGGTGTGTGTGTGTGTGTGTGTGTGTGTGTGTGTATCTCAGTGTGCTTTAGGTGTGTGTGTGTGTGTGTGTATCTCAGTGTGCTTTAGGTGTGTGTGTGTGTGTGTCTCAGTGTGTTTAGGTGTGTGTGTGTGTTGTGTGTGTATCTCAGTGTGCTTTAGGTGTGTGTGTGTGTGTTCTCAGTGTGTGTATCTCAGTGTGCTTTAGGTGTGTGTGTGTGTGTGTGTGTGTGTGTGTGTGTGTGTGTGTGTGTGTGTGTGTGTGTGTGTGTGTGTGTGTGTGTTTCTCCTGCAGTTTGGGAAGGTGCGCACCATCACCACGCGCTCTAACTCCATAAAGCGTGTGTGTGTGTGTGTGTGTGTATCTCAGTGTGCTTTAGGTGTGTGTGTGTGTGTGTGTGTGTGTGTATCTCAGTGTGCTTTAGGTGTGTGTGTGTGTGTGTATCTCAGTGTGCTTTAGATGTGTGTGTGTGTGTGTATCTCAGTGTGCTTTAGGTGTGTGTGTGTGTGTGTGTGTATCTCAGTGTGCTTTAGGTGTGTGTGTGTGTGTGTGTTGTGTGTGTATCTCAGTGTGCTTTAGGTGTGTGTGTGTGTGTGTGTATCTCAGTGTGCTTTAGGTGTGTGTGTGTGTATCTCAGTGTGCTTTAGGTGTGTGTGTGTGTATCTCAGTGTGCTTTAGGTGTGTGTGTGTGTGTGTGTGTATCTCAGTGTGCTTTAGGTGTGTGTGTGTGTGTGTGTGTGTATGTGTGTTGTGTGTGTATCTCAGTGTGCTTTAGGTGTGTGTGTGTGTGTGTGTGTGTATCTCAGTGTGCTTTAGGTGTGTGTGTGTGTGTGTGTGTGTATCTCAGTGTGCTTTAGGTGTGTGTGTGTGTGTGTTTCTCCTGCAGTTTGGGAAAGTGCGCACCATCACCACGCCCTCTAACTCCATTAAGCGTTTAACTCCAGTGTGCTTAAGGTGTGTGTGTGTGTGTATCTCAGTGTGCTTTAGGTGTGTGTGTGTGTGTGTTTCTCCTGCAGTTTGGGAAAGTGCGCACCATCACCACGCGCTCTAACTCCATTAAGGTGTGTGTGTGTGTGTGTGTGTGTGTATCTCAGTGTGCTTTAGGTGTGTGTGTGTGTGTATCTCAGTGTGCTTTAGGTGTGTGTGTGTGTGTGTTTCTCCTGCAGTTTGGGAAAGTGCGCACCATCACCACGCGCTCTAACTCCATAAAGCAGGGCAAAGACCAGCACTTCCCCGTCATCATGAATGGCAAGGAGGACATTCTGTGGTGCACTGAGATGGAGAGGTGAGCCCCCGTCCCCCTCCCCACTGTGACCCCTAAACCCCTGAGGGTGAAGGGTCAAAGGTCACCATGAGAATGGGTCCTGATCACAGGGGTCAGTGGCTGGGTCAAAACAGTCAGTTCAGTTTTATATCTGAGCTCTTGAATCTAAACATGGGAAAAACAGGCCCCGTTTCTCCCCTCTCTGAGCTGTTCCCCTTTGGCCCTCTGGGCGCTGGCCCCTGGCTTTACATTCAGGGATTTCATCATTTCCATAATTAACAAAAATATGAATATCATTTTGTGCAATATGGAGTACATGCCAAAATTTTATATTTATGGATTAAGCATCACTTTTGTTATATTGTTCATGTTCGGTGGCTGGATAGCATGTCTGTTATAGAATATATGTCTGTAAATACATATCACTCACACCGAAACAGAAGTAATTGATGTAGTTTGTAACATGCTCCACACATAGTTAAGTGTTTTTGTTTGTCATTAGTTCACATGGGGTCATTATTGTAAGATGTGATGTGACTGATGGCGGTGTGTGCCCTCAGGATTTTTGGGTTCCCTGTGCACTACACGGATGTGTCCAACATGGGCCGAGGGGCGCGGCAGAAGCTGTTGGGCCGATCCTGGAGCGTGCCCGTCATTCGACATCTCTTCGCCCCTCTCAAGGACTACTTTGCCTGCGAATGAAGGGGGACTACCCCCCAAAAAAAAACCTCCCTGCCACTCACCCCCACCTCTCTACAACTCCCAGCCCTCCCTCTTACCCCTCAGTACTCTGTTCAGCCATCCCACTACAATTCCACTACTTCCCCACCCTTCTGCTGCTGCCTCCATCCTTGTACCTCCACCCTGCCCACTCAGTGCCCTCTCCCCACCCTGCCCACTCAGTGCCCTCTCCCCACCCTGCCCACTCAGTGCCCACTCAGTGCCCTCTCCCCACCCTGCCCACTCAGTGCCCTCTCCCCACCCTGCCCACTCAGTGCCCACTCAGTGCCCTCTCCCCACCCTGCCCACTCAGTGCCCACTCAGTGCCCTCTCCCCACCCTGCCCACTCAGTGCCCAGTGCCCTCTCCCCCCCTGCCCACTCAGTGCCCACTCAGAGCCCTCTCCCCACCCTGCCCACTCAGTGCCCACTCAGTGCCCACTCTCCCCTCCACCCTGCCCACTCAGTGCCCACTCAGTGCCCTCTCCCCACCCTGCCCACTCAGTGCCCTCTCCCCACCCTGCCCACTCAGTGCCCACTCAGTGCCCTCTCCCCCACCCTGCCCACTCAGTGCCCTCTCCCCACCCTGCCCACTCAGTGCCCACTCAGTGCCCTCTCCCCACCCTGCCCACTCAGTGCCCTCTCCCCACCCTGCCCACTCAGTGCCCACTCAGTGCCCTCCCCCACCCTGCCCACTCAGTGCCCACTCAGTGCCCTCTCCCCACCCTGCCCACTCAGTGCCCACTCAGTGCCCTCTCCCACCCGCCCACTCAGTGCCCACTCAGTGCCCTCTCCCCACCCTGCCCACTCAGTGCCCTCTCCCCACCCTGCCCACTCAGTGCCCACTCAGAGCCCTCTCCCCACCCTGCCCACTCAGTGCCCACTCAGTGCCCTCTCCCCACCCTGCCCACTCAGTGCCCACTCAGTGCCCTCTCTCCACCCTGCCCACTCAGTGCCCACTCAGTGCCCTCTCTCCACCCTGCCCACTCAGTGCCCACTCAGTGCCCTCTCCCCACCCTGCCCACTCAGTGCCCACTCCCCTCTCCCCACCCTGCCCACTCAGTGTCCTCTCCCCACCCTGCCCACTCAGTGCCCACCAGTGCCCTCTCCCCCCCTGCCCACTCAGTGCCCACTCAGTGCCCTCTCTCTCCCCACCCTGCCCACTCAGTGCCCTCTCCCCACCCTGCCCACTCAGTGCCCACTCAGTGCCCTCTCCCCACCCTGCCATTCTTCCTGAACAGGAGCCGCCAGTCTGAGAGAAGCCCTGCCAGTACCTTCCTCCCCAGATAGACCAGTGCAGACCATGCGGCTCTTCTGGTGCTCTCTCTTTTCACTGCCTTGTTTTTACCATGTAAAGACCCTGTAGCCACTGCCTCACACCGCCTGACAGGAAGCGTCCGGTGTGCGGCGCCATGGCAACGTTGTCGGCCATTTTGGCCCGCTATACCTCACGTCAACAAGTTCCAGACAGCACTTGTTCACACATCATGCCAGCTTCCCCCAGCACTTTCCATGTCTTTATCCGGTTTGTTTTTTTAATTGATGTGTGGGGTGCTGTCTGTGGTTTCACTGGTGCTCTCTGTATGTTGTTCAGTTGTTCCCTCTCAGGACTGGATATAAGGATCATCCTGTTTCACAAGCCTGGGTTTTATCTCAAGAAAAGAAAGTCAAGAAAAGTATCTTAAGAAAGTCTAAAGATAAAAATATGTTTTCATAAAAAGTACAATCAAAGAATTTAAAAAGAGATTCCTGAGTCGCCCAGAAATCTCAGTGTGGTAAAAAATGAAAAAGTTGAGATTACATTTTTATTCCATATTTTATCTTTTTATCATAGCATAATTTTATGGTTTATATAAATCTACCTTTTAGGTATAATAAGGAGATCCATAATGGTATATCTAAAATGTTTTTATAAAAATCTGCATTTAGCACTTAGAAAGAGAAAATTCAGAAAGCAGTATACGACGAGAGGGGGATGTTCCTGGCCATAAGGAAGAACTTCATTTTCAAGATAATTTTACTTTATTTCTGCAGTTATAAACTAATCATCACAGTTTTGACTGCATAGCAGGGTGACCAATCAAAAGCTTCATACATCCATCCATCGAAAATGATATAACCAAATCAGAAGTCAAGAAAATTTGTCCACAAAGTGAAGTTCTCCAGAGGAGCTTCTAGAACATGTGAAATACGGTCCAGGATAAATCCATAAATGCATAGCTACCTTTCCTCGATTCAGCTTTTAAAACATGTTTTTTATTTTACTATAATCTTTTATAGAGACAAAGTACTGTATTTGATTACTGTTTACAAGTGTTAAATCTTCCTCTCACCCTGAGAGAAATGACTTGGATGGGCCTCAGTAAAATTGGCCGTCTTTAGAGATAACAAGTACAAACCCTGAAAGGAAGCACTTAACATGTCCCTCCTCTTCCTCACCTACACTCTATACCTCAGTATTTCATCGCTCAGTTTTTCAGAATGAAAGTGTTCCATATTTATGTGATCTTTTTGAGAGGTGGAAAATGTCAAATGTGCAGCCAAGTGTTTCAAACATTTCAGGATTTTTTTTTTTACGTATAAGTACACATTTCAGTTGAAGTATGTATATGTATAGTTTTTTCTATTTTTAATAACACTTTCTGTCTTTAAATATGAAGCTATCTGTAGCAAAATACCAAGAGCCGTAAGTGTTTTGTTTCTGATTTTATACACTGATATAGCAATGTAGAATACTGATACTTTTTATATTTCAAACTAATAGTGATATGACAGGAAAAGCCTAACCTTGTTTCTTTAATCTTTATACTAAATGCTGGAGTTTTTAACCAGTCTTTGCCCTTTATTCTAAGAATAAAACATCCAGGTGCAAGCAAAGCTGGTGGTGGAAGAAGACTATTTTGAATTTGTACTGTTTTATGTAATGAATGACATATACCTATAGGCTTTATATAAGAGTAGCAACAGCCATGGCACTGTTATGACTGTATAGAGCTGTGAACTCACAGTGTGCCTCCATCTTCAGTCAATAAAGCTGATTTGACCATTTCTGTTGGTCTGTGTCTATATCATGCCCTTCCTTAATGACTCATCCTCAATTTTCATATATCAGAGCAAAGCATAAGTGTAAAAGCATGCATATGCTGTATTCATGTTATACACTCCATACCATTTGGTGTTTTTATTGATTTTTAATGATATCCAGGTCCTGTAGATTTTACAGAACATAGTCCTCATATTTTGAGCTTGAAATTCTCTCATGTTTAGATAAATGTGGCACAATACTCAAAATGTATTTCATATCATTATAATGCGTTAAATATACTTGTTTTGTTCTTTTAAATTAAATGAATCAATAGATAGACTGATCAATTCACACATGCCGAATTTGTTCCCTCACGAATTCTGAGTGAATGTCAACCTGCTTCTGAACCGCCATTTTTGACGTTCCACGTTGCTTCACAAAAAGGTTTGCGACTCGTGGGTTATCGCCCATAGGTAGACAGCAGACACAGTTACAATTTCATATTGACGTGTGCACTGTATTGTAAATATTGTAAAAAAAAAAAAAAAAAAATTTTAAAAATGTGTGTCGTTGTGCTTGGTTTCGTGACGCTGGTCCGAATCAAACCCGAGAACGATGTTGCAAGAATAATCCTTGCGAGGCAACCGGCAGATGTTTGAGTTAACTGCTTCAGTTAATCAGGGACCCGTGATAATCCTGTAAAGTTCACCAAGAGATGCACGACCAGTGCAAAAATGAAGCTTCCAGGATCAGCCAATTCAGTAGTTTGGAATTATACCCACTTAAATTACTTAATTTGGGTTCTTGATTATCATCGGTTAAACAATTGAATCGACTTCTGGAGCCAGCCTTGTAGACTACTCACAAAGAATTTTCAGGAACTTTCATATTTGGTTTTAGGAAGGTTAGCCAATTGTAATCCTTAGGGTAGTAAATTACAATTTAACAAATCCTTAATTTATCATTTTAATTGTGGAGACGTCCATACTTCAATAGGGTACTTTATTCGAATTAACAACTGAATCATTTGTTGGAATTGCTCTAGAAGTATACTACTGTTTAAATTGGTTGGTTTCCCTTGTTTTCGGGAGTAAATCTTAGTCCATGAAATTTGAAAAAAAAAAAAAAAAAAAGTTTAATGCAAAAATAGAAAATAGCCTACAGAATGTAACTATTACCTTGTGAGTGATTTTTTTTTTTCGGTTAAAAACCTAAGCCTTCTTGATTCCATGCGATTCATACCATCGTTTATAACTATTATTTGCAATTTTACCTCAATAGCAAGTCATTATCACACCTTTAGGATTATCAAGGAAAATTGTGAGAATTGCCTTGGTCCTTCAGGGGTTCTGGCGTCCTTTGTTGACGAGTTTCCAACCGCCATTTTAGTAACAAGTGTGCACTGCCATTTTGTAACATCGTATGACTATAGCTAAAGGAAACCGATCTGTGCTATTGTGCATAGGCTGCATGTAGCTCTTGATTACATTCTAATTTCGCAATGCGGTTTTAATTGAAGGCATTCAATTCAATTTGATTCAAATGTTCTGGGCTGCATGGTATGACCAAATTTAAAATAAAACTCCTAGTGTTTATAATTCATTCTCCAATATTGTCCTGTCAGTCTCAGTAGTGGCAAAAAGACGTAGTCTAAACAAAAATCGGAGAAACCGAGTAACGTTCACTTAATTGGGGGGTGCACTCACATATGCCAGTGTGCTGGCTAGTCCATACTTTTCAATAAGAGAATCCAAATAAAATGTCTAATAGGTTAAGTTATTCCCCTTTCTGGAAACTGCAAATCAGGCTAATCTTCCAAATATTCCTTTTGTGTGTTTTTTTAATTATTTTATATTTTGTTATCACAAAATCAAAACTGGACTATTGACAGATGTGGTAGACACATCCCCTGGCTATTGTTGACATTGGTTATAGTGCATAGCTTTCTCTACTACCACAACACGACTCAAAGGGGCAAGACCTGCAGCAAGTCGGTAGTGCTAAATTAAAAAATGTATTTCCCTCAGTAAACCATCAATAAATGTTTAAAGACATGTTTAATAAATATGGGATTATTAATGAATGCAATTAAAGTTTCTTAACTACAATGTTGCCTTAACAAACTTAACAGTTATTCAACAATGGTAAAATCTCCTTGATTTGTTCAGCATTTTGCATCGCGGCAGGTTGCTTCTCTTCAGGTGAATATCATGTTGATAATGGAGCAGGAACGAGCAGACCAAAAATATTGAACAATGTAAAACTAATGTAGAGTATGAGAATCAGCTAGAGGATTTAAGCATGAGGTCGGTCGATTCTACTGATATGCAGGACGGCCATTTCGAAAGGCAGTCATCTACCATATAATATGGCTGTCAAAGATTAAGGACACTGACAATTTGTCCCTTTTGGATTCTGCTAGTTTTCAGAAAAAAATCAATTTGTACAGCTACGTAAGTTCAACCTCTATCGATGTAAGTTGATCACAATACAAAAGGTAACAATACAGAGTTGGCTACACATTAAATAAGATCCGAAATGCATTTCTAAAAGCAGTTCTATGAGATGGAGAGTGAAGCTGGCTCTACACTGTCAATATCAATTGCCCAAACTAGCCAGAGGTCTATCTCTGTAACTATTTACGGTGTCAATATTAAAGTCGGCTATTTGAGAAAGTGGTTCATTAATAACCCATAATAGTCGTCCCATGAGATTAGTGACTGTGGTAGTGGTGTCATCGTCATTGTGCTCTTCACAGTTCCGAAAGCAGCAGCACAAGATGGCTGCCAGGATCGGCGCCATTATAAATGTTATTCGGACATGTATGGGCTTCAACATCGCATTACATTGTTGTTGGGTATTTATTGGAGAACTTACTGACTCATTTAATGCTTTGAATAGCTATATTCAATGAAAAACAGTTGCAATGACAACCTCAAACTCAAGGGTAGTATATCCAACAAACTCATTACATAGCCTATGTAAGGTTTGGACAATGAATGAGGGGCGCTCTAAAAACAGTCAACATTGATCACTTACAAAACGTGGGAGGTGTAAGTGTTAGTTCTAAAGGACTAGGCTTAAGTTACAACTGTGATCAACGCTATGAAATCCTTTCAGCAGACTCCTCATTAGGCTGTTTTTCTTTAGCTCTTAAAAGCTATAGCATATAGGCTAGTGCTTCCCAGAGAGAGAAGTATCACGACGTTCTTGGGAGTGTTTCCATAGATCGCCTTCAGTACCATGTAGCCTTAACATCAGAGAACCAGTTATTCTTTACACTAGTCCTCTTCAATTACAGCTTCTAGCAACCCAAACAACAAAAATGAAGGTTACATCAGTCATTATATTATCGATTTGTCATTCATATTAGCAAGTGTGATCTATTTTTAGCTTATTGTGAATCTAAGAATGTTTCAATAGTTCTTAGACTTCCAAATCCAACAATACTCAGAAGGAAACACGATAAAGTGTCTTCCACTGATTACATTATCGCCATGCAAATATTGTAGCAAGGGGCTTTGTACCAGGACATAAAGTATTGAATTGGTGGCGACGCTAGGTTATAGCGATGCATTACTGCGAACCAGTCTAAATTCACTGTAACGCATAGCTCATATTTCTGGCTATCCAACGGGATCAATGTTGATGTCCAGCGGTACAGCAGACAGAAGCTCATGGTGATTAATTTGACTTAAGATGTTACAAGGGAGCGAAAGCTTAATTGGCTCAAACCCTTGACAGCATTCAGGCTTTGATTGGATTTAACGAATGATTGAATTTGTCAATCTACATGTAGGCGAAGTAAGACATCTCGGAGCAACATGCCATTTTTTGATAGTTTATAGTATACATCAATCAAAATACTAGATAAGCGTGTAGCTTAAATGAATAAGGCAGCCTGTGTAGCGGACCTAGCAAGACTTCCAAAAAATTGCTGTTCTGTTCAGGTGCAACTTTTCATAACATGTGGCGTAAATGTATACATGAAAGTGCGTACAGCTAATCAAAATGTTTGATCAACTGTAATGTTGGCTATAGTCAAACATCCTATTTCTCAAAGTAAAGCTATGAAGTCCACTTATGCTTTTCATCCATGTTATAACCCAAATGAGAAAACGTTGCGAATGAAATGATAATGCTAATCCCTTACCATAATCAGTCTGCTGACCTAATTCAAATTTTGGCTGCTGGCTTTATTGAGATTTTAAGTTATTTTAATTTTGCAGCTAGCTAACTTGCAAGGTAGCTACCCTTATGAATCGGCCCCGTGCCTGGCGCTTTTATGTAAGGCGCAGCCGTTTAAAACTCGTAAAGAATGCTGCAGCCCACCCGTTAAAATCCCCCCAGGATGCTATTAGCATATGTTAAGTTATCAAACTATCAAGCTATGGTAGCTAGCCTAGATTTGCGAAAGAGGGAGGACCCGATACTCTGTCGGCCAATCCGACAGAGTGGGGGTTGCACCAGTAGCTAGATAGATCAGTAGTACCACGGCCGGGTGTCAGTACCCTACAGGAGCACGGAGCAGCGGTGGTAAGTCACGCAAAATGCATATTAAAGAGGTGACTTGTGGCAGTGTGATACCGGCTGGGTTTTTAGAGAGAGTACCCTCGTGGTGGCATTTCAGTCGGCGGGACAATTTAATTTTCTGAGCTCAGTTTTTCAGTCATCCCATTCAAAGACCATACAGACGCACAAAGACTCATACTGGAGATAAACCTGACACAAAGGCAATAGCCGCATTTAAACGGCGAGAACAAGGAAGTCATACCTTTATTGAAACCCACCATAGTACATCAAGGGATTTGAGTTTTTTTCTCATGTCGGTGCTTTTTTGTTATTAGATTGCACTCTAAATCGCATTGCGCGAAGTCTGTTCTGAAATGATAAGCAGCTAGCCAGCTAGTCGCCTTAAACCCACACCTATTATAGCTTAGGGGTTAGCCGTCCAACTAGCAATAGCTAGCCTGCTGACAATAATGGTTGTATTCTATGGCCACGTACAGGGGCGAGTGACTTGTGGTTAGTAACATGTCAATATTAGCTAAACACTTATTTCGAAGACTTGCAAGCTGCGAAATTTCGAAGTTATTCCTAAATGTCAGTTTCCTTGTTTCATTTTGATGTTTTGATTGTAGTAACATTTAAATGCATAGACAATGAGAATTAGACAGTGTTGATGCCTTACGAGGTCTCATTAGCCATGGCTAGCGCTTTGGAGTAGTCCATCATTACGCGTTGCAGCCACTTTGGTGTTGGAAAAATAAAAATAAGTTTCCGGGATGGATGGATTATTCGCGGCAAAAATGTCCCGCGAGGTTTTTCCTTTCCATGCATTAAGCAGGGGGTGGAGATCTGGCTCAGCGTATAGGAACCGACTGCGAGAAGAGCCGTGCATGAACCGTGGACAGCACAAGCAGAAACCCAGTGCTTACACAGTTTCGCCGGACCTCCAGACTGTAGGCTATCTGTTGTGTGACAGTGTATCTAATAGGATGCCCAATGCCTTCGTCTCTGATTTACATGTTTAAGTTAACTCAGTAAATCGTGCAAACGAACCATGTCTTTGTCAGAGATGGGCTCAGCTTGCTTCTGGCATATATGGCCACCCATATATTTGTTCTCAGCTCGGTTGACTTTATTATTATTGGCGTTTTTGAGGAAAACGAAAATAAAGACAATCGAACTCCGAAAGTTAAATCAAAAGTGTAACTTTAATAAGCACTGTTGTTGAAAAAAATCACTAACACTGATATTTTCGGTGCGGGAATAATAGACTCAATAGGAGGAGGGAAGGAGGAGATGCCACGAGTATCTAAGAAATCAGATCAAACGTGGATGTGAAAAAAGTTGTAATCAAGGACCACTTCCAAGACAGTTTGGCCGACGAAACTGTTCTCCGTCCACTTTTATATCCTGTTTACTTCTATCTTGGTCCAAATAAAGCGAGGCCGTGGGTCATCATTCATAAGGAGTCTGAGAGTGAAAGCGCTGACGCAGGATCAGGTTCCCCCTGTACGTGCTGCGTCCATTATGACGTAAAAGGTCACAACAGCTGATCCTAGACCAGCTCTCTAAACCTGAGGTGCGTTTGAACGTAGGCCCTGGCTTTACACAGTTTTAATCATGTTACCAAGAAATGTCAGCATAAGCTATGGTGACACCAAAAAGAGAAGAGCTGAACTTTTTAATGGGTCAGTCAAGCACGTGATTGACAGCTGATTCTAGCCCCTCCCAGTCATGTTTTCATGATGCCTGATTGGTCCAGGGCTGCGGTCACCTGATGTGGCTCAGTGTGATTTGTGTCTAAAGCAGCTGCCATAGTGCAGCAGGCCATAGTGCCCACAGTCCAGGAGCCAAATCTCTCCTGCATTTAAACTTAAATTATCTGTTTTTACATGTGACATTTGTGCAGATGTAAGTTTATATTTGCACAGTGGGCAGCCTGTAGTCTAGTGGCTGAGATACATAACCGGGACCTCTGAGGTTGGTGGTTCAAGCCCCAGTCTGGCCGCAGCAAGAACACCATTGCTGTTGGGCCCTTGAGCAAGGCCCGTAGCCCCACGTTGTTCCTGTTGGGGGTTGGCCCTTGGTACTGTAAGTCACTTTGGATAAATGTGTCAGCTAAATGACTATAATGTGAGTATTCATCTTTGTACGTATATTTGCATCTGTGTGAACATTTGTTTGTATATTCAAATGTATGTTAGTACGTGGGCGTATGTTTATGTTTGTAAGTTTATGAATTTGTATGTTTATGTTTGTGTGCATCTGCTCCAGCAGGAAGCATGGCGACGAATGTGACCACGGAGCCCGATGTTCTGGAAAACAGCAGCCAGTTTACGCTGCTGGCATGGCTTAACTCATCGCTGCAGACCAAGTTCACCAAGGTGGAGCAAACGTGCTCAGGTACTGCTCAACTTCCAGAACGCTCCATGCTCACCTGGAGAGGGTCCATGGTTGAATACACGTGTCAGTTAGGTAGTGATAATGATGGTGTATGCAGAGCAGCCGAAAGTGTTGTACAGAGGGAATTACCCTTTGGCAAAGTGAGGTTCAGCCAATGTGGAATTTTTCAGCTGCCATTTAAAAACCAGCGAAGAAAGATACAGAAGGTGCTGCTGGAACAGACCCTGCAGGGTTTCATTAGATTTCTGTTCTGTCATAAACACATGCTGTGCCACTCTAATCCTGCTGTGTTCAGGGTATAGCTTTCCTCCCACAGTCCGCTCTGAGTGGGCCACCAGCTGACAGTATGGCA